>CM061053.1:25806599-26396599 GCA_030762865.1 Paraleonurus japonicus
TGTACGTTTTCCCAAGTCACCGCCTTGTTTAGTAGATTGGTTACGACATCCAATTGATCAACGAGACTCTCCTTCTTTCATTTTGAAAGTGTCAAAAGGGTGTAGAATTGATCGCAACTTGTTTTCTTTAACCTGTTCGTATCCTTCACAAATTCCGGCAAAGAGTCTCCCACATTTCCTTAACAGCCTTGCATCGTTTAACCTTTTCTATCCAATCATTGCTCAATGTTTCAATAATTTCAGTTCTTGCAACTTGATCCAAGTTGTGAATCTTCCTTTCATCACTAGTGACTTCGAACTTTTCTTTTCTTGCCTCACTCTTGTTTCATTCTTTGTAGTACCATCATTTGTGCCACCATGATAAAACTTGATAGGTCCTTCCTCAAGAACCTCCTCCATTCTGTCATGGATTGCTTTAAGATGGTTCTCCATTCTAAACTTCCAATAATCATATTCTTCTATAGAAAAATCAGGCAAACTCCTGGATTTCTTGCTTTTCACGTAAGACATGGTGAAACAGAAAAACCACCAAAACTCACAAGATCTTGTTAGTAGAACTGTTAGTGAAACTACAAAGTTATCAAGAACAAAAATTCAGGATCTTAGTTAAGACCTAAAATTAATATCGTAATGCCTTAACACCGCTCCGATACCACTTGTTGGTCCCGATTAGTTGAGTTGATTAAAACTTGAATTAACCTTCTAGAACAAAATCTAGAAGGGGGTTGAATAGATTTTGTAGATTTCTCAAATCTTCCAAAAGCGATTCAAAGTATCAAAGGACACATGAAAAGAATGATTAATCTCAACTTCAACAAGATCAAAAGCAATCGATATTATAGATTTAACTTTAATCCTAAATTAATTTGTAAATGATAAGCTAGGAATTGAAAAGAAACCAAGAAGTAAATCAAACCGATAAAGAACATAGGATTTATAGTGGTTTGGATTATAACAATCCTACATCCACTCTCCTTCTTCAATCTTGAAGAAGGGTGTTCACTTACTTACTTTCTTCCTTCTTGCCGACTTACTTACAATCGTGAATCTTCAAATTTTACAAAGAATTCTTCCTAATTTACGGATATCTATGGCTTGAAGATATTATGTGAAAAGTGTTCTACAAACACTAAAACTGGAAAACGTATAAAAGGTTTGTGAATGTGTACAATATTTGTGGCTCGTGAATACAAATTTTGTATACTCAAGAGTGCAAAGTAACAAAAGTAAATCTATACTAATTTCTATCCCTATTTATAGATATCTTCATTTGGTAGTTATAACTTCCTTGAATTTTGTTTTGATTAGTTATAACATTATAATCAATCTTGTAACTTCCTCTTAGTTAGTTGAAATCGCTTCTTGAATCTTGTGTAACATTTCTCTAACTCTTCATCGCTCGATACTTCGCTTCTTCTTGTCCTCGCCTTTATTCCTTGTCTCGAGTGATTATTTATAGCATTGCATGTCAACGAGTCTTCTATGTGTCATCCTTGTCTCGATATCTTGACCTCGTCGATTTCCTATCCTCTTCTCGAGGTTTGTCCTTGTCGATGTCTTGACCTAGTCGACTACTTATACTTAGTTTTACTTACAAATGTATACTTCACTGCCTATACAAGATACTCACTGGTCATCCTATTTTACACTTTTAACATATCAAAACTAAATACAATCTTTTCTTTACCTAACAGATTCATAACCTTACATCTAACTCGATCCACGTATTCATTTTCCTTCATTTTGAATGTATCAAAGGCGTGTAAGACCGATCGCAGCTTATTCTCTTTTACTTGATCGATCCCTCACAAACATTTGCCGTAGTCGCCACATTTCTTTGGCTGTTTTTGCATCTCTTAACCTTCTCAATCCAGTCTTTACTTAGAGTCTCAATGATTTCGGTTCAAGCCGCTTGATCTAGATTGTGGATCTTTCTTTCATTATTTGTCAATTCGTAACTCTTTTTCTCTTGTCTGCTCGATTCACCTAATAGAGTCCCAAAGGCTTGCCTCCATGATAAAGTTTTATAAGTCCTTCTTCAAGAACCTCCTCCATCCTATCATGGATGGCCTTGAGATGATTCTTCATCGAATTTCCAATAATCATAATCTTCAATAGAAAATTCAGGTAGATTCCTGGATTTCTTGCTCTTGCTCAAGACATGATGAGATAAAGTGTTGGTCCCTAATGTTGAGTTGATTAAAACCTTGAGTAAGCTTCCTAGAACAAAATCTAGAAAGGGGGTTTGAATAGATTTTGTAGATTTTTCAAATCTTTCAAAACCAATTCAAAATATCATATTAAACACAAGTGGAATATAATTGGATTCTCAACTTTTTATAAGATCAAAAGCAAGGTTGATATTCAGATTTTAGTTAAGATTCTGAATTGTAATCTTGAATTAACACAATTGTAAATCAAACAAAAACTAAAGAAAGCAAGAAATAACACTGTGATTTATAGTGGTTCGGATTTTAATAATCCTACATCCACTCTCCTCCTTCTTCAATCAAGAAGGGACTCTGCTATCGCTTACTTTCTTACTTCCAAACCTTACAACTTACAACTTGTACAAATCTTCAAATCTTTAATCTCCTAAACTCTTCTTCTAGAAATCTAACTATTACGGTGAATATTGGATTTTGAAGATTACAAGAAAAGTGTTCTATAAACACTTAGAACTTTTTGAGAACTCTCTTGAAATACTTGAGAAAAGATTGTGATTGAAATCTGAGTAGTGAATAGTGTGTAAATCGAATATGCATAAGTGTTCTATATCTTAAAAATGAAAACCTAGACCTATTTATAAGTCTGGAAAGACAGCTTAGTTTGTTAGTTGGTTCTAACAAACTTGAAACCGCTTAACAAACTTAATCTTGAAAATCGCTTGAGACCCCTACCGATTCTTCCTACTCGTCTGCACCGACTTGTTGAAGACTAGCCTTTCTTATTCTACTCAGCTTATCTTGACCTCGTCGAGCTCTTTATACTTGTCTCCTGCAGATGATTAGGGTTGAGGTTGTCTCCAGATGACTTGTCATTCCTCGTCTCCACCGACTTAAACTAATCTTGACCTAGTCGATCAGCCTTCGTACTAGAACTTAGTCTCCGCTTCTTTATCATAGTCTCGCTCATCTGAATAGTCCTTTAACTCATCAAAAACAATCTTGATCTAACAATTTCCCCTTTTGATGAAGTTAAAACCTACAAGAATAGACATACTCACACTGAAGTTAGTTCGAGTTTTTCAAGATCAACGAGATAGGTATATCAAAGCACATTCTTCACATTACAAATGATTTATTTACATAAGAAAACTTTAGATCTTTTAAACAAAAAAAAACATGTCTCAAGACTTAGTTAAAAAAATTTTTATTTAAGAAATTAAGTCTGAGATAAAAATTTTTAGATGACTTATACTTAAGAAAATTTTAAGTTTTTCTTAAAGTAGAAAAAACTTTAAGAAAATAAGACAAGTAAAATGAATCAAACAAAGTATATTCACATTGAATTTACAAAGATTACAGATGAGAAGATAATAGAAAAGTAGAAATAAGGAAAAGAAAAGTCCCGATTCTATTAAACTCCCCACCGCTCTTCATCTCGGGATCATTAGCCGGATTGAATACACGCCTCCTAAGCCGCTTGAGATCCTCCTCTTGAGTTAGTCCGTATTCGGCCTCTGCTTTCTTAAGAATCCCTTGAACCCGGTCTAGGTCCAAGGTACCATCAGGCTTCTTTGCGGGAATGGCATACTCGAAGGCCGAGAGATCGGGTTGACATTGAATTCTACATCGGCTTCTTCCGGCCGAGCATAGAATTCTCAAGGCCTACTTGCTCAATCCACTCGTGCAAGCCAAATCTGATCTTGTTGAGTTGCCCCTCGAGCTTTAAGAATGTACCAATAGTACATCCACATTCCCTCCGTGTTCTTTTCTTTGTACTCGGCAGCATATTTTCCGCAGCCGGCTTAGGAGGTGCAGACGTGTTGTGAAATGGCCTAAATTTCCCACCGCCTTGATCTTTTATTAACCATTTACGCTCAGCGGTGCTCCGTAAGAAGGCGTTGGAGTCTTTCTTCTTTCTTTGCCTCTTCTTTTCTTTCTTGCCAAAATATTCCATCTCTCTCTTAATTCTCTTGATCTGCTCTTCTCGAGAGATTGGAATAATCAGCCTTCCTCTTCCCTTTTCCTTTAGCAGCACTCGTGACAAGTTCACTGATTCGGGGCTCGATCGCTACTTCTTTTCCCTTCCCCTTGGCTCCTTCTGATTCACATTCTTTTAACCGAGCCAAGAGCTTCTCCGACCTTTCCTCCTCATCTTTCCTCCTCTTCTCTTCATCCTCCTTTATTGCTTCCTCCGGTTGACTCACCTCACTGGAGAGCAGCCAACTCATCGATTTGATCCGAGCTTCCTCCTGGCTGCCTCCAGGATCGGTGTGTTGGCCTTCATGCCCACATCTTTCCCGGGTCTCCTCGACCACGTGAGGAGCTTGTCTTTTCTCCGCTTGACTTTTTCCCCTTTTTAACTTCATCTCGCCAATGCCGAAAGTTTTTCATCCAATACATTGCACTTGGCTCAAGTCTCGAGTGGTCTACACTAACTCATTTACAACCAGCTGATTATACCCTTTTACTTCCTCCTTCAATGCGCTCACTCCTCCTCCATTGATTTCACTTTACCAAAGGCCCGGTCTGAGTTAGTGACATTTATAATTTTATCGCACAATGTTACCTCAACTTCTCTCATGCTGGCTATCATCGTGTTCCAGAATAGCTTTGACCATCCTCCTTGTCTTCCTTTCCATTTTTCTTCTAAAAGTAGCATTGACCTTTTTCTCGACAAGGGATAGAATAGAGGAGATAGCCGTGGTTGGGCTTAGATCGGTGTCATCATCCTCGGTTGAGGAGTCGACAAGGAGGGTATTTGTTCTTGAGGAGATGGGAGAGGAATAGATTGAGTTTGGATAGTCGGAAGAGAGGAGTAAGATATTATTGGTATTGGAGAGGTTTGGACTGTGTGGGGAGAGGTATTTGTTCGGATGAGGTGGGAGAGATGTTTGAGGTTGTGTAGTAGGGATGGATAGAGGGGATGGGGTAGATTCTGTAAGTGGGATTTGGATTTGGACCGTAGGGAGGTAGCCGTTGGAGAGGCTCTGGGATACCAGCCGGGATATCCCTTCATTGCCAATTTGACCGGGTGGAGCTTGGTGAGGCACGAGGCTCGAAATGCCGGCTGGGCATTTCTTCACCGCTGTGTTCAAGAGATAAGGTAGGAGATGAAGAAAGACTTATACCTCGCTTCTGTGAATAGGGGAAAGAACAGCTTCATTGGTTGGGGAGAGAGGGACCTCCACCTGACCAACCTCGGCCGCTATCTCAAGGATCGGGACCTCCTCTGGGTAGCAGAGTTGATAATTCCATCTCGCTGCTAGGAGCTACCAGATTTGGTGGATCCTTCGGAGCTCGAGCCGCTCGTCTTGGCCTCCTTACCAAAGGGATTTCAGCCTCCTCTTCTTCCTCTTCATCTCGAGGCAACTTTGGCGGGAGCAATGCACGAGCTTTCCCCTTCTTCTTCTCGGAGGCTTTCACCAACCTCCTCTTCCTCCTCTCGAAACGTCCTTGGGATCTGCAGCAGCCTATTTCAAAGCAGATTCTACTTGAGTTGCGACCTCAGCCGCTGCCGCTTCATGTCCCTCTCTGCTTTCGACCTCTCACTGGAGCCACCTCAACCGGTTCACCGCTGGTTGTTGGATCTCAGCTTGCTAACTCCAGCCTCGAGCCCTTGCAAGATCGGACTCGCCGTCCAATGCTGGGATTCCTCCAAGTCTATCATCCTTGGTGAGGATGCCCTTCGCTTTGAGTACTTTTTGGTACCCACTCTCCAGCCGGCTTCCTTATTCAGCCCTTCAATAAGTACGGTGATTTTGTTGAAGAGGCCGATCATTGAAGTGGGAATCCAACCCTCTGCAGATGACTTGAAGGTGAGGCGCTTCTTCTCCTCCCTCGCCTTATGAATCAACAACTCTACCCAATTCACTTGCACCCATCTACAATGGCTCGCATCACACACAATCTGGGTTTGGTTAACCCATCATGTGAGCTCTGCTCACCCAACACCGCCTTAGTAACCACCGTCATCAACAACCTAAATCTTCTTCTTAACAAATTCTTCTTTAAATCCCTGCGAGTTCCCCGTAAGTGACCCTCGCCATCATATCAAAAGACTCTTCCCACTCATCTTCTTTGTACGTCAATGGATTAACTCCCTCCATCGATTTATCAAAAATCCTAGAAATGCTTTCCCTTGAATAGCTCGGTGTTGTTCCATCAATGTAAGTATCAAATCCTTCCTGGGTGTCCTCCATTCTTGCCAAAATTCTGCCCCAAGAAATGCCGTTTGCTTTTGCGGAGATTTCATCGATAGAAAACCTCTCGAGTCGTGAGGCTTCGAGAAGACGAAGGATTTCTGCAGATTCTGGGTCATTGGTGGTTTCAAATCAACATACATTTCGCCTTTAAACGTTTTTGAAATATTACTCATTCATTTTGAAATGAGAAATATTTGTGGAAATGTATTTAGGTTTGAAAGTTTTGGTGGTTTTGGAAGAAGATGCCATTTCAAGGTTTTGTGAAAATATATTTGAAAAGGGTTAGAAAATATATGCGGTTTTTCGATAATGGAAAGAAAATGAATTAGGGAAGAAGAAGATGTATTTATAGGAGAATAGATTGGAAAGAGAAACCGCCATTTTTGAAAACTTGAATTAATCTTAGCCATTTATTCAAAAAGTTTTTACTGAGTATTAATCAACGGTTAAAAACAAAGATAAGCGATTAGGATTCAGCGCGTGAATTGTAATCGCCTTTGGAATGCGTAAATAGTTACTTTATAGATCGTTGATTTGACGGTATAGGTTACTTTATGCAGAGAAGTAAGTATACCAAGTCACCAAGTGGTATCTTACTTCAACTAAAGGTTTCCGAAACAGATGAGTTTGGAAAGCAGATTAGTTTAAAAACAGATGAGTTTTAGAAAGTCATCCGATAGAGTAACTCGTCTCGATCCGAAAACCAACAGCTTTAGATATAACTTTTTAGCAATTCAAAACAAGTTTAAACAAAACATACTCGGATTTTTCTAAAACACGGTTGTTTAATAATTTTGAAAATAATGTAGTTTATTTACAAAAATTAATCGAGAATAATGAGGTTTGAAAAAGAAAAGATGAAACAATATAATCATGTGACTGCTCCCGCAAAGACATAAACTCAAAAGAAACCATCGTAAACTTAAGGTAAATCAGATAGGATGTACATAATCATCTGCTTTCTTCAGAGATCACCGACTATTATGTCCTTGTTCGATTTACTCAATGTCGAATAAGTAATTATCAATTGGATAAGGTCAATATGACTAATCCTTGATTCTTGATTCCTAAAAGGAGATCAATGATATCAGCTACCCGATTGTCCTTTGACACATATCTAGTCTGAAAATTCTTTCTAGACATCAATTTAAAGAAAAGTAAAGAAAAGAAATAAGGAAACAGATGCACACAAATTAGAAATTAGCTAAAGATGCATCAAGTAGTCCTAATTCTAAGCACATTTCTTTAAACCTAGATTCAGCTAATGGTTTTGTAAGAATATCAGCTTTTTGTGATTCGGTGGCAATTTTCTCAATTCTAATGTCATTCTTTTCAACATGATCCCTAATGAAATGATGCCTAATATCTATATGCTTACATCTAGAATGTAAAACAGATTGTAAGTCATTGCTATTGCACTATTACTATCACAATAAATAGGAACACGATGTTTGAATATTATAGTCTCTCGAGCCGTTGACTAATCCAGAGGAGTTGAGAGCAACAACTTCCAGTGCCATGTATTCGGCTTCGGTTGTGGAGGTGGCAATGTATGTCTGCTTCTTAGATAACCAAGAAATTAATTTGTTGCCTAAGAATTGACAAGTTCCGTAAGTGGATTTTCTATCAATCTTACATCCTCCAAAGTCTCGAATCAATAACCTGTCACCAAAGTTGTCATCACCGGGTACCATAACCCTACTTGCAAGGTTCCTTTGAGATATCTAAGAATTTTCTTAGCGGTCTCCAGATGAGTTTTCTTGGGATTAGATCGAATCTTGCACATACCCCAACCGCAAAAGCTATGTCCGGTCTACTTGCGGTGAGATAGAGAAGAGATCCAATCAGTCCACGATACTGTTGCATCGGTGGGTATCCCTCGCTCATTCGAATCCATTGAGAAGTTAGTTGCCATAGGTATTTTAACTTCTCTGCTAGTTGTCATTCCAAATTTCTCAATCGGATCCTTAGCATACTTAGATCGATGTATAAATATACCCTTACTCATCTCGTATAATTTGTAAGCCTAGAAAGTATGTTAATTCTCCCATCATTGACATTTCAAACCTGTTCTTCATGAGAATGCTAAACTCTTCACATAATTTGATTAGGTGAACCAAAAATTATGTCATCTACATAAATTTGAATTAGTAAGATGTTGCCATCTACTTCCTTTCTAAACAAAGTTTTATCAATCTTACCTTTAGAAAAACCATTTGATGTCAAGAAATCAGATAGAGTATCATACCAAGCTCGGGAGCTTGTTTCATCCATATAGAGCTTTGTTGAGTTTATAGACCTTGTTATTTGTCTTAAACCCAGGAGGCTGCTCTACATAGACCTCCTCAAGTAACACACCATTAAGAAAGGCAGACTTAACATCCATTTGAAAGACTTTGAAAGACTTATATGCAGCAAATGCCAAGAACAATCTTATTGCCTCTAATCGCAATCGGAGCATAGGTTTCATCATAGTCTATTCCCTCGATCGTGAATAACCTTGTGCAACCAGTCTTGCCTTATTTCAACAATAATATTGTTCTCATCTGCTTTATTTTTAAACACCCATTTGGTGCTTATAATCTTTCTATGTAAGGGTCTTTCCACTAGATCCCATACATTTTGCCTTTAAAATCGATGCGGTTCTTCCCGCATGGTCGTTATCCAGTTTGGAGTCGATAATGCTTCCTCAATAGACTTGGGTTCAAGAAGCGACACATAACAATCAAATGACTTTCGAGTCTAGCATCATTCGTGTCCGCACACTACTAGATGGGTCTCCTATAATCTCGATCAGGATGGATGATAGCTTCTCATCCTTTTGCCTATATGAGGAGAAGGATCCTCATCTTGAGCCTCGGTCGGCAACTCCTCTCGACTCAACCTCGGTGACGTTCCCCCTTCATCGCCTAACCCTTGCGATCACCTGATGTCAAAGGTGTCTCGATTCGAAGGAGTCTCGATCGAAGTTGTCTTCTGATTATCGGATGGGGATTCTTCTTCATCTCGATTCTCAATCAAGACTAGGTAGATAGACAGCTTCTATGTTTAGTCTTGGATAATTCAATTTTATCTAGATTTTCAGAAATTTGATTCACTTTATCTCGAGAAGGAATACAACTCATCAAAAACAACATGAGGAGTTTCTCCACACAAAGGGTTGTCTTGTTAAAAACTCTAAATGCCTTTGAAGTATTAGAATATCCCAAGAATATTCCATCACTGCTTTAGCATCAAAAGTTCTTAACTTAGATTTCCCATTGTTATGGATGAAACACTTACAACCAAAAGCTTTGAAGTATGAGATCCTTGGAATCTTACCCTTCCAAATCTCATAAGGAGTCTTACCCTTGTCTTTGACAATTAAGCACTGCTCGGGTATAGCAAGCCGTGTTGATGGCTTACGCCGTAACCTATGAGGGGTATTATACTCACCAACATGCTCCCGGCCGCTTCCTTCAAAGTTCTATTCCTTCTTTCAACCACTCCATTTTGTTGAGGAGTTCTTGCTGAAGATGTCTCATGAATAATTCCACACTCATTGAAGAAATTAGATAAACAAGAATTCAAAAATTCTCGTGCCCTTATCACTCCTTATTTTAATAATATTAACACCTTTCTCATTTTGAATGCATGCAACAGATCAGAACCTTATTCATAGTCTCATTTTTCTTGAAAAGAAATATAACCCAAGTGTATCTAGAAAAGTCATCTACTACAACAAGAGTATATTTCCTTCCACCGAAATCGAGAGGTGTAACAGTCCAAACAGATCCGAGATGAAGAAGTTGTAACACTCTTTCGATGAAGAGGAGTTAATACTCTTAAATGAGTGTCTAGGCTGTTTACCTTTTTGACAAGCATCACATTTAAGATTAGTGGATAAAAGTTTTTCGTAATCCCTTGACAAGGTTCTTCTTAGCTACTTACTAAGGGTCTTGAAATTCGAGATGACTAAGCCTTTTGTGCCATAGCCACCGATATCTTCTCCACCCTTAGCCATCGACAAGTATCTTGGGGACAACTATTAAAGTTGGCCACATAGACATTACCATGTCTCAAGCCGCTAATAGTACCTTATCTCGAGGAATTATCCAAAATATCACATTTATCCCTTGAAAATTTTACAAGAAAACCTTTGTCACAAAGCCGAGAAACAGATAGCAGATTATGTTTCAACCCTTCAACAAAATATACCTCGAATACCTGAATATCCTTGATAATCAAAGTACCTACACCTTTAGTCCGACCACAATTATTATCACCAAATAAAACTCTTGGACCATCAATGCTTTGAAAATTTGATAACACTTCTTGTTATGGGTCATATGTTGTGAACATCCACTATCAATGTACCATATTGAAGCTAAGATCTCTTCCTTGAGTGATGATCCTGTGAATCCTGCAAAAGCAGTTAGTTACGAGGTACCCTAGTGATCTTAGGTCCTTTTGGGTCAAGAATCACTTTAGGAATCCAAATGAACATCTCTTCGCAGACAATAAATCGACTCGGATTTTCTATCAAATCTGTCTACAATTATATCATTTTTAAATGACAACTTGTTGTATTCAGATTGAGTAATTTTCCTAAACTTAGGAAATATAGGATAGCATTTGCTCCTTCCATCAAAAGAATTATAATAAGAAAATCTTCTTATTTTGGTTCTTGGATTCCTTCTAGTCTGATAGGGATTCTTCAAATTTGAATTCTTGGTTTCGATCGTAAGATGTAGTCCTTATCTCGACTAGTTGGTTTCCATGGACCAATTTTAATATCTTTTGATTGAACAGATGCTTTCACAAATTTCCTAGGTTTTGAACATCCGATTTATTGTTCCTATCATAACCAAGTCCTGTCTTATCATGAGATTTTTTAGAAGTATTAAAAATATGATCTATTATCGATTGTGAATTATTAAGTGACTAATTTTGAAGACAAGCTTCTCATTGTCTTTCTTAATTAATTCATTTTCAGACAGACTACTTCAAATTTATCTTTTAAAGTTTTCAATTCAATTTCTAACCTTTCAGTAAGCTGGTGATGTACTAGCTTCACCAAGAAAACATTCCCCCTTGAATGTTTCTCGCCTCTGAGCTGCTTCATCACCTGCTTGCCTTTATTTAGAATTTGAATCTGATCCTTTAAAAACAAATTCTCTGTCTTCACTGTTTATAAGCAGCTAAAGATGTCTTTAAATCTCTCAATAACTCATGAATAACGTTTGGTCATGATCGGATGCAGATCGACAAGAATCATTATCTCAAGATGAATAGTAGATTACCTCATTAGCCATGAGACAGGATCTCATCATCTCGATCCGAAATCGATGAGGATGACGAAGATGATGATGATTTCTTTGGCTCTTTTTCTTCAGCTAACAAAGCTCTTTGATCTGCAAATCTCCTGTCTCTTTTCTTTCTCTTTTCTTCCCTTTCTTTAGGAGTCGATTGAGGACAGTCATAGCTGAAATGTCTGGCTTGTTGCATGTATAACAAATGTCACTCCTATCTCGATCTGGGACTGGAAGGATTTCTTCGACAGTGATTGTATCTTCTTGTCTCGGCTCTTGTTTTTGTCATCATCTCAAGATTTATCCACCTTCCTATCTCGATCTGGATCTTTGTCTATCTCTACTCTGCAAATCTCAATTTATTTCTCTTATACTTCATTCTCAATTTATCATACCTTTTTGTAAGTAAAGCCATCTGCTCTTTCGAGAGATAGATCAGCTTCCTACGAACTCTGTTGACACCTTGTCTTCTTTACTTGACAAAGGCAACAGACTTGGATGAGGTGCTTGACTCCATCTCATCTTCCTCATCTTCTATCTGGATATCATACTCTAAAGCTTTAAGATGAGAAAATAAAGTATGGTGAGTAATAGAGGATAAATCTTGAGTTGCTTTAAGGATATTGGATTTTTCTCTCCATCTCTTGGTTAATGATCTTAGAATCTTGTTATTTATCTCTTTTCTGAATAATTCTTTCCAAGGTCACCGCTTTGTTGAGAAGATTGGTCAACCTAACATCAAACCGATCCACAGACTCATTTTCTTTCATCTTAAATGTTTCAAATGTATGCAATCGACTCTAGCTTGTTTTCCTTGACTTGATCGGATCCTTCACAAACATTAGCTAAAGTTTGCCACATTTCTTTGGCTGCTTTACATCTCTTAATCTTCTCTATCCAATCTTTACTAAGAGTCTCAATGATTTCGATCCTAGCTACTTGGTCAAGATTGTGGACTTTTCTTTCATCATTTGTCAATTCGTAACTCTTCTTTACTTGTCTAGTTCTTGATTCATTGTCTCTGCTCCAGTCTTTGGTGCCTCCATGATAAAACTTTATAGGACCTTCCTCAAGGACCTCTTCCATTCTATCATGAATGGCCTTCGATGATTTTTCATCCTAAATTTCCAATAATCATAATCTTCAATGGAAAATTCAGGAAGATTCCTAGACTTTACTTTTACCTGATGACATGATGAAACAAAGACAAAATACTCCACAAAAGCTTATTAGTAGCACTGTTAGAAATGAAAGAAATTGAAGAAAATCAAGATAATTCCGAATCTTGTTCAAGACCTAAAATCAATATCGAACAACTTAACAACCGCTCTGATACCACTTGTTGGTCCCGGAAAGTTGAGTTGATTAAAACCTTGAGTAAGCTTCCTAGAACAAAATCTAGAAAGGGGGTTTGAATAGATTTTGTAGATTTTTCAAATCTTTCAAAACCAATTCAAAATATCGATTAAACACGCGGAATATAATTGGATTCTCAACTTTTATAAGATCAAAAGCAAGGTTGATATTCAGATTTTAGTTAAGATTCTGAATTGTAATCTTGAATTAACACAATTGTAAATCAAACAAAAACTAAAGAAAGCAAGAAATAACACCAGGATTTATAGTGGTTCGGATTTTAATAATCCTACATCCACTCTCCTTCTTCAATCAAGAAGGGACTCTGCCATCTGCTTACTTTCTTACTTCCGACTTACAACTTACAACTTGTACAAATCTTCAAATCTTTAATCTCCTAAACTCTTCTTCTAGAAATCTAACTATTACAGTGAATATTGGATTTTGAAGATTACAAGAAAAGTGTTCTATAAACACTTAGAACTTTTTGAGAACTCTCTTGAAATACTTGAGAAAAGATTGTGATTGAAATCGAGTAGTGAATAGTGTGTAAATCGAATATGCATAAGTGTTCTATATCTTAAAAATGAAAAACCTAGACCTATTTATAAGTGCTGGAAAGACAGTTAGTTTGTTAGTTGGTTCTAACAAACTTGAAACTACTTAACAAACTTAATCTTGAAAAGCTTGAGACCCCAGGTGATTCTTCCTACTCGTCTACGGTGACTTGTTGAAGACTAGCCTTTCTTATTCTACTCGGCTTATCTTGACCTCGTCGAGCTCTTTATACTTGTCTCCTGCGGATGATTAGGGTTGAGGTTGTCTCCGGATGACTTGTCATTCCTCGTCTCAGTGACTTAAACTAATCTTGACCTAGTCGATCGGCCGTACTAGAACTTAGTCTCCAGTTCTTTATCATGATACTGCTCATCCAGAGCAGTCCTTTAACTCATCAAAAACAATCTTGATCTAACATAAAGAAACAAAATACTCCATAAAACTTATTAGTAACACGATCGGTAACAATAAAGGAGATGAAGAAAATCAAGAAAATTTTAGAATCTTAGTTAAGACCTAAAATCAATATCGGAAACTGACTTAACACTGCTCTGATACCACTTGTTAGTCCCGATTAGTTGAGTAGATTAGGTAAAAGCGGCGTATCGGCCTTCTAGGAAAAATCTAGAAGGGGGGTTGAATAGATTTTGATTTTCAAAATCTTACAAAATTTATTCAAGGTACCGATTAACACAACGGAAATTCAATATTAATCTCAACTTTATTAAGATCAAAAGCAAAATGATATTGATTTTAACTTTGATTACGAAATTAACCTTTGAATGATAAATTGGAAATTGAGCAGGATAAGTAAATAAAGTAGTAAAGAACACCATTTTATAGTGGTTCGGATTATAACAATCCTACATCCACTCTCCTTCTCCAATTTGAAGAAGGGACACGCTTACTACTTTCTTACTTCACGACTTACAACTTACAACTTACAACTTTTCTTCAAATCTTCAAAGTACTCCTAACTCCTTCTTATGATTCTAAGAATTACAGTGAATAATGAATTTTGAAGATTACGGAGAAGTGTTCTATAAACACTTGAAACTTTTGAAAACTCTTTTGAAAATACTTTGTGAATTGAGATTGAAAACTGAATAGTGAGCGATGTGAAAAATCAAATTTGCATAATTAATCTTGAAAAATAAAATCTAGACCTATTTATAAGTGTGAAAAGACGGTTAGTTTGTTAGTCGAGTTCTACAAAAGCTGAAACTGCTTTACCAAACTTAATCTTGAAAACTGCTCTTGACCTCGGTGATTTCTTCTACACGTCATAGGTGACTTGGTGAAGACTTGTCTTTCTTATTCTACTCGGCTTGTCTTGACCTCGTCTGAGCTCTTCATAATCGTCTCCTGCAGATGACTAGACTTGAGCTTGTCTCCGGATGACTTGTAACTCGATCTCCGTTGACTTAACCGAGTCCTTGACCTAGATCGATCGGCTTAGGATGAGCACACGATCTTAGCTTTTCTTCATACTTATGCTGCTCATACGGATTAAAATACGGAGTGATAAGGGCACTGAATTTTTAAATTCTTGTTTATCTAATTTTTTCAATGAGTGTGGAATTATTCATGAGACATCATCGGAAAGAACTCCACAACAAAATGGAGTGGTTGAAAGAAGGAATAGAACCTTGAAGGAGGCGGCCCGGGAGCATGTTGGCCAGTATGGAACCCCTCACGAGGTTAAGGGTGAAGCCATCAATACTGACTTGTTATACCCGCAACAGGTGCTTGATTGTTAAAGACAAGGGTAAGACTCCATATGAGATTTGGAAGGGTAAGATTCCAAGAATCTCATACTTTAGAGCTTTTGGTTGTAAATGTTTCATCCATAACAATGGGAAGTCTAAGCTCCAACACTTCCAAGGCATTTAGAGTTTTCAACAAGACAACTCTTTGTGTGGAGGAAACTCCTCATGTGGTTTTTGATGAATTGTATTCCTTCTTAGATAAAGTGAATCAAATTTCTAATAGTCTAGATAAGATTGAACTAACCAAAACTAAACATAGAGCAGTCTATCTACCTAGTCTTGATTCGGACTCGGATGAAAAAGAATCCCCATCGATAGTCGGAGAGACAAACTACGATCGGACTCCATCGAGGAGACACCCTTGGCATCGGTGATCGGCGGGGGTCGGCGGATGAAGGGGAACGTCGGCCCGGGTAGAGTCGGATGAGTTGTCTGCTGAGTCTCAAGATGAGGATTCTTCTACTCAAATAGGCAAGAGGATGAGAAGTTATCATCCATCTGGCCAGATTATTGGAGACCCATCAAGTAGTGTGCGGAGACACGAATGATGCTAGACTCGAGAGTCATTCGGTTGTTATGTATCACTTCTTGAACCTAAGTCTATTGAGGAAACTCTATCGAATCCAAATGGATAACAGCCATGCAGAAGAAGCGCATCGGTTTGAAAGATAGAATGTTTGGGAATTAGTGGAAAGACCCTTACATAGAAAGATTATAGGCACAAAATGGGTGTTTAAAAATAAAGCAGATGAGAACAACATTATTGTTTGTAATAAAGCAAGATTGGTAGCTCAAGGTTACTCACGATCTGAAGGAATAGACTATGATGAAACCTACGCTCCGATCGCCCGATTAGAAGCAATAAAGTTGTTCTTGGCATTCTTGCTTATAAATCTTTCAAAGTCTTTGAAATGGATGTTAAGTCTGGTTTCCTTAATGGTGTGTTACTTGAGGAAGTCTATGTGGAGCAGCCTCACGGGTTTAAGATCAATAACAAGGTCTATAAATGATTGGAGAGTATAGAGGCAAGAACATTTTAAGACCAATCGCAAAATATCGAACCCAAGGGAAAAAGTATGCACGTGAGGCCTTAGAAATACAAGTTCTTAGTGACTAGAGTTGCAACAAGGGTTTGGAATAAAAACAACAAAACACTAGCAAAAATACAAAACAATAACAAGCAAGCAAATGAGCGAACACCTAGAATGCGATAACAAAAACAACAATAAATGGTGGATAGAGGTGCTAGGATTAACATCCATCAATGAATCATCAATCAACAAGCTACAATTGAATCAAATTGCAAATCAACTAAGGTAGAAAGCATAAACCACCATGAATTAATAACTCCATTAATAACATGATGCCTAATGTGAGTATTCTTAGTCCTTCCCATTTCACAATGTAGAAGTCCCCAATTAATACAATCATGCAAAATTGAAACTCGATCAACACCTAATCACGTTAGCTCAACTCTCGTCTATTGCTAGGGTGATCAACCATTAATCAAAAGAGACAATTTTACATGAAGCACAATGAAGAATCACAATTAGGTAGAAAACTAATGTGAGTATCCTTAGTGCAACTAATCTCTCGATTCCGAAGTACCCGATCCACGCATTCATACACAATTATCACCCGATTAATCCCGGATCACGTTAGCGCAACTCTCGTCTATAGCTAGGGTGATCAAACACTAATCTAAAGAGATAATTATGCATGAAGCACAATTGAGAATCACAATTAGTAAGCAATCTACTCAATTGATCTCCAATCATCAACAACCATAGCATCATCAATCAAATCATCATCAATTTCAATTAACCCAAGCACAAGAGAGTTAGCCCATGGTACCACAAACAATACCCATGGGAAGAAGATAGAATTGATCAAACACAAAGCAAATCACAACAATTAAGAAATTAAAGAGACAAAAGAGGAAAAACATCACCAATTGATCTTCAATAAACCAAAATAGGAATGCTTGAGTGCTCAATACAAATCTTCAAATGAAATCCAAGCTTGAATTGAATCAATTACAATGATCAAATGCTAATTTAATGCTAATCTACCAACAATCAATTGAAATCTAATCCTAATTCTATAAATCTACTCTACCTAAGGAAGAAATGGTTTGGGGCCTGAGAAATCGCCCCAAAACCGCTCTTAACTACTATTATGTATTCCCCTCCCGAAATGCTCTGCTTCTCCCCTTTAAATACGAAATCTGGAAAATTCTTACCCTCGAGTCGAGGTCAGGCCTCGACTCGAGGCTGCCGCCTTTTCACCTCCCTCGACTAGAGGGTCAGGCCTCAGTCGAGGCTCCCGCCTTTCTTCCGATTTTGGTCCTTTACTGCACATCCCTCGACTCGAGGCTCATGTCCCTCGATTAGAGCTCGAGTCTAGGGCACTTTTCTCGCGCGGGTCTTCGGCCTCGACCCCGTTTTTATCCAATATGATCGTCTCTTCATTCTAAGTCCAACGGTACTCTCGGTTTGGCAAAATTCCACCGAATTACTTGCAAAATGGACGAAAAACATTAAAATCTCACAAATAATACTTTTTAAGCAAAAGAGTGATACTTTACACTTTTAAGCACAAAAACTAACACCCTAGCTCACTTTTTGCACTAAAATAGGCCCTAAAAACATGCATTAATTCACTCCAATCATACCCCCAAACTTGAAGTGTTGCTCGTCCTCGAGCAACGTAGAAACTAAGCACAAAGGAGTGAATTGATTGCAATTATGTCACATAGTACTATAGATGAAGTATAAGATAATCGAACTTATCAATGAACATTTGTATCAATGTAACTATCCACTAGCAATCAAGATGAATCATGCTCAAAATAAATGCTCAATCAAACACTTAACACATTGCTCCTTCCATGGAGTGTTTCACTCTTCTCTCAAGTGTATCAAGGTATATTGCACTCAATCATCAAATTCACAAATAAGTACACCATACGCTTGCCAAAAGACTTAATCTCAATCAAAATCACTTGTGATCAATCAAGAATCAAAGAGGTCTTTCTCTAGGTTGTAATGTAGGCTCTTTGGAAAGGTGGGATGTTTTTGGATAAGAGTGACTAAGTAGTAGAGACTTAAATGTAAGTTAATCAATACAAAACACATCTCTTCTCTTTTCATCAAGTAACACTCTTTCTTTTGAACTTCAATGATCAATTCACCATTCACTTGAGCTTTCTCTTTTTAAGCTCACAAATTGATTTTTTCCTTCACTTCATGTTCACATTTTTCACAATTCAATTTTTCTTCTCAACCTTTCTTTTCTTCTTTCAAGCATCATCACTTAGCTCATCATTTTCCACCACACTTAGCAATCAAATCACCATCATTATCCAACAATCAAGCTCTACTAAGCATAGGACAAGAAGGCTCACAAAAATAGGCAAAATGTGTTGGTCCCGGATTGTTGAGTTGATTAAGAACCTTGAATTAACCTTCTAGAACAAAATCTAGAAGGGGGTTGAATAGATTTTGTGGATTTTTCAAATCTCTCAAAATCAATTCTTAAAACCAGATTAACACAGTGGAAAACAATTTTTAAACTCAACTTTTAACAAGATCAAAAGCAACTGATATTATAGATTTAACTTTAATCCACGAAATTAATCAGTAATTGATGAAATTAAAAAGATACAAGTAAGTAAATCAAAGTGATAAAGAACACAGGATTTATAGTGGTTCGGATTATAACAATCCTACATCCACTCTCCTTCTTCAACCTTGAAGAAGGGCCTTCACTTACTTACTTTCTTCCTTCTTGCCGACTTACTTACAATCGTGAATCTTGACCTTACAATGAATTCTTCCTAATTTACGGATATCTATGACTTGAAGATCTTTTGTGAGAAGTGTTCTACAAACACTAAAAGCTGGAAAATGTATAAAACGTTTGTGAATGTGTACAATATTTGTGGCTCATGAATACAAATTGTGTATATTGATGAGTGCAAAGTATCAAAAGTAATTCTATACTAATTTCTATCCCTATTTATAGAGATCTTCACTTGGTAGTTATAACTTCCTTGAAATCTGTTTTGATTAGTTATAACAATATAAGCTGAATCTTGTAACTTCCTCTTGATTAGTTGAAACCACTTCTTGAAACATGTGTAAAATTTCTCTAACACTTCATCATCTGAAACTTACTCCACCTTATCCTCATCTTCATTCCTTATCTGGGTGTTTGTTTATAGTATTGCATGTCAACTGTCTTCTATGTGTTGTCCTTGTCGATATCGACCTTGTCGATTTCCTATCCTCATCCGAGGTTTGTCCTTGTCACGATATCTTGACCTCGTCGATTTTTATACTTAGTTTTATTTTTAAACACTTACTTGATTGTGTATACAAAGTGCTCATTTGGTCATCCTATATTACACTTTTTAACACATCAAAACTAAATACAACTTTTTCTTTACCTAACAATTTCCCCCTTTTTGATGATGTTAAAACACACTCAAGAAAAGAAAAATGTTAGAATTCTTTAAAAAATACTACAAGATATACAACTAAGTCACATATTCGGATAATCGGAATAATGGAAATAATCGGATGATCGAGCAATGTACTCAATAAGCAGATTATTAGAGCAATATAGTCAATCAATGTTAAAGTCAAATACTTGAAAACAACATAGACAAGATTTGAAGATTTCGGATAGGTTAGTGTTATGAAATTGTGAACAAGTTACTAAAAAGAATCAAGTCGGTTAGAACACCAAAGTTTATGAGAGAAGTCCAATTTGATATTCGGATATATTCCACAGATTAGCACATGTCTCATGTAGATCAGGATAAGGATCACAAAAAGAGAGAATTAGGACTAGTCATACCACCTATCCTCCTCGGGTATCTTGACCCGATCAAAGACTTTATTCTTTAAAGATATGGTCTCTCCACCTTCGCAAGATCGTGCAATAGACTCGGCCTTGATTATCAGTGCTTGATCTTCTCACGATCTGGTCGGCCATCCTTTGTTAGTGGAGGTTCCATCTACGAGAGTAGGAAGGTGCAACAACGTCTGTATTAAACTCCTCATTAGCAAGATCTATTACGTCTTGATACATCGAGGATCCCTTTCTTCCGGCCGAGTTGTGAAATGCGGCGTTCTCATCCAAACCCCATTTGATATTCTTGCATACATGAAACTGGAAGACCCAATCAACTTCAAAGGGTCTCCACTTCACCTGATCTGCCATGAGTAGGATTTCTTTGGGAACGACCTCTCCTCTGTGGTGGCACTGAAGACATCCTCGCCTTGCGCATCTTGTTCTTTCTGAACCCATCTCCTTAATGATCTATCATAAAATTTCCCTGTTGCTTTCTCTGTTCTTTTCTTTTCTTGGCATCCCTTCTTTTATACTTCTCCTTCTCCTCCCTTCTCCTCTTTAGCACCCTTGCTTCTTCTTCTCTTTCGGGTAGGTTTTACGAACTTGGCTCGAAGCCTTGGCTTTCCCAGTGCTTTAGATGAGGATGGGGATTTGATTGATAAGGCGGGAGCAGGATCAGCGGTGGGTGGAAGATCGGGTTCGGGATCACACTCGGTCGACTTAGTTGTTCTCGTTTTCGCCTTCTTAGTGCTCTCTCGAGACTTCTCCTCATTTGCCTTCTTCTTTTCCTCTTCACTTTCAACAGCCTCCTCGGACAACTCATCTATCCTTAGATTCGGGGCCATTAGCCGATCATCTTGCAACTCAACTCTTTTCTTGAGCTCACTATCTTCCCCTTTTTAGCATCAAGAAAGCGGGTGTTACGAATAGTGGCTACTTGATTTATTTGGCCAATGAGTTCTTCTCGACAAGCCCTGTCTTTTGATCAAGCTGGTCATATCTTTTATTTTGTCCGACCTCGGCTCGTCACGAGATTCATCATCCATGAATTTCTTTAGGATGGTTTTCTATCTGTCTTTCTCCATGGCAAGCTGCATTGAGAATTTGAAGAAATGAAGCTTCCTTTGCTCTCCATGACTCTCTCACTGGTCCTCAACACTGCCACGGATTTGTGAAATGCATCTCTTACATATTGTTTGACCCAGGGCGTCTTGAGAGTTCATCTCCTCACCACCTTTTGCTTGACTTGACCATGTTCTCCTCATGTCCGATTCCAGAGAAATATAGATCAATCTTGGTTTTCTCATGAACTGCACTTCTATATTCTCCTTTAATGAAGAGGTTATGACATTTGGAACCAGTGGAAGGCATTCGGACGAGGCATTCTTCAAATTTTCTACTTCAGCCTTCAATGCTTCCACATCGGATACAGACGCGAGATGTGGTAGGCAAGCTCTGCTCTTGAGAGGAGGAAATAGGGTTAGATCTATTTCCTCAATTTCGGCTTTAGTTTGCACAGCAGCTGGAGGGAATCTGCCGGGTGAGTCGATGTAGTTGGCATATCTGTTTCCACCTCATTGTTTCTTGCTCCGCCATCTGCTCTGTTTGTGCCTCCTCATCTCGTATCCATCTCGGTGGCTCATCGGCAGCTCCACCATTTATCCCTTCCTCCATCCTTTCTTCCTCAACAACTCTCTCAATCAACTCATCCTATTTCTGCTCCTCTCCCTTCTCAATTGCTTTCTCTACCTCTTCTCGGGGTCTCATCTCCAAGGTATCTTGTTGGTCCTGCACGAGATGTGCAAGGAGGTGGAAAGTCTAGAAGGGGGGTTGAATAGACTTTACCACACTCAAAACTTTTTACAACTTTTCCCGAGCTGAGTGTGAGGTTAGAAGACTTTGAAGTCTTCTGCGGCAAGGTACTCGAGTGTGCTAAGTGAGATCAGCAGACTTCGGAAACTCAAAGTCTTCTCGATGGTGCGGAAGCTAATCTCGTGTGTATTTGAAAAACCCTTTTAAAGAAAACCTTCTTGAGATTAGAAAACTTTGAAGTCTTCTACAGCAGAATTGATGCAGTTTATTAAAGCGATGAATGAGCAGATATAAGTATTGAATGCAGAAAGCTAGTAAAGACACAAAGATTTTTATAGTGGTTCGGATATAACGATCCTACGTCCACTCTCCCCGATCCCACAGGGGTCTTACTATCCACCGAAACTGGTCTTGTCTCCTCTAATCTCCTTGAGGATTCGACCACGGGAAGTTTAACAAGTTCCTTGCCCTTGGTACAATCAAGATGATCCTCGAGTGTTAGCTCTTAGATCAAAACAATCAACCTTTTCTCGTACGGAGATAATGAAAGGTGATTTACACTTCCTTGACCAAAAATAAATCTCTTAGGAAATTCAACGTGATAGATTGATTTCTGGTATGAAGAATTCAGCGTGTATTGCAATGAGTGAAGGAGATATTCTTAATGTTTCTCGTGCGCGTATATTCAAAAAATCCTTCACTTCACTTTTTTATGATTCTGAATTTGACTAGCCGTTAGGCTAATTTGTCAATCAGTCTTCACGAAATGGTAAGCGATCGTTGGAAGATTTGTTTGACTTTGGATAATTGATTGTCTGATACCAATCAATTATGCCGTGATTGATCTTGATTGATAATCAAATCTTCACTTGACTTACTTTGGATATCTTTGAAATATCTTTCTTTCTTTAGTTAATCCACTGATGAACTTCTTGAAGTCAACTCTAGCAACCTTACACCTTGCTCCAAAGACATCTTAAAGTTTGTCAGTAGCATGGATATCAACCTTGCTATCTTTACTTGAACCTTTCTTGACGTAACTTCTTTTTGCATAACTCTTATCATCTCTTCTTGATCTTCGCGACACCCTTCCAATAGACTTCGATCGAGATTTCTCTTAGATCTTTAAGTCTTCTTATCAAGCTGACCTTGATTCTCAACCAATATGAAGCTTTAGGTTAGGCCTAGCAAGATTAACTATACAAAGACACAAACCCTATCTAGATCAACGGTGACTAACGAGATCCACTGGTCCTATTACACTTAGGTTTTGGGAACATCATCAAAACATACAAATTCAAATCCTAACAAATTCCCCCTTTTTGATGATGTTAAAACCTTCTTGAGAACTGCACAAGGGTATGCGAAAACAAAACAAGAAGAGACCTAAACAAAACAAACAAAATCGATGACAACGAGAGGTTGTCTTAGCGCAAAACATTCACTTCTATTAATATGAAGAAATCAGTACATCTTACAGTGAAATGCAAAAGAGCAAAAGATAACAAAAAAACTTCATCAGGCTTCCCGTCCAAAGCAATCTAGCTACCCAACCAACAACCTTCATATCTTCCTCATCATACCTTGAAACCCTGTTGGAACATTCAGCCACTCGTACACTCTATCATAGAGTTCCTTGTTATCTGTCCAATAGGTGGGGTGACTCTCAGCCAAGCGATTTTGAGCGTGCGAACACTCACCGGTCAAACTTCCCATCTCGTGGATCGAGTAGGAATCTTTTCAAATTCTCGCGCTTGAAGGTTTAGGTTGAATTCCATGAAGCTCTCGTGATATCTCGCCCAAAGATCACCGTGCTTTTCCTCCATCCAAGCAAAGAATGTTTCATTATTTGTGGCCCCGACGCCGATACTTTTACATACATAGTATGAGCGAGATGAAATCTCTCTTTGCTGCTTTCCAATCCTCAACCCTCTCCAGGAGGACAGCAATCATCCACAAATCCATCGGTATTGTGGGGAGGATAAAGTCTTCCTCAGCCTCTCGCTCCAGCAGCTTCTTCCCTTTCTTACTCTGCTTCTTCCTTGACACCGCAGCTTTTGCAGTAGCTTTCTTCGGTATGAACTGTTTTTACATTTCTTGTCCAACACATCCACTTCTTTTCCTTGCTTCCCGAGTAGTTTGATCATCTTGTGACTATCCTTCTCCTCCATCCTTCTAGTTTCTAAGTCGCAAGAAATGCTTCCTCATGCAACGCCTCTAACTCTTCTTCAGCAGACTTCCCTTCAACTTTTTCAGACATCTTAACCAACCTTCTCCTTTTCAATGGTTGGGAACATTGACCTTCATCCATTCCAGAGACTCTCGCAACGCTCTTTTCAGCTCTGCTTTTTCTCTTCGTTCCAACAGAAAACTTTCAACACCTCTAGCCTATCTTTCAAATCCTTCAATTCTTTACCCTTAGCCTCATCTCTCACAACCATCTCGGTTCTCAGTGGCTTTCCCCCTTTTTAACATCATTCAAAAGAGGGTCCAGCGACCTTCCATTTCGGTCATCTTGGCAAGAATATCCCGTCTGTATGCGAGTAAACTTTTCCGTAAACTTCTTCGGGCCAAAGATACTCACTGCTATTGGAGAAGCAATCTTCTCATCGATTTTGAGCATATCTTTGAACAACAAGCAGTGTCGGCCGCGATAGCCGTAGCTGTCTCCGTCAATTTAGCATTCGCCTCTTGTACGATCGCAATTTGCTTTCCCATGTCCAGCATAGATGATTGGATAGCCGCATTCTCGATCAATTCCCTCTCTTAATCTGTGCTTCCATGTCACCGAGTCTCGCCAATCGATCCTCCATCTTTGTCCGAAATCTGTCCTCAATCGTCTCTCTTTCAAAGAACACCTTCCCGAGAGTAGCTTCAGCTTTCTCACCTTCAGCCTTCACACTTTCAACGTGCTTTCTAACCTCATTTATGTTGTTCAACATCATGCCGAGAAAAAAGTTTCGATGATAGTCTCCTGTTGCTCAAAACATATCGGCGGCGGTTTGACGGATCAAAGAGGGGGCCGTGCGAATGGCGGCCTCGATGTAGGACTTTGACGACTCAATAGATTCAGCAAGAGGAGTGTATTTAGCAGCCAATACGAAAACATTGAAGCATACTGTTGTGTTAACTCAAGAAACTTTGAAGAGTAAGAGTTATACAAGTCTTCATGAATGACAACAGCATAAAATTTGGCAAACGTATACGGATGTAAAATCGGGAAGAGGAGGAGGAATAGAAGATACACCTTTCCCGATTTCATCGGTCATCGTAAAGGGAGGAATAGAACCATCCTCTCGCAGGCTCCGGTTCATCTAACAGTCGAGCAACTAGGCAAGCTATCTCGATGATCTGTGGTTAGATCAAATGCTCGCTACTCCAGCCTTGGTCTCAGTAGCTCAAACTCCCACAAGGAAAACTTCATTGTATCCAATCTCATTGGCCGGAAGAATGAGATCATCTATTGCTCCAAGCCTTGTATTTTTCCATACCAAGATATCTACTAGCAAGTTACGCTCCTCCGAAAATTCTCAGTAGTCCTGGGAAACTTCACGTCCACCCATGTAACAAATTTCGGCCATCAAACATTTCTCAAACGATCCACGTGATCTACCAGCAAGGTCTATCATTTGGACTGAATCTATCGGATACTGCTCCGATCAAATTCTCTCTGTGATCACCCTCGGCGGCACAGGTGCTAGGCTCAAGCGGCACCCATACCCGCAACCTCATCGCCAACTTCCATCGGTGCGGCAAGCTTTGAAGAAGAAGGAATCTCGAGAAGAGAAGGAAACGGAATTGGTACTGTTCCTCCTCACTAGCGGATTCATGAGAGACCATCTCTTCAAGATCCGAAATCGGAGAATCATCAACCTCCATTGCATCCACCACCAACGATCCTTTCTTTCCTGGAGAGACCTTAGGAGGCATCTGTGCTCCTCTGTACGATCTTCTGAGAATCTTTCCCGGGTTGCCCACGGTGAACCTCTTCGCCTTTCTCTGTGGTAATTGAGAAATCGGAATCGATCTTCGCTACGAGAAGACTTCAAAGTCTTCTCTCCGAACTAGCAGCCTTGGAGCTTGCTTGGGTTATCGAGTCCTTTACCATCACATCTTTCCCACTATCAATAGCCGCAGGGCAACCGCCAAAATCGGTAACACCTCGGCGGGCTCTTCCTCATCTTGACTTGATCATCATCATCATCATCGAGAATCGGGAGGACCACCGAGCTCCTCATCCTTGTTCAGCATAAACTTTGCCTTAGTGTATGGTTTCGTCCACTTAGGATCCCACGCTGTGTTAGGCATCATCCTCTCCGGCCAGATCAGTAATCTTATTCGACATAGAAACATACTGTTCCACAGCCCATACCTTAACCTCTAGATGTCCATCCACCTCTCGTCCGAAAGAACCTATTCTTTTCCTTCTGCGGAATCTCAAAGAATTTATTGACCCAATCACACTCTACTCCATCCACAATCGCCTTTAAAGCACAAAGACGCCTCGACTAATCGAGTCCATACTGCGGCGTTCACCAAACATCACCTTTACCATGATGTCAAATAACAATCTATATTTCCGCTTGAGATAAGCTTTCTTCAAATCCGACACATGATGACGACATGAAGTTTTCGCTAGAGAACGAAAAGCTTGAGATGATTTTCCGCCATATATGATTCTCGGATCAATGCCTTGAAGAGACAAACCCAAGTGTTCATGAATATCTCGCCGTCGATGGTCAAACTTTGACCAAACACTGCCGTTTTTATGTTGTTCCGTCCGAAATCACCACGAACCGTAAACCGAACAACATAGGCATCTAGAGTCCATCGTTTTGATGAATGAGCGACGATCTTACTGAAACAAACCCCTATCGGATAAGGGATTTAGAATCTCCACCGCTTCCCGCCGTCCGCATGTCCGAAAATCCACCGATAGTTCACTGCGCACTTTCTCGAAAGGGCCAAAGGATCTAGAGTCTTGTGTTTCCTGCAACCTTTTTCAAGATGAAGATTGTTTTGGTGCCATTGAAAATAGAACAGGAGAAGATCGAGTTTCCGAAGAAAGAAAAAAAAGCAGAGAATGAAGATCAAGGAATAATGAGAGAGAGAGAGAGAGAGACGAGAAAAACAATTTATAAGAGAGAAGAACGAAACCGCTAAATTTTAAATTATACAATAAAATATGAACGTTGATTTGCATATTGCACGATCGGATCGAGCGGTTCACGGATTAACGGTTCGAATTCGAAAAGTGCGTGTCCTCACTTTGGATTTGAAAAGGTATTTTCCAAAATTAAAAGATTTTCGAATCCGCAGAAATAGGATGCAAAATAATATTTTTAAGGAAAACTTATCCCATAAATTGTGGTTGAAAAGATTTGATTTGGTTCACATAATTACTTTCCAATGCGAGGATAAACTTAGGAATAAAATATTCTAAAATTTATTTAACCATACGTACTAAGGAATATTTTAGATCAAAATATTTGACAAACAAATAAACAAGAGCAAAGCGAAGAGAGAGAAACATATACGTCGGTTGATATTGTAATCAATCGATACCACCGAAATCTTGTAGTAGCAAGCTTTAGATCTTTCTGCAGCAAGTTTTAAAGTTTTCTTCAGCAAGCTTTATCTTCTCTTCACAAGTTTAATATTCTCTTGCAAGTTTAATGCTTTCTTGACAAGCTTAATATTCTCTTGACGCAGGTTTCATACTTGACAATATGTTTAACACGGTTTTCCTGGATCCGGTAGACCTAATTCTACGAGATAGATCTCTAAACCGTGCCTCTGCCAATGGTTTCGTCGAGAATATCTGCTCTCTGTCGATCTGTATGAATCTTTTCCACTCGAATGTTCTTCTTTTCGACGTGATCTCTAATAAAATGATGACGTATATCCACATGCTTGCATCTTGTGTGAAATCTTGGATTCTCGAGTAATAGCAATGGCACTGTTGCTATCACGAGAATATAGGAATCTCTTTAGTGACAATGTGATAGTCTTGTAATTGTTGACTTATCCAAAGTAATTGTGAGCAACAACTCCCGGCAGCCATATATTCTACTTACGTAGTTGGCGTAGCTCTTGAAGTTTGCTTCTTAGAAAGCCAAGAAACCAGCTTACTTCCGAGAAATTGACATGTGCCCGTGGTTGATTTTCTATCAATTCTACAACCACCATAATCTGAATCGGAATATCCACCGAGTTCCAGTTGTCATCAGCGGCGGTACCAAAGACCTACATTTGTTGTACCCTTGAGATACTTGAGAATTTTCTTTGCGCATCCAAATGACTTTTCTTTGGATTGGCTTGAAATCTAGCGCATACTCAAGCTGCAAAAGAAATGTCAGTGCGCTGGATTAGATACGACAAGGAACCTATTAAACCTCTCGTACATGGTCTGATCAATGCTTTCACCATCCTCATCTGGATCCATCTTGTAGTTGGTTACCATCGGAATCTTTGCATCCTTGCTTGTTAACATTCCAAACTTTTCTAGCATATTTTTGGTATACTTTGCTTGGTTTATGAATATTCCTTTAGAAGTTTGCTTGACTTGAAGACCTAGGAAGTAATTCATTTCTCCCATCATAGACATTTCGAACTTACTTTGCATCAATTTCTTGAATTTCTCACAAAGCTTCTTGTTTGGAGATCCAAAATGATGTCATCCACATATATACGTACTAATAGAATATCTTGTTCTTCTTCAATTCAACAAGGTTCTATCTATCCTTCCTTTCTTGAATCCATGATCAAGTAAAAATTGCGATAGTGTGTCATACCAAGCTCGAGGAGCTTGCTTTAGTCCATATAAAGCTTTCTTTAGACGGTAGACTTGATTTCCTTGAACAAAACCCGGAGGTTGTTCAACGTATACTTCTTCAGCAAGAACTCCATTTAAAAACGCAGACTTTACATCCATTTGATATACTCTGAATTTCATGTATGCTTTGCGTATGCAAGGAATAATCTTATAGCTTCTAATCGGCTACAGTGCAAATGTCTCGTCATAGTCAATTCCTTATTTGTGAGTAACCTTGTGCGACAAGCCTTGCTTTATTCTGGTGACTTCATCTTTCTCATTTTTCTTGTTCTTGAAAACCCACTTCGTGCCAATCACTTTTTGATGTTTTGGTCTATCAACAAGTACCCACACATCTTGTCGTGTGAATTGATTCGATTCATCTTGCATAGCTTCTATCCGGTTTGTGTCCAACGATTGCTTCTTCAATATTCTTAGGTTCTTGTAGAGAGACATAACAGCTAAATAAACCATCTAGGTTTATTTTCCTTCTTGTCTTTACTCCATCTTGAGGATTTCCTAAGATTAAGTCACTAGGATGATCGGTCATCCAATTTCTTGTTAGATACGTGTAATTCTTCTCAAGATATTGTTGGAACATCATCTTGCGTCATTCCCCCTTGAGTTGACACATTCACATCTGGTGTTACGGGTGAATCATCGGCAGCCTTAGAGGTTTCGTCGCAGACTTTGTCTTGTTTGAGTCTGCTGCCGTAGAAGTTTCTTGATCATCTTCGAATACGAGTCTAAAAGTAGGCACTTGAACCTTGACATATCTTGTCTTATCCTTGAGTTCTAGTTTCCCAAATCCTTACTGCTAGAGGCTCTTCTTGTCCTTTGTCCTTAAACTCAACAATAGATTCATTAATAACTACATGGGGTGTTTCTTCCACAACAAGGGTTTTCTGTTAAAAACCCGATAGGCTTTGCTTGTCTTTGGAATATCCAAAAATATTCCATCGCAACCTTGGCATCAAAGGTTTTTAACTTGGATTTGCCATTGTCATGAATGAAACACCTACAACCAAAAACACGAAAGAAAGAAACACGAGGAATTCTACCTTTCCAAAAGTCATATGGTGTCTTTTCATGTTCTTTGGTCGGCAAGCTTCGATTCTCGAGTGTAGCATCTTTGTATTCCACGGCTTTCTGCCCAAAACCTCTGAGGAACATCATACTCTGCTAGCATTGTTCTTGGCTTCCTTGAGTGTTCTATTTCTCCTCTCGGCAACACCATTTCTTTGTGGAGTGCGAGCATGACGTTTCATGTTGAATTCCGGCTTCTTTGCAATATGTCGCTATGTGAGAGTTTAGGAATTCTGTTCCTTTGTCACTTCTAATCTTTACAACACTTTCTCCTTTCTCGTTTTGTAATCTCTTGATGAGTCGGAGTAACCTTGTGATGGTTTCATTTTTCTTGAACATAAATATCACCCATGTGAATCTTGAATAGTCATCCACCACCACCAGAGTATATTTTCTACCACTTTGAAACTTAGCGGGGATACGGGACCAAAAAGATCCATATGGAGTAATTGTAATACTCTACTTGACGTTGGTACGAAACTTCCTTGAAAGTGGCTCTAGTTTGTTTTCCTTTTTGACATGAGTCACATATCCGATCTTTTGAGAAAACTTCATTTGGTAAGCCTTCTACAAGAGACTTTTACTCGCTATCTTGTTTAGCGTCTTGAAATTTATATGGTGAGTCTCTTGTGCCATAACCAGTGGCCTCTGAAGTACTCTTTGCTACAAGGCATGTATTACTAGAACATTTACGAAATTCGCAACATAAACATTGCCCTTTCTCGGGCCGATTAAGAGCACTGATCGTTTAAACCACTTAGAACAACACACGAGAGAACTAGAAAACTTAACGTAGTATCCCTTATCACAGTGCAGGCGAAAGCAAGTTATGTTTTAATCCTTCCACGTAGAAAACTTCCTCAACACGTACATCTCCAATGTATAGAGTTCCAACACCTTTGGTAATCCCAAAGTTATTGTCTCCAAATACCACACGTGGGCCATTTTGTGATTTTATTGAGCTCAAGAGTTGCTTGTTTCCAGTCATATGCTTGAACACCCACCCGATGTACGAGACAGTATTTCCCGCAACCTCTCTTTCATGCCCCATGGCGTCACCCGCACGTTTAGTTAAGTTTCGTACCCTTTAGATTTGGGTCCTTGAGAGTTAGCACATCTTTAGGAATCTATAGGAATAGATTCTTCTTATTTATTCGGAAGATCTTATCCTTCTTCCATACATATCAACATAGACAATCTCATCCTTTGGTGCCTTCTTGAATGTATGCCTATGGGTGTCGATTGTGTTCCTTCTAGAAGACTTCGACCCTTCGAGGTCTTACGTATGGAGTGATCGGCCCGTGCAATGGTCTCGAGGGTTTTGATGATAAAGTGCGTTCTACTTGAGCCATCAAAAGATTCATATCTCACGAGGCACAGAGGGCTTAGTAGATCGTTTAGCAAGCTTTGAAGTTTGCTTAGGTTGTGTAGTCTTGGTGAGGCTGTCTCCTCGGAGATGATTTCGGCTGAATTCTACTTTTCGATCTTGCTTTGAGGTTTCTTAAGTTGGGATTCCCCCTTCTTTTGATACCTCATCGCTTGTTTAGGTTGTTGAGTATAACTACTCTTCTTCCCATTCGGTGATTTCTTTGGGTCGGCAACCTTTTACCCTTATCGATAGGTTTAGGTTTGGAACCCTCTCCTACCAAATCATTACCCTTAACATGTGTACTCTTCTTAAGTACACTTGTTTGAATTGTGAGGATTGGGCAATGGTAAAACCAATTCCCTTCTTTACGTTAGGTGTTTGAGGCGATTCAACTATTGTTTGAACCGCATGAGAAGCTTTGTTCGGTTGATCCAACCTCAAACTTAAACGTTCCTCACTTGATTTTATACGCTCATGCTGATGGAAAAGTTCATCGAATTTTGCTTGTAGAATTTTCAATTGATCGGTTTTCTCAAGATTCTCGGCAAGCAACCTTTCTACCAATGGACCTGCTCGGTATACTTCATTTTAAGAGTGTTTAACTCTTCAAGTTATACTGATTAGAATCTGTTAGTGTCTCGGATGTCTTGCTAATAAATTCTTGTGTAAATAGATCAATTTTTTTCTTTCAAGCTCACATTCTCCTCTTCCACACGGTTGTAAGCATTTATAGCGGTTTTGAGATCTTCCATTAACTTATCAACAAAGTTATGGTCAAACTCTTGCAAAAGAAACACGAGAAGCGAGACGAAGAGCGAGGAATCGAAAGTACCTCATCTCCTTTTGCCATAAGACACAAATCATTGTCTGAAGAGAAGTCTGAAGATGATGTTGAATCACTTGAAAGAGTATCCTCCTCTTGACCATTAAAGCACGTTTGTCGACAAACTTTCATTTCCTCATCAATATCTTTTTCTTCTCTTTCTCTTGGAGTTAGATCTGGACAATCATAATGAAATGTCCCGATTTATGACAATTATAGCAAGCATCACTTCTTGAAGATTTTCTTGGACTAGAATCCCTTTTTGGAGAAAAATCTCTTCTTTTTGGGCTATCTTCTCTTCTTCTTTCGGAGTCTTGAACCTTGTCTTCTTTGGAGTCTTCGATCTCTTGTCTCGAAGATTTGTTTTCGGATACGAAACCAGCTTTCTTTGTATTCTTCCAATATCTTCTATATTTCCCAAATTTTGAGTTCATTCTATCAAATTTTAAGTCGGTAAAGCCATCTGTTCTTTTAAGCTTAAATCCTCTCCAATAGGCTCTTTAGATGACTCGATTTGAAATGACCTTGAAAGCAACTTCCTTTCCCGTGGAATTTGAATTCCCTTCATCCTCGTCTTCTTCTTGCTTCAGATCATATTCATGAGCTTTCAAATGCGAGAATAGCTCATGATAGTGATCTTGCTCGGCTTCTTTCGTATCCTTAATCACCGTAATCTTGACTCTCCATTTGCTAGTTAGAGATCTCAATATTTTGTTGTTGATCTCCTTCTCGGTGTATGATTTTCCCAAGGAGCTTGCTTTATTGATGATATTTGTCAGTCTTAAGTCCAATTGATCTATCGTCTCATCGGGCTTCATCTTGAAGGTATCAAATGAATGTAGAATGGTAGCAACTTGTTCTCTTTAATCTGCTCCGATCCTTCACACATGAGTGCTAAAGTTTCCCACATTTCTTTAGCAGTCTTACATGTCTTGACTTTCTCTGTAAGCTCTCTAGTTAATGTCTCTATGATCTCTGTCCGAGCAACTTGATCAAGATTAAATAGTTTCCTTTCATCATTTGACATTTCACTCCTTTTCTTTTCAATCTTACGCCGAGTAGATGCTTGCTCCACCACTCCCAGAACTTCTTGGTTCAAAGTAAAACTTTATCGGTCCATCTTCTAGTGTCTCGAGCATCCTATCATGAATTGCACCAAGATGATTTTCCATGCGGAATTTCCAGTAGTCATAGTCTTTAATAGAGAACTCTGGTAGCTTTCTTTTCTTGCTCTTAAGGGAACTCATGTTAGCAATAAAAACAATTATGCAATGAATGCAATGAGTTTTATGAAAACGGTTTTTCAAAAAGATCATTCGAGATGACCACAACAGTCTTTCCTCAAAGACTATTGGTAACCAAAGCCGGTGGTCGGTTGAACCACATTGCTCTGATACCACTTGTTGGTCCGGACGAGATGTGCAAGGAGGTGGAAAGTCTAGAAGGGGGTTGAATAGACTTTACCACACTCAAAACTTTTACAACTTTTCGTGAGTGAGTGTGAGGTTAGAAGACTTTGAAGTCTTCTGCGGCAAGGTACTCGAGTGTGCTAAGTGAGATCGGCGAGACTTCGAAACTCGAAGTCTTCGATGGTGCGGAAGCTAATCTCGTGTGTATTTGAAAAACCCTTTTAAAGAAAACCTTCTTGAGATTAGAAAACTTTGAAGTCTTCTACAGCGAGAATTGATGCAGTTTATTAAAGCGATGAATGAGCAGATATAAGTATTGAATGCAGAAATCTAGTAAAGACACGAGAGATTTTTATAGTGGTTTGGATATAACGATCCTACGTCCACTCTCCCCGATCCCACGGGGTCTTACTATCCACCGAAACTGGTCTTGTCTCCTCTAATCTCCTTGAGGATTCGACCACGGGAAGTTTAACTAGTTCCTGCCCTTGGTACAATCAAGATGATCCTCGAGTGTTAGCTCTTAGATCAAAACAATCAACCTTTTCTCGTACAGAGATAATGAAAGGTGATTTACACTTCCTTGACCAAAAATAAATCTCTTAGGAAATTCAACATGATAGATTGATTTACGGTATGAAGAATTCAGCGTGTATTGCAATGAGTGAAGGAGATATTCTTGATGTTTCTCGTGCGCGTATATTCAAAAAGTCCTTCACTTCGGTTTTATGATTCGAATTTGACTAGCCGTTAGGCTAATTTGTCAATCAGGTCTTCGAAATGGTAAGCGATCGTTGGAAGATTTGTTTGACTTTGGATAATTGATTGTCCGATACCAATCAATTATGCCGTGATTGATCTTGATTGATAATCAAATCTTCACTTGACTTACTTTGGATATCTTTGAAATATCTTTCTTTCTTTAGTTAATCCACGATGAACTTCTTGAAGTCAACTCTAGCAACCTTACACCTTGCTCCAAAGACATCTTAAAGTTTCTTTGTAGCATGGATATCAACCTTGCTATCTTTACTTGAACCTTTCTTGTGTAACTTCTTTTTGCATAACTCTTATCATCTCTTCTTGATCTTCGCGACGCCCTTCCAATAGACTTCGACGAGATTTCTCTTAGATCTTTAAGTCTTCTTATCGGCACCTTGATTCTCAACCAATATGAAGCTTCGGGTTAGGCCTAGCAAGATTAACTATACAAAGACACAAACCCTATCTAGATCAATAGCCGACTAACAGATCCAAATTGGTCCTATTACACTTAGGTTTTGGGAACATCATCAAAACATACAAATTCAAATCCTAACATATACCCTTTGCAATATATAATCAACAAAGGTGTTTTCGGTTAGGATATCCTAGAATGATTTCAGCTTTGCCTTCTTGAGAACTTCTTTCTCCCGGATGGCTAGATTGTTGCCCCACCTTACGCTATTAAAATAGTTGTCTCTTCAAACGAACCCGGCTGAGTCTTCTCAACAAATATACATCTATCAGCTCTTTAAGTAACTCAAGCTCGTCTTTGAGAGTGGATTCTTGTCTCGGGATGAACTTCTTCCCAAGAATCCGCGGTGAGGTTTCGGTTGGACCCATTTCCCAGGATGGGTTGGGTAGATTTAGGTAAAGGTCAGGTTCGGATGAGGTTAAGGGTAGGAAAGAGAATGGATCAAATGATGGTTGGGTTTGTGTTGGACTTATGGGAGTGGACCGTTTTAGAGGCTCGGAGGCGGCGGTCACATCTCGCCCCTTTATCGCTGTGTTGGGAAGTGGAGGGTTTAGGTACTCCATCCTCGGATGAGGATGAAGATGATGATGATGAATCGCTTCCTCTCCTTCGACTCTTCCTCGACGAGACATCCACCGTCTCCGTCTCGCCCCGATACTTTCTCCGCCTCAGCTGCGACACTTCCCCCTTGGGAAGCTGTCCTCTCTTCTTCTTCCTCTCGCTTCCTCAATTTCAGCAGACGAGGATTCATCTGCCAAGGCCTGTCTTAACCTCCCTCGTCTTAGCTTTTGAAGCCCTTTTCTTTGGAGGCTGGAGGTGGAGGTGGGGCATCTCCATCTCCCTCTGAGTCCGTAGGACCATATATCTTCTCATCTTTGATTAGTAGTCCTTTCGTCTTGTATACTTTTTCACACCAACACTCCAATCGAGGTTGTCTGTCCCACTTTGTGCTCAAGTATGATGGTGATCCTTGCCATCATACTTGCAATTTTGGTCAAAGACCATTTCATCGGCTAAATGCAGTGATTGGGGTCTTTGTGAACTTCTTCTTCTCCTCCATTATCACTGGAGTAGACCAGCCTTGCCCGATTGATTTCAGCCCCGTCTATGATAGCCCTCGCACAGCATATCCTCGGTTTAGTTAGCCCATCGTGGCTCTGTTGCTCCCAAGATGCACTTGGTTAAAATTAGCATCAACATTACGTACTTCCTCTTTAACATTGGCCTTTTCAAATTCGTCGTTGTATTTTGATATGTTCTCCTCGCCATCGGTTGGAAACTTTCCAAATATTCCGATGATTTATATGTGAACGGGTTCTCGCGGTGGTGCTTAAAGCGAAAATTGCTCCAATCTCGTAAATTGATAAAACTATCCTTCTCTTCTTTTCTTTCGTTGATTTGTGATTCTAATCCTGTATCTGTTGCTTTTGCCACTGGTCAAAAACTCGGCCTGAGATCATCCACCGTCAAATTCTTGAAGGTTTCATCGTACGGTATCGCTTGACCCTCTTGATTCTAGTAGATTCAGTATTTCTCTTGTTTGAGTCGGTAGAAACATCCCAATCTACGTACATCTCTGACTTTGTTCTATCTCTAATGGAGGTCGGATCATATTCGAACTTGATTTTTATTTTAGAATCCGCCATTGATGAATGCGTAAGGTTTTAGGAGGGAAAAGAGAGGTTTTGAGAAAATATGAAGAGTTTTATGTGTGCGTAAATGAAATTATGCACGCGAATGTCTATTTATATGGTAAATATAATAATAAACAATTATAAGATTAATAATTGCCTACAAAAGTGTAAATGTAGGCTTTCGAATCGCCATTAATGCAATTATGACATTTATTTTGAAAAGTGCAGAGAATATTATTTAATATGTCGCGCGTGAGATTGAGGCGGTTCATATTTCGAAACCGCCTCCATTTAAGCGCGTGAAGCAAACTCAGCGTATTTCAAAAGTTAATTTGATAAAATTTCGGGTCCGTAGTAACTTCTCTCGACACGATTACTTATTTAAGAAATTACTTTTCAGTTAATTGGAGAGATAAAATAAAATATTATAGTTTTTAGAAAACAAAGTCGAACCCTTATCCTTTTATTTTGTAAAACAAAATATTTTAACAAAGCGAGTAACTTCATTTTTGAATAAATGTTTAAAGAAAATTATGAAATTAAATTCATATATTAATTATATGAACTCAATATTCATAATTAAGAGTATTTAGGAGAAACTTCCTGGAATTTCACCTCGTGCGGATTGATAGCATCACTTTATCTGCTTCCTGAATACTTGGACAAATAGACCTTGTCTAGTATTTAGAGATGTGTACTAAACTTTATTCTTGCTGAAACCACGAGACACTTAGACAAATTGTTAGTAACAAGAGTAAGTCAAATAAGGTTCAATAGTCATCGATTACGTAGAAGTCGGTTGACTATTACGTCCTTATCTCGATTTACCTATGTCGAACAAGTAACTATCAAGTCGTATATGGTCAATATGACTAATCCTTGATTCTTGATTCCAATGATAGGAGATTAATGATATCACCACTGATTGTCCTTTGACTCATATCTAGTCCGATAATTCTTTCTAGACATAATAAACCAATTGAGAGAGACTAGTAATAAAAAAGGAATTAGACTATAGATTAACTAAAGAAGCATATAATAATCCTAATTCTACGTATAGTTCTTTAAACCTTGTCTCTGCAAGTGGCTATGTTAAGATGTCTGCTCTTTGAAAATCGGTAAGAATCTTCTCTAGTCGATATCCCCTTTTCGACATGGTCTCGGATGAAGTGGTGTCTTATGTCTACATACTTGCATCTTGTATGTAGGACTGGGTTACGTAATAGCTATGGAACTATTACTATCACAAAAGATAGGTACTTCTTTGGTGATAATGTTATAGTCCCTTAGGCTGACTTATCCAGATCGGTGTGAACAACAACTTCCACCGCCATATACTCGGCTTCGATTGTGGAAGTAGCTACAGAGGTTTGTTTCTTAGACAACCATGAAATCAGCTTACTACCAAGAAATTGACAAGTACTAGATGTAGATTTTCTATCTATCTTACACCCACCAAAATCAATCGAGTATCCAGACAACTCAAAGTTATCATCATTTGGATACCATAGTCCAACATTTATAGTTCCTTTCGGATACTTGAGAATTTTCTTTCTTTGCTTCAAGATGACTTTTCTTAGGATTAGCTTGAAAACGAGCACATACTCCAACCGCAAAAGAAATATCGTGTCTACTAGCGATTAAATATAATAAAGAACCAATAAGACATCTATACTCAATTTGATCAGTTGTCTTCTCCCTTTTCATCTGGATCCATTGAAAAATTTGTCATCATAGGTATCTTAGCTTCTCGGTGGTACCTATTCCAAATTTATCAATAAGATCTTTGTATATTTGGCTTGGTTGATGAATATTCCCTTCTTTTTCTCGTTTGACTTGAAGTCCAAGAAAATAAGTCATCTCACCCATCATGGACATTTCAAATCTGCTTTTCAAAAGAGAACTAAAATCTTCACACAAAGATATGTTAGTTGATCCAAATATTATATCATCAACATAAATTTGAACTAACAAAAGATCACAACCAAACTCTTTTCTAAAAAGAGTTCTATCAATTTTACCTTTAACAAAACCATTTTGAATTAAATATTCGTACAAGGTGTTATACCAAGCTCTTGGTGCTTGTTTAAATCCATATAGAGCTTTCCTTAGTTTATAAACCTTGTCTCCTTTGACAAAACCAGGAGGTTTCTCTACATAAACTTCCTCAGCTAGGATTCCATTTAAAAATGCTGACTTAACATCCATTTGAAAAACTACGAATCTTTTAAAAGCATAGGCTAAAAATAATCTTATGACTTCTACACGAGCTCTTTGGTGCAAAGGTTTCATCATAATCAATACCCTCGATTGTGAATAACCTTGAGCAACTAGTCCGGCCTTATTTCTAACCACAATATTGTTTTCATCCCTTTTGTTTTTAAAGACCCATTTAGTTCCAATGACTTTTTGATGATGAGGCCTTTCAACAAGCTCCCACACATCTTGTCTTTGAAACTGATTTAGTTCTTCTTGCATGGCATTAATCCGATTGGAATCGATTAGAGCTTCGTAATTGATTTAGGTTCAAGTAATGACACATAGCAATCGAACATACAATCTTGATTTAGTTTAGTCCTTGTCTGGACACCAGAATCTAAATCTCCAATTATTTGCTCACCGGGTGATATGACATTACTCTCTTACCTTTATCTTTTACAGTGGATGGTGCCTTGTCCGAACTATTTATTTGAGATGATTCTATGTTACCTTCGATCCGTGAACATCGGATGTGCTAGTTGTCCGATTAGTAGGCAAATCGGTTGGTGAGGAAAAATTTCAGGTTCTTCTCCTTTGTCCAATTCTTCCTCTTCATCTCAATCGATTCTTGATTGTAGAATTTTATGGTTGATTCTTTGATAGTCATCTGCCCAGATGCGATATCTTTGTGATGTTCCCTGTTTTATCAAACTCAAAAGAAGATTCATCAAATATCACATGGGGTGTTTCTTCTACACACAAGGTTGTCCTATTAAAAACTCTATATGTCTTTGATACGGATGAGTATCCCAAGAATATCCCGTCTGCTATCTTGGCATCAAAGGTTTTTAATTGAGATTTTCCATTGTTATGTATGAAACATTTACAACCAAATATATGAAAGTATGAAATTTTGGGGATCTTCCCTTCCAAATTTCATAGGGAGTTTTACACTTATCCTTAACAACCAAGCTTCTATTTTGAACATAACATCTTTGTATTAACACGCCAAAATCAGGTGTGGAGTGTTATACTCGGATAACATTGATCTAGCCGCCTCTTTCAAGGTTCTGCTTTCTCCTTTCTACCACTCCATTTCTTTGTGGAGTCCTTGCTACTGAGATGTTTCTGAGCTATGCCATTCTCAATGCAAGAGTTAGAAATCAATTTATTTAGGAATTTAGTACCTTTATCACTTCTAATTTTAACAACATTTAATCCTCTTTCATTTTGAATCTTTTTAAGAAATTCTAAAATCTTAGTCATAGTCTCATTCTTTTTGTACAAGAAAATAACCCAAGTAAATCTTGAAAAATCATCAACAATAAGGTATATTTTCTTCCACTAAAATCGAGAGGAGTTACAGGACCAAAAAGATCCATATGAAGAAGTTCCAATTCTTTACGAAGAAGGATTACTTATTGTTTTAAAAGAAGCTTTGGTCTGTTTTCCTTTTTGACAAGCATCACACACATGGTTCTTTGAAAATATTTTATCAGAAGTCCTTTAACTAAAGATTTCCTTGCTATTTTGTTAAGAGTTTTGAAGTTTAAGTGACTAAGTCAATGCATTGCCCACAACAACTTAAATCATCGAACTCTTAGCAATGAGACAAGTATCTCTAGGACAACTTTTGAAATTGGCAACATAAATGTTACCTTGTCTTACTCCGGCCAATAGAATATTTTCATTTATACCATCTAGAACGTAGCATTCATTATGCGTAAATTTTACACAAAACCCTTTATCACAAAATTGTGAAACAGATAGTAGGTTGTGCTTCAATCCTTCCACGTAGTAAACTTCATGAACTTGAACATCCCCAATCATTAGTGTTCCTACTCCTTTAGTAAGTCCATAGTTGTTATCTCCAAACATCACTCTTGGTCCATCAATGGTTTGATAGTTAGAGAGAAGTCGTCTTTCATAGGTCATGTGCTTGGAGCGACTCACAATGTACCGGATGACCTCAAGAATATCTCCTCTATCAACTATCTGCTTATCTTCCTGCAATCACAAGTTTATTGCTTAGGTACCCTTTGTGCTTTGGGTTCTTTCATGTTAAGTTGATTTTTAGGAATCCAGACAAAGATATCAATGTTCCTTAAAACCATAGATTGAAGCTTACGTCCATATCTATCTACTAAGATAAGACTTTCAAGATCAATCTCATTTAACCGATCTTTTGAAATTGTCTTGAATCTTGGTAAAAATGGATATGTCTTGCTTCTTCCGTAAAAACCATTATACCTAGGATAAGACTTTGATTTAATCTTGGGTTTAACCTTTAGAGTTTCTTTCCTTGTCTGCTTTTTTCTTTTGAATTATCGGATGAGGTAATTAATTCCTTGGGTTTCCATGGACTAAATCTAGTTTCTATCTTTGGTTTAGTTGCTTTGACAAAGACTCTAGATTTTATTGGATCATTTTTCTTACTCCTATCAAAGCCTAATCCAGTTTATCACTAGACTTTTGAGAAGAATTGAAAATTTTATCTATTGTGGTTTGAGAGTTATTCAAGTCCTAACTTGAGATTTAATTCTCTGTTAGTTTTCTTATAATTCTCATTTTCGAATAGATATTTGAAAATTTTATTTTTAAAGAACTCAATTCTTGTTCTAACTTTTCTGCCTTATCGGACAAGGTACTAGTGATCATCTCGATCGACATTCCCCCTTGAATGTACAGTCTGGTTTCTCACTTTCCTTAGTTTGATTGACCTTAGTTAGGTCAAGAATTTGATTCTTTAAATTAAAATTTTCAGCCTCTATCTGTTTATAAGCAGATAGAGTCTGTTTCCAAGTCTTTCAAAAGTTTATCAACAAGATCGGGATCAGTTTCGATAAGGTATCACAATCATTATCGAGGATGTATAGTAATGTACCTCTTTTGCCATCGGACAGGATGTCATCATCTCGATCCAAAATCGATGAGGATGAGGATGAAGATGTCTCACGAACTTCTTCTTTCTCGCCTAGGAGAGCTCTCAGTCGCATACCTTCTATCTCTTTTCTTCCTCTTTTCTTCTCTCTCCTGGGAGTGAGTTAAGGACAATCATAACTATAGTGACCAGGCTTGTTGCATGTATAACATATATCTCCTCTGCATCTGTTTTTGGACTACTATCTCCCTCGTCCGATAGGTGACTTATGACTCCTTGGCGATCCTTCTTTCTATCATTATGCGAACTCTTTTCATCCCTCGTCGATCTATAGTTCCTTCGACCTAACTGTCTCTCTTGTTTCTTTTGTACTTCATCTTCAATTTTTCATACCTTTTTAATATAAGAGCCATTTCTTCTTTTACGGACAAATCGGATGCTTTAGAGATCTTTTCAGATTCATCTTGATGAACAAAAGCTACGATCTTTCCGGATGTTGAAGATTCTGCCTCATCTTCTTCATCTTCAATTTGAATGTCATATTCTAACGCCTTTAGATGAGAAAACAAAGTGTGGTGAGGAATTGAGGATAGATTTTGAGTAACCTTGAATGTTAGCTTTTTCTCTCCATCTTTTGCTCAATGACCTCCGCACTTTATTGTTGATTTCTTTTTCTCGTGTACGTTTTCCCAAGTCGCTTGCCTTGTTCGGTAGATTGGTCACCGACATCCAATTGATCAACAGACTCTCCTTCTTTCATTTTGAAAGTATCAAAAGCGTGTAGAATCGACCGCAACTTGTTTTCTTTGACTGTTGATCCTTCACAGATTCCAGCAAGATTCTCCCACATTTCCTTGGCAGTCTTGCATCTCTTAACCTTTTCTATCCAATCCTTGCTCAATGTTTCAATAATTTCAGTTCTTGCAACTTGATCCAAATTGTGAATCTTCCTTTTATCACTAGTGAGTTCGAACTTTTCTTTTCTTGCCTCACTCTTGTTTTAATTCTTTGTAGTACCATCACTTGTGCCACCATGATAAAACTTGATAGGTCCTTCATCAAGAACCTCCTCCATTCTGTCATGAATTGCATTAAGATGGTTCTCCATTCTAAACTTCCAAGAATCATATTCTTCAATAGAAAAATCAGGCAAACTCCTGGATTTCTTGCTTTTCTGAAGACATGGTGAAACAGAAAAACCACAAAACTCACAAGATCTTGTTAGTAGAATCTGTTAGTGAAACAAAGAAACTACAGATTATCAAGAACAAAATTCAGATCTTAGTTAAGACCTAAAATTAATATCGAAACGACTTAACACCGCTCCGATACCACTTGTTGGTCCCGGATTGTTGAGTTGATTAAGAACCTTGATTTAACCTTCTAGAACAAAATCTAGAAGGGGGTTGAATAGATTTTGTGGATTTTTCAAATCTCTCAAAATCAATTCTAAAACCAGATTAACACAATGGAAAATAATTTTTAAACTCAACTTTTAACAAGATCAAAAGCAATCGATATTATAGATTTAACTTTAATCCTGAAATTAATCAGTAATTGATGAAATTGAAAAGATACAAGTAAGTAAATCAAAGTGATAAAGAACACAAGATTTATAGTGGTTCGGATTATAACAATCCTACATCCACTCTCCTTCTTCAACCTTGAAGAAGGGCCTTCACTTACTTACTTTCTTCCTTCTTTGACTTACTTACAATCGTGAATCTTCACCTTACAATGAATTCTTCCTAATTTACGGATATCTATGGCTTGAAGATCTTTTTGTGAGAAGTGTTCTACAAACACTAAAAGCGGAAAACGTATAAAACGTTTGTGAATGTGTACAATATTTGTGGCTCGTGAATACAAATTGTGTATATTGATGAGTGCAAAGTATCAAAAGTAATTCTATAATAATTTCTATCCCTATTTATAGAGATCTTCACTTGGTAGTTATAACTTCCTTGAAATCATTTGATTAGTTATAACAATATAATCAATCTTGTAACTTCCTCTTGATTAGTTGAAACCGCTTCTTGAAACATGTGTAAAATTTCTCTAACACTTCATCGTCCGATACTTACTCCACCTTGTCCTCATCTTCATTCCTTATCTGGGTGTTTGTTTATAGTATTGCATGTCAACCGTCTTCTATGTGTTGTCCTTGTGCGATATCCCGACCTCGTCCGATTTCCTATCCTCATCTCCGAGGTTTGTCCTTGTCGATATCTTGACCTCGTCTGATTTTTATACTTAGTTTTATTTTCAAACACTTACTTCAAATTGCCTATACAAAGTGCTCATTTGGTCATCCTATATTACACTTTTTAACACATCAAAACTAAATACAACTTTTTCTTTACCTAACAAAATGGTTTCAATTTTACTTGGCTTGCCGAAGAATAAGGAATATAAGGCTCAACATGGCTCACTAAGGAAATAAAATGTGTTTGGTGGGGAAAAATTTGGCAAAGTGACTCATCATTCCAAACATGGCCTCTTATCACTTTCAAGACATCACACAAAGATCAATATCAATAAGTCTAGTGGCAAGTTCTAGCATACAAATCCATGAATGATGCACTCACAAAGAAATCATATCAACCGTATAAGATGTACGATTATTAAGGCACAAAAGCTCACGGGCTTCAATTGAGCAATGAATCAAGCATTATCAATAACATTCATCTTCACATAATTATCAAGCAATGCTAGCATCAAGCACAAGTGCTTATGTACATAAATCCAAGCATACTCACTACCACATGAATGATACTAAAAAATATGATAATAAATCCACAATGAAGATCAAGATAAATCTAGCTCACAAATGTATGCAAGAAATCCAAGATACCAATATAGCATAATCATCAATAAGCAATAAGCTCAACAAGCCCCAAAATCATAGAAAAGCACAAAAGATGGGCAAAGTAAGAAAAACACCTCCCCCAAACTTAGACAAATCTAAGTTTGAAAGGAAGTGTTATACCAATAAGCCCTAAAACTCCATTTTTTCCTTCAAGCATGTAGGGATCATCAAGCTTCCGAGCTCTTTCCTTCTTGATCTTGCATTTCCTTGCAATTCCAATCGCTTCTAATTCATGTAGTGAGTATCCTACAAACGGCAAACAACTTCATCAATTAATCGTCACTAAGAGATGCATTTCTACCCTAAATGACACACACCCCCAAACTTGAATGAAGATATGAATTCATGTTTGGAATGAGAGTGAGAAAAATATGCAACTCGGAATGATATCAACAATAAGCTCAACTTCCCAAATGTATCACCAAAGCAAATAACATAATTCCCTAAGCATTAGCAATTAAGAAGCAAGCCAAATCTCCCAAAATTAAACAAATACACTAACTACCAAAAACACACAAAAGCAAATAAACAAAATGGATGGGTTGCCTCCCATCAAGCGCTATTTTTATTGTCCTTTGCCGGACTTATTCTTCCACTTCAAAACGTCCTTCATCGGAATGGCCAAGGGTAGATCCTCCTTGCCATTGTATCTCAATCTTTATGCTTCAAAATCTAGGAGGTTCACCGAAAAGATAGGACAACCACAAATAGAAATGCAAAGTGTCCATGGTTGTTCCCCTTTCTCTCTTATCATCCTTCTTTTCCATTCTTTTTCTTCAAGGATACCCAAGCGCTTCTTCAACTCTTCCCTATAGTCAAAATTCACAAGAGGCAAAATTAAATCATTAGAAGCATCATTATCAATAACATCACGAATTGAAGAGGTAGAGGGTATAGAAATGCTCATTTCAATCTTCAATGCTTCCTTAGGTGCTTCTAAATTTTCTTTTGCCTTAAAGCTCATGTCCATCAATGGACACACTTCTTCCTCACTTTTGACAAGGAAATTTTCTACTTCATCCTCATTGCTTAGACCACTTTTCTACATCATCTCTTTCACTTGCATTTTCTTCCTCCCCTTCTTCTTCTTGATTCTCCATGATAGTCAAGTTCTTCACTTGGCGTAGGAAATTTTTGAGTTGACTTTTTATGAACATGAAATGAACTTCAGTGATCTCCATGTTCCCCTCTATCCATGAATTAACCTTTTATTTGGTCTCATACATTTCTTCGTACAAGGGAAGCATTTGATCACACCTAGCATCATCTTCCTCAAATTTTTCCAACAAAAATCCAAGCATCTCTAACAATATGACTTTCATATCATGGAGTCCCCATTCTTCAAATTGAGGAGAAGCTTGTGGCATTGGAAAATCGAACGCATGGCTTCTCCTATCATCATAGCAATCACCTCCTTCCAATGCTCCTTGACACTCAAATCCAAGACATGGATCAAATGTTTGATCATAAGGCTCATAGTATGGGAACATCTCTTGAGGTGGGGGAGAAATTTCATCACATATCCAATCTTTATAATTGGAAGGAACTTGTTGCAATTGAGAACTATCTTCATAGTTCCTCCAATTATTGTATCCAAATTCTTCAAAGTGTGGAGGATACACCATACTATCTTGATAATACTCTTGATTCCACATGTATGAGTTGTATCCTTCCATCTAGACAAGATATCAAAGTATCAAATTAAAACAAGAATAACAAAACAAACAAAAATACAAAGGCAACAAGTAGCCACTTCAAACAATTCCTAAATCTCACTTAAGGCGCAAAAACTAATTCCCCGGCAACGGCGCCATTTGATTGGAGTGTATAGGGCAAGAGCTTTTAAGACCAATCGCAAAATATCGAACCCAAGGGAAAAAGTATGCACGTGAGACCTTAGAAATACAAGTTCTTAGTGACTAGAGTTGCAATAAGGGTTTGGAATAAAAACAACAAAACACTATCAAAAATACAAAATAATAACAAGCAAGCAAATGAGCGAACACCTAGAATGCGATAACAAAAACAAAAATAAATGGTGGATAGAGGTGCTAGGATTAACATCTATTGGTCCCAATTAGTTGAGTTGATTAAGAAAACTTGAGTTAACCTTCTAAGATAAAATCTAGAAGGGGGGGTTGAATAGATTTTACTGATTTTTACAAATCTTTTGAAACTTATTCGAAACACCAAAGTAACACAATGATAAACAATTTTTAAACTCAACTTTAACAAGATCAAAAGCAAACTGATATTTTGTTTCTACCTTTGATTCTAAAATATATCTTTGATTTGATAACTGGAATTTGTAAGAAATAAGTAAGTAAAATAAAGCAATAAAGAACACTGCATTTATAGTGGTTTGGATTATAACAATCCTACATCCACTCTCCTTCTTCAAACCTTGAAGAAGGGTCTCTTCTACCTGCTTACTTAATCACTTTACAATCGTACAACTTACAAATTACAACCTGATCTTCAAATCTTCAATCTTCTAAACTATTCTTAAAAATCTAAACCTAGAGTGATAGAAGAGTGTTTGAAGATGTATAAGAAAAGTGTTCTATAAACACTTAGAAAAATCTATGATGAAATCCTTGAAAACTATTTTTGTGTTTTTTTCAAATCTTGTGAATTGTGAGAATCATGCTAAAATGAATAACTTGTGTGATCTCTCTATCTTTCTAATGAAGTGCATAGACCTATTTATAAGTCTCGAAAAGACAGCTTAGTTTGTTAATTAGTTTTAACAAACTAGAAACATTTCACCAAACTTATTCTTGGATAGAGGTGCTAGGATTAACATCTATCAATGAATCATCAATCAACAAGCTACAATTGAATCAAATTGCAAATCAACTAAGGTAGAAAGCATAAACCACCATGAATTAATCACTCCATTAATAACATGATGCCTAATGTGAGTATTCTTAGTCCTTCCCATTTCTCAATGTAGAAGTCCCCAAATAATACAATCATGCAAAATTGAAACTCGATCAACACCTAATCACGTTAGCTCAACTCTCGCCTATTGCTAGGGTGATCAACCATTAATCAAAAGAGACAATTTTACATGAAGCACAATGAAGAATCATAATTAGGTAGAAAACTAATGTGAGTATCCTTAGTGCAACTAATCTCTCGATTCGAAGCACCCAATCCACGCATTCATACACAATTATCACCCGATTAATCCCGGATCACGTTAGCACAACTCTCGCTTATAGCTAGGGTGATCAAAAACTAATCTAAAGAGATAATTATGCATGAAGCACAATTGAGAATCACAATTAGTAAGCAATCTACTCAATTGATCTTCAATCATCAACCACCATAACATCATCAATCAAATCATCATCAATTCAATTAACCCAAGCACAAGAGAGTTAGCCTATGGTACCACAAACAATACCCATGGGAAGAAGATAGAATTGATCAATCACAAAGAAAATCACAACAATTAAGAAATTAAAGAGACAAAAGAGGAAAAACATCACCAATTGATCTTCAATAAACCAAAATAGGAATGCTTGAGTGCTCAATAGAAATCTTCAAATGAAATCCAAGCTTGAATTGAATGAATTACAATGATCAAATGCTAATCTAATGCTAATCTACCAACAATCAATTGAAATCTAATCCTAATTCTATCAATCTACTCTACCTAAGGAAGAAATGGTTTGGGGCCCGAGAAATCGCCCCAAAATCGCTCTTAACTTCTATTATGAATTCCTCCCGAAATGCTATGGTTCTCCCCCTTTAAATACGAAATCTAGAAAATTTTCCCCCTCGAGTCGAGGTCAGGCTCGACTCGAGGCTACCGCCTTTTTCACCTCCCTCGATTAGAGGCTCAGGCCTCGAGTCGAGGCTCATACCTTTCCTCCGATTTTGGTCATTTCGCACATCCCTCGACTCGAGGCTCATGTCCCTCAATCGAGCTCGATTCCAGACACTTTTCTCGCTCGGGGCTTCGCCCCGACCCTCATTTTCGTTCAATATGATCGCCTCTTCATTCTAAGTCCAACGGTACTCTCGGTTTGACAAATTCCACCGAATTACCTGCAAAATGGACGAAAAACATTAAAATCTCACAAATAATACTTTTTAAGCAAAAGAGTGATACTTTACACTTTTAAGCATAAAAATAACACTTTAGCTCACTTTTTGCACTAAAATAGGCCCTAAAAACATGCATCAATTCACTCCAATCAATAAACTCAATAAGGCTCAGCATGGATCAAACAAGCTCCTAGAGCTTGGTATGATACCTTATCTGATTTCTTAATATCAAATGGATTTTTAAAAGATAAGATAGATAGGACTGTTTAGAAAAGAAGTAGATGGAAACATCTTGTTAGTTCAAATTTATGTGGATGACATTATCTTTGGTTCACCTAATCAAATTATGTGAAGATTTCAGTGTTCTCATGGAAAATAGATTTGAAATGTCAATGATGGGTGAATTAACATATTTTCTAGGCTTACAGATTAAACAAATGAGTAAGGGTATTTTTATACATCGACTAAATATGCTAAGGACCTAATTGAGAAATTTGGGATGTCAACTAGTAGGGAAGTTAAAATACCTATGGCAACTAACTTCTCTGTGGATTCGGATGAGTAGGGGATACCCAGATGCAACGGAGTATCGTGGACTCGATTGGATCCCTTCTCTATATCACTGCAAGTAGGCCGACATAGCTTTTGCGGTTGGGGTATGTGCAAGATTCCAGTCTAATCCCAAGAAAACTCATCCGAGATCTGCTAAGAAAATCCTTAAATATCTCAAAGGAACTTTGCAAGTAGGGTTATGGAACCCACTGATGACAACTTTGAGCAGCAGTTATTCGGACTCAGACTTTGGGGGTTGCAAGATTGATAGGAAATCCACTTCAGAACTTGTCAATTCTTAGACAATAAATTAATTTCGTGGTTATCTAAGAAATGATTTACGTGGCCACCTCCACAATCAAGTCAATACATGGCACTGGAAGTTGTTGCTCTCAACTCCTCTGGATTAGTCAACATCTTAGAGATTATAACATTCAAACATCATTTGTTCCTATTTATGATAGTAATAGTGCAATAAATGCATGACATACAATCCTCGTTCGCATTCTAGGTGTAAGCATATAGACATTAGACATCATTTCATTAGAGACCATGTAGAAAAGAATAACATTAGAATTGAAAAGATAGCCACCGAATCACAAAGAGCGAGATATTCTTACAAAACCATTAGCCGAGTCTAGATTTAAATAATTGTGTTTAGAATTAGGATTACTTGATGCATCATTGGCTGATTATTGATTATCATTACTTGCATCCATTAATTATTTTCCTTATTTCTTTCTTTCTTTTCTTTAAATCAATGTCTAGAAAGAATTATCGGACTAGATATGAGTCAAAGGATAATCAGTAGTCGATATAATTGATTTCCTTCTTAGGAATCAAGAATCAAGGATTAGTCATATTGACCTTATCTCGACTTGATGATTACTTATCCGACATTCGGTAAATCGGACTAGGGCACAATAGTCACCGATTTCTTGAGAAACAGATGATTATCTCGCACCCTATCTAATCTACCTCACTACTAATAAGTTTTGATGAGTTTGTTTGCAGGAACAGTGTACCCGCTTTAATTCTAAAACTCTCCAATCGAAAATCATCTTATCTTTGTTTTACACATTTCTTGAAAAGTGTTGTTCCCAAAATAACTATATCAATTTCGCTTTATTTTCACATAACTGCATAAATTTACGGATTGAAAATATCGTGTTCAGTTTTATTAGCATTAAAATTTTGTGTTTTTCAAAATCGGACTCGAAGGAATTTATTAAAATATAAGACAAGGTCACTTTTGACCAAGTCTCCGATAAAAACCCGATCTGAAATAGGAAACCGGTTGCAAAGAAAGGCATCTTTTAGCTTACGTCGGGTATACTAATTACCTCTCGTATAAAGCAAACCTATTAGTTGTCTAATCCGTAGGATAAACGTTTACTTTTACACAATTCAAGACGCGTTTATGCCACGCGCCTAAAGTCAAAGCGGTTTTATCGCTAAGCCGTTGATATTTTACACGCGCTTTCATTAATCAACGGTTGAAAATCATTTTCTAAGATCATGACACGTATCAACTTCCCAACTTTTACCTCTCTCTCTTCAGGGTTTAAAACTTACCTTCTTCGTTTCAAAATTTCACTTTCACATTTTCCCTTGTTCAAAATTTCTTGCAAAATTTTCCTTCCTTCAAAAATTACTCAAATGGCTTCCTCTTCTTCTCAAACCCCAAAACCCCCACTTATATAACCTCCGCCAAATCAGATTTCAAAATGAACACAGAGACCTAAGAACAAACTCAAGGCCGAGATGTACGTCGATTTCAATACAATAAGAGATAGAGAATCCACGTAAATCCTGAGATTCTTTGGAAGAATCAAGGTTGAGAGGTTTACGCTCATTAAAGTCACCGAGAAAACAAAACAACGGATTTCATCGGAGCGAATTCCTGGTCAACAAGAACTTTTTAGAAAATGGCTTGAAACCACTGTAGAAGGTACACACTTGTCATATACGAAAGAAAATGTAGCCCGAATCCTTGATACCACAATGGATGGGGTAAATCCACACGAATTACAAAGAAGACGAATGTGAGCAGTCATTCGATATGTTTGCAAGAATTACTTACAGAGGGACGAGGAGGGATCTCAAGAAGAATCTCCTTAGAAGAAAATATAGAGGTCATTAATGACGATTGTAACTAAATCCATCTTAGGAGATCAGTAGTTCTCATGACGGTGTGACTAAGTCCCGATTGTGTTGTATGAGGGCAATATATCATGGAGTCGGGGTAGATTGGGTGGACTTACTATTACGAAGGTTGAAAGAAGAGAAGTTAAGGCCGTCGTATAATCCCCGATGAGGGAGATCGATCGCTTCAATCGTGAGTCTGTTCAACAAGATCACAATCTTGATGGAAGGACCGAATAAGAGGGTTGAGACAAGAGAAGGCTTGAAAAATATTCCAAACAAGGGTTTCTTGTGAAGCATGAAAGATTAGGTGGGCTGCCGGATTCGGATGATGACACGAGATGAGGCCAGAGAACAGAGGAATGAGGCGGCAGCTGCAGCAGCGAAAGACCAGCAGCCGAGGGTACAAGGAGGCGACATACCCGAGCCAGTATCCCAGTGCTGGTACTTCCGAGCCTCTTGAACAGCCTACACCCGAAATAATCCAAACACACACCATCTCAACTCAACCATCTACCACTTCCTCCCATCTCATCTCCACAACAATCTCTACCTCCTCAACAAATAATCCCGTAAATTCCTCCCACCTCCTCTCAACCTTTGATTTCCTAGACTTCCTTTCCACCAAATATCCCACTCCATCTCCTCAAATCAGCCCAATACACACCCCCAAACCTGATGGATCTATGGGAAGCTTCAAGTTTCCCTACGATCCGAAGCCAAGAAGAGGTTGGTAGAACTTCATTCCCTGAACTTCGGTTCAATTCAAGTAATGAAGGAATCTATTGAAGTTTGGCTGATTCATCGGCTAAGAGCAGAGATCTGGAGGAGATGAGTCTATTTCTTTGAAGAGGTTGGTGGGAGAACCTCATCTCTGGGAGAAAGCGATCGAGTCTGCAGGGAGTCACTTCTATAACCTCCATACTATCGGGAGCAGCTCCTAAACCATGTGCGAGGTCATCTTGGCTGCCGAGAGACCTCTCTGCCGCTCCTCCCAACGGCCCGGGATCCACCTTCTCTTCCATCCTCAACCAGTGGAGAAAAGAGTTGAGGACAAATTCACTCGCATGCTTACAACTAAAACTGCAGACATCGTGGATTATGTCGGTGTGACTATGGAGGAAATTCTTAAAGCATCTGAGGTAAACCTCTTATCTTCTATTTCATATTCGTTAAATTTTACTGTGAAAGAAGAGTTGGCTGAGGTTAAGAAGGAGGTTGGAGAGTCAAGAGTCAAGTACAAGTTGACAACCAAATTAAGGTGATGAGATTGTGAGAAATCAAACCTCGGCTTCCACCTATTTTACCGTTATCAAGGAGCAGCTTGCTATGCTACTTGATGATGTTAAAAAGGGGAAGATGTGGAGATTATCAAAGCCGAGCTCAATCGGATAAAGCTATCAACGGCCCAGCCAACAGAGGCAGAGCTCACCGCCCTAAAGATAAGAATCGAGCAGATAGAGGAAGCAATAAGGGCGGATGAGCAAGGCTAGAAAGAAAGAGGCGGAGTTGAAATCTAAGAGATTCATGACCAAGATTAGGGAAAGAAAGGAGGAGGCCAAGGCCAAAGCCGAGGCCGAGCAGAGCAAGGGTAAGGAGCCGGTGATAGGTGAAAAGGGAAGGAGAAGGAGCTTGAGCGAATCTCATCGCCTGTCAGACAAAGTTTGATGTCTAAAGCTGCCGGGAAAAGACCTCTGGAGAAGTCACCGAGCAGATCGGGATTGAGGCAGAGAGGGTGTGATACCCGATATTCTCACTACTCATTGGCCAATATATTTCATGCATTGAGTGCATTTTTAATTAATTATGTGCTACTTGAGATTTTTAATTATTTTATCTTGCATGATTTTATTGTGCTTTGAGATATTGAATTAATTATATATGCCTTTATACGTTTAGTGGTGAGAAAATCATTTTATAAGTGATTGCGATTTCATGGTGTTTGAGTAGTAATACAAATTATATAATTATTAGTGGTATTAGTCAAATTAATTATAATACTAATTGTTTCTATTAAAATATATATATATATATATATATATATATATAATATGTGTTGTGCGTGGTATATATATATATATATATATATAGTTAAACTTGCAAGTAGACTTAATAAAATAAAAAAATTACAAAACTTACATAGAAAGTAACTAAGGCGGTGTGAATGAGGGATATACCCTTATCAATTAAGCAAGTTGGCCGTATACACCGACGTAGCGAGAAAGAGAGGGAAAGAGAGAGAAGGAGAGAGAGGGAGATTTTTGAAGCATTTTGGTAAGTATTCGACTTCCGTTAATTGATAAATTTTATACCGTTTTGAAGCTCGTGAGGAGTAGAACAACACCCTATCCTCAAATTATTAATAATTGTGCTTCTTTGATAGTGAAAGTTGTAACAAGGGTTTAAGGGTTTGATTTTATCGACGTTTTTGCGGACTTGAGGTAAGTAGAAATTTATTTGTGACTACAATGCATAAATGGAGTAATTTGTGAATTTGTTTACGTTTAATCAGTGATATGTGGATATTATGCGAATTTTGATATTTGATATTGTTATTTATCGTGAAAAGAGCCTCGTGAGCTCAATAATTGATGTGGACTGAATCTGTGAGTTCGGTGATTTTCATGAATTGGACCGGTGAGTTCAATCATTGTTGAATTGAACTTGTGAGTTCAATTATTATTATTGAATTGAACTGCGAGTGCGGTTGTTGTTGGATTGAACCTGTGAGTTCAATTATTCTTTGAATGAACTTGTGAGTTCCATGATTATTGTGAAACGAACTCCCGAGTTTTGTGATTATTATAGAAATGGATAGGGTGATCGAATTGGTGAGTTGTGTGTAGAAATGGATTAGGCGAGTGATTAGAAATGAATTAGGTGGTTTCAAAAGAGAGTATTCATATTGGCCACGTGGTGGCTTTTGTACCGAATGTACGCGGCATATATCTGTAAGTCTGGGGCCCCCAGAATTGAGTAGAAATGAATTAGGTGGGAGTTTATAAATGAATTAGGCGAGGGCGATAGAAATGGATTAGGACGCGATTAGAAATGAATTAGGATATTTCAAAAGTGATTATGTTGGAAGAATTGTTGAGAATTCTATATCGTGCAAAATTTACGCTTACCGAGATTTATATCTCACTCGGTTTATGCATTGTAGGTAATCCCGATGATTACCGATGAGGAACTGGACAAGGCTGTGGCGCTCTGCGAGGGTTTTGAGTAGGCTGCGTACATAGATGACGCACTGTTGGGCGTAACCGTGGCTTATTTTGCTTTTGCTGTTGTATATTACGTCTGTTTTGGCTATGTATGCAGTATAAACAAGCATGTAATGGTGTGTTTTTGGATTGGGGCTTGTTAAGAACTGGTATGAATGTGAACAAGTTATGTTTTGAGTACGTGATAATGTTATTATGTTTGAAAAAAAAATTAGCAGGTTTATAGGTTATTTTATGTTTATGTTCATATTGTGTCTAGTAGTGAAAATGTGGTTGTGTCGGAGGGATCGGCGGATAAAAGTTGAAAATATCTACTATGGCCGAAGAGAAGCAAAAGGAAAATCAAATCTGCAAAGGAAGGCTGGCAGGTCTTTGTGAGATCTCGAAAAGATGGGTAGTCCCAGCGATCGGAGGAGAAGCGAGACAGGGGCATGGGTCGTGCCGCAGGAAATGACTCGATGCTCCTCTAAGGATGATTGCGCATCCTTCTTGGGCGGTGAGTACATGAAATATGAAGCTAAATGGACCTTCTTTTGGTACATCTGTCATGGAGTCGGAGCGTTATCTGCTGATGAAATAGTAGCTTGGCACGATTGGATGGAGAAGGAGAATCCAGACTTATACCGTAAATTACTTGATGAAGGAGACGAATGGTATAATGTGGACTTAGTAGCTCCACCTACTCATCCATTCCAATCAAGCCGACGGATGATGGTTCAATTGACAGGAGTGGATCGAGATCAACTATCAACTATGGGATAAATCGGATGAAGTTGGTGATCTAAAGGAGATTGCCGAGCTGAGAACAAGGATATTTGATTGGATGCAGCTCCGGAAAAGATAGATGGGACAGATTAGATAAGCTTTGAATTTTCTTATCTTTTATCTTCTTATCTCCGATCCTATGTAAATGTGTAAATGTGTAAATGTGCTCCATGTCTGAATGAGATGATTGGAACTTATCTCGAACTACTTGTTTTAACTTTAGAGCTTTATTTTTTATTTTAAGAAAATTTTAAAAAAATTCTAAGTATTAATCATCTAAGAAAACTCTCATCTCGCATTTAATTTCTTCTAAATTTTTCTATGTCTTAAAAACTTTCTTAGTTTAAATTTTTTACTAAGTCTAAATATCTTTAAAAATTATTAAGACTTAAGAATTTCTTCTTAAAATATCTCTAAGTGTGAATTAAGTGCTTTATCTTGGATAAATCTAAAATTAAAGAATAGATGTGTTCTAGTGTGCCTATCTCGATTATCTTGGATAACTTTGACTAACATCAACTGTGAGTATGTTTTTTGTTTTAACATCATCAAAAAGGGGGAAATTGTTAGATCAAGAAAGGTTTTGATGAGTTAAAAGATCAACCCAGATGAGCAGACGACCTTGAAGAACAATGAGACCAAGTCCCAAGATTAAGCCGATCAAACTCGGTCAAGGATCGAGCAAGTCACCAAGATCGAAAAGTTGCAAGTCGTCTGAGACAAGCTCAAGTCTAGTCATCTGCAGGAGATAATTATGAAGAGCTCGCACGAGGTCAAGACAAGCCGAGTAGAATAAGAAAGGCGAAGTCTTCACCAAGTCACCTGCAGATTTAGTAGGATAAATCACTGAGGAGCAGAGCAGTTTCAAGATTAAGTTTGTTGAGTAGCTTTTACTTGTTAGAACCGACTAACAAACTAACCTGTCTTTTCACTTATAAATAGGTCTAGATTTTTATTTTTCAAATAATTTTTCACGAACACAATTGACACATTATTCACTATTCAGTATTTCTATCTTCACGACCAATTCACAAGTTTTTCAAGAGAGTTAAAAAAAAAAAAACTTTAAGTGTTTATAGAACACTTTACTTGTAATCTTCAAAGTTTGATAATCATTGTAATAGTTAGATCTTTATAGAAGAATTTAGGAGGTTGAAGATTTGAAGATCTTCACGAGTTGTAAGTCGTAAGTTGTAATGAAAGTAAGTAAGTGGTAAGCGAGTCCCTACTTCAAGTTGGAGAAGGAGAGTGGATGTAGGATTATTCATAATCCGAACCACTATAAACCGTGTTCTTTATTGCTTTCATTTACTTATATGTTTTTCTCAGTTTCAGCTTTATCAATCAAAGATCATTTTCAGAATTAAAGTTAGACTAAATATCGTGTGCTTTTGATCTTAATAAAGTTGAGTCTAAAATTGAATTCCACCGTGTTACTTTGGTGTTTTGAATAAATTTTGAAAGATTTGTAAAAATCAAAATCTATTCAACCCCCTCTTCTAGATTTTTCCTAGAAGGTCGATTCAAGTTTCCTTAATCTACTCGACTAAACGGGACCAACACCATAGAAGATAAATAAGACAATCGAACTCATCAATGAACTCAAGTATCAATGCAAACTCTCAACTAGCAATCAAGATAGATCATGCTCAAACAAATGCAACATCAAACACTCAAAACATTGCTCCTTCCATGGAGTGTTTCTCTCATCTCTCTAGTGTATCAAGGTAAATATGCACTCAATCATCAAATTCACAAACATGCACACCATAAGTTTGCCAAAGGACTCAATATCAATCACTATGATTTGTGTTCAATCAAGAATCAAAGAGGTCTTTCATCAAGGTTGTAATGTAGGCTCTTTGGAATGGGTGGATACATTTAGGTAAGAGTGACCAAGATAGTAGAGACTTGAATGATAGCTAAGCAATACAATACACATCTCTTCAATCCTCATCAAGCAACACTCTTTCTTTTGCTTTTCAAAGTTCAAACACCACCATTCACTTGAGCTTTCTTTCACATAAGCTCTGCAATTGAATTTTTCTTCTTTATGTTCACAATTTTTTTACAATTCAATTTTTTTCACAACCTTTCTTCATCTCAATCAACTTAGCACATCATCTTTCCACCACACTTTACAAGCAATGCACCATCTATTAGCCAACATTCAAGCTCTACTAAGCATAGGACAAGAAGGCTCATAAAAGTAGGCAAATGACTTCAATTTCACTTGGCTTGCCAAAGAATATGGATACTAAGTTCAAAATGGCTCACTAAGGAAATCAAATGTTTTTGTGGGGAAAAATTTGGCTAAGTGACTTATCATATCAAACATGGCCTCTTATCATTTTCATGAAATCACACAAAGATCAATCTCAACAAGTCCAAGGGCAAGTTCTAGCATACGAATCCATGAATGATGCACTCACAAAATAATTAAATCAATCATATAAAATGTGCGATTGTTAAGGCACAAAAGCTCACAAGCTAAAATTGAGCAATGAATCAAGCATCTTCAATCACATTCATCTTCACATAATCATCAATCATACTAGCTTCAAGTCACAAATCAACTCATGATCACTTCAAAATTCAATATATCTTGCAAATCAAGCATAAGTGCACATGTACATAATCTCAAGCACACTCACTATGTCACTAAAGATCACTCGGTGATATACAATAAATCCACAATTAAGCTCAAAAATTAATTACACCCTAAAATCATATACAAGAGCACAAAAAGATAGGCAAGGAAAGAAGAACACCTCCCCCAAACTTAGACAAGTCTAAGTTTGAAAGGAAGTGGTGTACCATAAAACCTTTAAACTCCTCATTTCCTTTAAGCATGTAGGGCTCATCATGCTTTTATGCACTTTTCTTCTTGATCTTGATTTTCCTTGCAATTCCAATCGCTTTCCAAATAAATGTAGCAAGTGTACCTACAATCGAAAATAAGAATCATCAAATCATTACCATAAAGAGATGCAAATTAGCCAATAAAGCGGTCATCACCCCCAAACTTAAATTTTAGCATGAAATTCAATGTTTGGCAAAAGAGTGATTAAATGATATGTAACTCCCAATGGTATCAAATAAGCTCAATAATTCCAAATAATCTCATAGCAATATATCATAACCTCCTAAGCAAGAGCAATAGATTCCTAACCAATTCTCCAAAACAAATCAAAAACAAAAACAACGAAAATATAAAAAAACACACAAAAGCAACAAAAAGAAGATGGGTTGCCTCCCATCAAGCGCTATTTTTACCGTCCTTTGCCGGACTTATTCATTCATTTCACACTCTCTTCATCGGAATGGCCAAAGATATCGGTTCTCCTTTCCACAATACTTCAATCTTTGAGCTTCAAAATCTTGGAGGCACTCATAATTGGTAGGCCAACCACTCATATATATGCATATTGTCAATAGTTGGCCCCCTTGCTCTCCCGCCATTATCCTTCTCCGTTTTTCATTTCTTTCCGGGATGCCCAAGCGCTTCATTAATTCTTTCCTATAGTCAAAGTTCACAAGAGGTAAAATAAAATCAATAGAAGCATCAATCTCAATTAAAGTACAAATTGAAGAGTTTGAAGGTATAGAAATGCTCATTTTTTCTTCAATGCTTCATTCGATGCTTCTAGATTTTCTTGTTCATTGTTGTTTATGTCCATCAATGGACATTCCCCTTCATCACTTTTGACAAGGAAATTTTCTATTTTATCCTTCTTGCTTGGACCCTCTTCTTCATCATCTTCACTTTCATTTTCTTCCTCCCCTTCTTCTTGATGATTCTCCATTGTTGGGTCCCTTTAGAAGAAGTTAATCAAGTAATCAAGATGCCTCCTAGTGATAATCTAGAAGGGGGATGAATAGATTATCAAAAACTTTTTCAAGCTTAGATGATCTATCAACTCCAAAAACAATTTTACAATGGAAACAATTCTTGATTAAACTCAATTCAATTAGGATTTAAAGCTTTATCGTATATTGAATTTGCGATCAAGAAATAATCAATGTAAAACAAGTAAAAACAATAAGAAGAAACAACACAGATTTATAGTGGTTCGGATCAAATGATCCTACGTCCACTCTCCTTCTTCAACTTGCGTAAGGGACTCTACTTACTTGTCTTTTTTCTTTCTTACTTTCTTCACTTACAACGTGTATCTTCAACCTTACAAGTATGATGCTATCTCTATTTGGCTTTTGAAGATTCAAATGAAATGGTGTTCTCTAAACACCGGAAAAATGAATGAACACTAAGTGTGTTCGTGAGTGATGTGTATACAAGTGATCGTGGAGAGAGCTTCTAATTCTCGAGAATGATAAAGTGTTAAATTGCTATAATGCTAAGTTTCTCTTAATTATGAAATTATGAATCTCTAAACCTATTTATAGATCTTCTCGTTGATGATAGTTATAACTTCCTTATTCTTGTTGTAGGTGGTTGTAATCGATTAACCAAATCTTGAAACCGCTCCTTGTTCTCGTTATAACTGATTCTTGATTTTAATCAACTCTTTAGCTCGTCGACTTTTTACCCGTCTGATTTTTCACTCGATCTGTTACTTGCTCTTGGTGAGTATCTTGTTCTTCCTCCTTGTCTCTGCCTCTATCATCGTCGATTTTATGTTCTTGTCTCTATCCGACTTTCTTTGAATAACCCTATCTTACTAACCTATACTTAGTCTATTTTACAAAGATTACATTACATCACCGCTATACATTATCTTTCACCGGTCATCTTAGTTTTACACTTTTAACTCATCAAAACTAATTACATCTATTTTTTTCTTCGTCCTAACAATTTCCCCCTTTTTGATGATGTTAAAACATAGCTCAAGAAAAGAAATGTTAGTACCCTTTAGAAAGTAAGGATAAACAATCAAGTCATGTAGAACAATCAGTTTTATCAACAGATGACTAGGTAATAATGAATTAGACAATCGAGCAATTTTCCATTTACGATCAGGATGAGTAAGTATCGGATAATTAGAAAAATACAGTTAGTTAAAAAAATTAAATTTGGTCATAGAATTCTTAATGAGTATTGAATCAAATTATGTTATAAGCACCTGAATAGTTAAACATATTAGTTTTAAGGAAGTTTAAAGTTAACCAATAGATTCTCAAAGTAGGTCAAAAGTTCTTATTCACCCAGCTTCATAGCTTCAACATTCATGCAAGTCGAGATAGATATCGAGATAAGATGAGAGAGAAGAAATCTAGTCATACCACCTATTTTCCTCTGGAATCCTAAGCCGATCAAAGACTCGCTTTTTCAACGATATGGTTTCTCCTCCCTCTGCAAGATCAGCTAAGGATTCAGCTTTGATGATGAGTTGCTTGATCTTCTCTGTGTCCGCATTTACCATCGTTTGTCGAGGGGGATCCATCTGGGAGTAGGCTGGTGCGACTACATCTGCGTGAAATTCGCCATTTGCAATGTTGACAAGATACTCGATACATTTGAGGGTCCTTCTGCTCCAGCCGATTATGAAAAGCTTCATTTTCATCTAGTCCCCATCTCGATGATTTTGCAGACGTGAAACCGGAAGACCCAGTCCACTTCAAAAGGCCTCCACCTTGCTCGGTCTCGCCATTAACAGCACTTCCTTGGGGACTACCTCACTTCGATGATAAGGCCTAAGAACTTCTTCCCCGCTCGTCTCTCACTTTCTCGAACCCATCTCCTCGGTGAGCGGTCATAGAATTTTCTCGATGCTTTCTCCGCTCTCTCCTCTTCTTTGCATCCCGCCGCTTGTATTTCTCCTTTTCATCTCTCTTTCTCTTCCGGATTTTCTCTTCCTCATCTATCTCACTTGTGTTTTCTTTCTAGTTCTAGATGATCCGGACGGAGATGCGACTCATTTTGATTTGAGCAGATCTTGCACAGAAAGATCCCTAGCCGTAGTACTGGGTTCGCTTTCTCTTATCTTTCTCAGCTCCTTCTCTCGACTCTGTCCTCTTTCTTCTTTTTCTCTTCTTCGGCTTTCAGCAGCCTCCTCGCATAATTCCTCTATCTTCATGCTCGGGGCCATGATCTTATCATCATGCTCGTCTACTCTTTTCTTGAGCACACTATCTTCCCCCTTTTTAGCATCAGCAAAATGGGTATTGCGAATAATGGCTATTTGTTCAATTTGTCCCGGAGTTCATGTGGAACATGCCCCGTCTTTTGTTCCAAATTGATCATATCTCTTCCTCTCGAGCCGCCTCGGCCTCTCCAAACTCTCCGTCTATGAATTGCTTAATGATCGCCGCCCCGCCTATCCTTCTCCATTGCCAATGCATTTTTAGTACTTGATGAAATGAGACCTCCTTAGCTTTCCAGGCTTCTCTTACTTGATCTTCAACCGAATCCCTGATTTCGGTATAGGCAGAGCGAACATACTGTTTGACCCATTCATCCCGAGAGTTCATCTCCTTAGCAATCGCTGCCTTTACTGCAGCCATTTGTTCCTCATGTCCGATCTTAGAAAAATAGAGGTCAATTTTTGTCTTTTCTTGGATGGCGCCTCTATGTTTTCTTTGATAGATGATGTAATGACTCCAGAATCAGTAGAGCATTCAAACTAGCTCTTTTGAGATTCAACACCTCCTCCTTCAGCGTGTTGAATTCGGATACGTATACGGTCATTGAAGGTCCTACCAAATCTTCAGATGGAGAGGATTGAGTTAGGTCAATCGTCTCTACCGGAATTTCTTCTTCTACAACCCTAGTTGGAGGAGAATCAACCCAAAGTGTGCTTGTAGTCGGCTAATCCATCTCGTACCTTCGTTGATCGCTCTGTCGGTGCCTCCCCACCGTATCCATCTCACCGGCTCATCGGCAGCTCCACCCATAGCCATCTCGGGCTCTTCACCAATTCCTTCTCCAGCCACCTCGCTCCACCTTCGCTTTCTTCCTCCGACTTTTTCTCGTGCTTCCTCTCAGACGACATGTCTACGAAATATACCTGTGAAGGATATAATCAAGAACATGTTCTCGCTAGAATATCCATGAAGGATTTGAGCTTGGCTTTCTTTAGCACCTCCTTCTCCCATAAGGACAAAGTTGTTTCCTCCAACCTCGGCTATGAGAATAGTGTTTCCTCAAAACTCCTCGTCCTTATCCTCCACAAATGACCATACATCTACCAATTCCCGCAACACTCTCCCGTTCATCAATCGATTATGCTCTTTTCTCAGAGAAATTTCTTCCCAACCACCCGAAGAGATTCCTCCGTTGGTCCCATGACTCCGAGAAGGGTTAGGAAAAAGGGAAAATAGATGGGGTTCTTTTTGTGAGGTGGAAAGGAAAGAAAATGGATCGGAGAAGGGTTGTGTTTGTTCCGGACTTTTGGGAGTAGACCGTTTTAGAGGCTCGAGGCAGCGGCCTTGTCCGCCTCCTCATTGCACTGGGTGGGATGTGAAGGTTAGGTGTCTTCACCTCGGATGAGGAAGAAGATGATGTGGAGGGTTGGGTTTGCTCAGCCTTCCTCGGCCTCGTCTCCGAGATGAGACTTCAGCCTCTTCTTCCGCCTGCATTTCCAGTGCGACACTTCCCCTTGGGAAGCCGTCTTCTCCTCCTCCTCTTCCTCCTCGACCTCGGCCTCGCTTCCTCCTCCTCGGATGAGGGTTCATCGTCTAACACTGTCTCCACCTTCTTACCCTTGGCCTTAGAAACCTTTTTCTTAGGCGATGGAGGTGGGGTGTCTCCTTCGAGTCATAGCTCAAGGGTTTCTCATCCTTGATGAGCAGACCCTTCTCGCTTTGTGAACTTCTTCACCCCCGTCTCCCGGTCAAGCTTCTTGGTCCCTATCTTCTTCTCTAGTATGATGGTGACCCTGGTCATCATACTAGTTATCTTGGTTAGTGACCATCTAAACAGCCTCCTTCGATACCTCTGTCTTTACAAACTTTTTCTTTTCCTCCATTATTCGAGTATACCATCTCGAGCCCAATTTATCTCTCGCCCGTCTATAATTGCTCTTAGACAAGAAATCTTCGGCTTTGTCAGCCCGTCGTGGCTTTGTTGCTCTCCAAGTATACACTTGGTCGAATGAGCATAAGGAGACGATACTTCCTTCTCAACATCCCCTTCTTTAGGTTCGCAGATTTGTGTTTCTGCGACTTCCTTGCCATCAATTTGTAACTATCCAAATACTCCTCCGCCTTATATATGAATGGATTGCCGCCGGTGGTGCTCGGGCCGAAAATTTCTCTCGATGTCGTAGATAGATACATGAATTTTCCTGCTCTTCCCCAAAGTCCGAATACTAGTTTCTAACCCAAGATCGGTTGCTTTAGCACGGGTCATGAATTTCGCAGCGAGATCATCAAAGGTTTTTGATTTCGAGGGCTTCATTGAACAAGATCTTGCTTTAATCCTCCTGGACTCCAACAACTCTAAAATTTCCCTTGTTTCAGATCGGTGGAGATATCCCACTCTACGTACATCTCGGATTTGGTGCGATCTCCGATGGATTTGAGATTGTATTCATACTTGATTCTGGATTTTTCGGTGTCCGCCATTGAAACACTGTTTGGAAAGTTTTGAGAGGGAAAGGATTTTTTTGTGAGAATATGAATAGGTAATTATGTGCGTAAATTATTATGCACACGTTTTCCTATTTATATGGAAAAATTTAATAATAAACTAATCGAAACTAATAATGACTGCAAAAGTATAGATTTTGGCTTTCGTGTCAACATTAAATGCAATTATGTGGATTTATTTTGAAAAGTGCACGAATAATATTAAATATGTCGCGCGTGAATCTGTTGACGATTCATATTTCGTAAACCGCCTCCAATTTGTGCGCGTGAATGTCACTCAGCGTTTTCAAAGCTTTATTTGATAAAATTTCGTCCGATAGTAACTTCTCTGACAAGAAGTAACTTGATTTGTAAAAATTTTCAGTTAATTGGAGAGATAATACCGAAATATTATCTCTTTATCTTTCAAAAGAATCTTTTAAAAACAAACCCTTTATAAAATTTTAAAAATAAATTTCAAGAAGAGATATCGAGTGAATTCAATTTTTGAATAATTAACTAATTATGAAATTAAATTCACATATTAATTATGTGATTTAATAAACATAATTTTTAAATACAAAAAGTTAGAAAAACTCCCGAGTGATTTTAACCATGTCTGGATTGAACATTGTTTGCCCTTCTCTCGTGTATCGATTAGATGAGATGTGCCTTATTCACTTAACTAAAGATTTTTAGAATCGACTTTAAATTTTCCTGAAATCAAAAACACTTGAGCAAACTTATTAGTATCTTTTGTGAGTAATTCAGACAAGGTACATATAATCATCTGTCTTTTGATCAATCACCGATTATAATGTATTTATGCAGTATTACTTCAGTCTAGACAAGTAAATATCAAGTTAGTTTTAAAATCAATAGATGAATCCTTGATTCTTGATTCCTTATAGGAGATCAATGATATCACTCTATGATTATCCATGTGATTTTTAACAAGTCCTGATATTACTTTCTAACCATAGTATTATGAAAGAGAAACAAGGATGAATAATAAAGAAAAGATCGTAGATCGGTGAGGTAGCATCTAATAATCCTAATTCTAATGAAAGATCTTTGAACCTTGTCTCCGCTAGTGGTTTTGTTAGGATGTCTGCTCTTTGATAACTGTCAGAATCTTCTCTAGTCGATATTACCTTTTTCTACATGATCTCGAATGAAGTGATGACGAATATCAACATGTTTGCACCTGTATGTAAGACTGGTTCGGGTAATAGCTATAGCACTATTACTATCACAAAAGATTGGTACATCTTTGGCGATAATGTTATAGTCCCTTAGCCGTTGATCGATCAGCTAGTCGTGAGCAACAACTCCCACCGCCATATACTCGGCTTTTAGTAGAAGTAGCTACAGAGGTTTGTTTCTTAGACAACCATGAAATCAGCTTACTTCCCGAGAAATTGGCAAGTTCCGATGTAGATTTCCTATCTATCTTACATCCACCAAAATCTGAATCTGAGTATCCCCGACAACTCAAAGTTATCGTCACCGGATACCACAACCCTACATAGATTGTACTTTTCAAATACTTTAGAATCTTCTTTGCGGCTTCAAGATGACTCTTCTTAGGTTTAGCTTGAAAGCGTGCACATACACCCACCGCAAAAGAAATGTCAGTCTACTAGCAGCTAAGTATAAAAGAGAGCCAATTAAACCTCTATCTGCGTCGATCGGTGTCTTCCCCTTTTTCATCTGGATCCATTGAAAAATTTGTCATCATAGGTATCTTGGCTTCTCGGCTGGTACTTATTCCAAATTTTTCAATAAGATCTTTGGTGTATGTTGCTTGATTTATGAAAATTCCTTTCTTTGTGCCTTAACTTGAAGTCCAAGAAAGTATGTCATCTCTCCCATCATGGACATCTCAAATCTACTCTTCATAAGATGACTAAACTCTTCACACAAAATAGGATTAGTTGATCCAAAAATCATATCATCAACATAGATTTGAACTAACAAGAGATCTTTATTAGATTCTTTTCTAAATAAAGTTCTATCTATCTTACCTTTTACAAAACCATTTTGAGTTAAATATTCGTATAAGGTATCATACCAAGCTCTAGGGGCCTGTTTAAGTCCATATAGAGCTTTTCTCGCTTATATACCTTGTCTCCTTTGACAAAGCCTGGAGGTTGCTCTACATATACTTCTTCGGCTATGACTCCATTCGAAAAGCAGATTTCACATCCATTTGGAACACAAGAAATCTTTTGTAAGCAGATAAGCTAAGAACAATCTTATGGCTTCAAGACGAGCAACTGGTGCAAAGGTTTCATCATAATCAATTCCCTCTGATTGTGAGTAACCTTGTGCAACCAATCTAGCCTTATTTCTTACCACAATATTGTTCTCATCTCTTTTGTTCTTAAAAACCCATTTTGTTCCAATAACTTTTTGATGATGAGGTCTTTCAACAAGTTCCCACACATCTTGTCTTTGAAATTGATTTAATTCTTCTTGCATTGCATTTATCCAATTTGAGTCGGTTAGAGCTTCATAATAGATTTAGGTTCGAGCAATGATACATAACAACTAAACAGAGCAGTCTTGGTTTATCTGTGTCCTTGTCTAGACTCCGAGAATCTAAACTTCCGATTATTTGTTCAGCTGGATGATAAGTCAATACTCGTTTACCTTTATCTTTTACTGAATATGAAGTCTTATCCGAGATATTTTCATCAATTGGTTCGTATTACCTTCGTGAATATCTTCTAGTCCATCTGGTAGTGTAGTTGTGCTGATCGAGATGACATGGAAGAATTCTCGATTCTTTATCTTTATCTTTGTCTTCCTCATCTCGATTCTCGATTCGTAAGTAGAACTTGACTCGATTTCTTGATATCCATTTTGTTGAAGTCTTCACTATTTTGGTAACGTCATCTGTATTTTTAGACTTAAAAGAACTCTCATCAAACACAACATGTGGTGTTTCTTCCACACATAATGTAATCTTATTAAAAACTCTATATGCTTTGGATACGGATGAGTATCCTAAGAATATCCCATCTCGCAATCTTGGCATCAAAAGTTCTTAACTTATATTTCTCATTATCATGGATGAAACACTTACACCCAAATATATGGAAATATGATATTTTGGGTATTCTACCCTTCCATAATTCATAAGGGGTTTTGCATTTATCTTTTACAATTAAACACCTATTTTGTACAAAATAAGCGGTATTAATGGCTTCGCCCAAAACTGTGTGGAGTGTCATACTCGAGATAACATCGTCCTTGCAGCCTTCCTTCAAGGTTCTGTTCCTCCTTTCTACTACTCCATTTCTTTGGGGTGTTCTTGCAGATGATGTTTCATGTGCTATACCATTCTTAGTACAATAGTTAGTAACAAACGAATTTAGAAACTCAAGTACCTTTATCACTTCCAATCTGTACAATATTTAGTCCTTTTTCATTTTGAATTCTTTTGAGGAATTTGAATTTTTGTTCTGAGTCTCATTCTTTTTGTACAAGAAAATAACCCAAGTGAATCTAGAAAAATCATCTACAATCACTAAAGTATACTTTCTTCCACTAAAACTCGGAGGTGTAACAGACCAAAAAGATCCATGTGTAAAAGTTCCAAAATCCTTTACAAGCAGGACCATTTATTATTTTGAAAGAAGTTTTGGTCTGTTTCCCTTTTTGACAAGCATCACAAATATGATTTTTCGAAAATATTTTATCTGGAAGTCCTTTGACTAAAGATTTTCTTGCTATTTTGTTAAGAGTTTTGAAATTTAAATGACAAAGACGTTTATGCCATAGCCAACTTAAATCTTCTCAACTCTTAGCAATAAGACAAGTATCCTTAGGGCAACTCTTGAAATTTGCAACGTAGATATTACCTTGTCCGACTCCAGCAAGTAAAATATTTTCGTTTAAACCATCCAAAATATAACATGCATCATGAGTGAATTTTACACAATATCCTTTGTCACAAAACGTGAGACAGATAATAGATTATGTTTCAATCCTTCCACAAAATAAACTTCATTAACCTGACATCTCCAATCATTAGAGTTCCAACTCCTTTGGTTAGACCAAAATTGTTGTCACCAAACATTACTCGAGGTCCATCTATTGTCGATAGTTGGAAAGAAGTCTTTTCTCATAAGTCATATGCTTAGAACATCCACCGTCTATATACCGGATGACTTCAAGAACATTTCCTCTTTCAACTATCTCCTTATTTCCCTGCAACCACAAAATTAATTTTTAGGTACCCTTTGTGTATTGGGTCCTTTCTTGTTAAGTTGATACTTAGGTATCCAGATAAACACATCCAAGTTTTTCAAAACCAATGATTGAATTTTGCAACCATATCTGCCTACTAATATTAGACTATCTAGATCAATTTTATTTAATTGATCTCTAGTGATTGTCTTATATTTTGGAAAGAATGGATATGACTTGCTTCTTCCATCAAAACCATTATACTTTGGAAATGACTTTGTATTAGTCTTTGAATTTCTTTTGGAAACATTTCTCCTAGTCTGTGTTTTCTCCTTAGAAATATCGATGAGGTGATTTGCTCCTTAGATTTCTTTGGACTAAGTTCTGTCTTTTCCATAGTCTTAGTGGCTTTGACAAAACTCTTGGTTTGATAGGATCATTCTTCTTGTTCCTATCAAAACCCAATCGAAGTTTTATCAATAGGCTTTTGAGAAGTATCAAGATGTTATCAATTGTAGACCGAGAATTATTAAGATATCCTAACTTGAGATTCAATTCTCTGTTAGTCTTTTAAAATTCTCATTCTCCATATTGATATCTGAAAATTTAATTTTTAAAGCACTCAATTCTTTTTCCAACTTCTTGGTTTCTTCAGATGAGGAACTAGTAGTAGTCTTAGATTGACATTCCCCCTTGAATGTACAATCCAGATTTTTTCTTGTCCCCTGTCGATGTTCCTTAGTTAGATTAAGAATTTGATCCTTTAAACTTAAATTTTCAGTCTCTATCTGTTTATAAGCGAGATAAAGCCGTCTTCGATCTTTTAGAAGCTTGTTAATAAGACATGGATCAGATCTGAGACAAGTTATCATTATCATTGTCTGAGGATGAGTAATAGTTTACCTCTTTAGCCATTAGGCAAATGTCATTGTCGACCGAAACTAGATGAGGATGAGGATGATGATGTCTCATGTTTTTCCTCCTTTTACGCTAAAAGAGCTCGTTGATCTCGCATACCTCCTATCCCTTTTCTTCCTCTTTTCTTCTCTCTCTCTAGGAGTAAATTGAGGACAATCATAGCTAAAGTGACCGGGTTTATTGCGGGTATAACAGATATCTCCTCTATCCGATTTTGGACTATTCTCTCCTCGTCGATTGGTGATTTATACCTCTTCACCGGATCCTTCTTTTTGTCATTATCTGAATACTTCTCTTCCTTGTCGATTTATAATTTTCGCGATTAAACCTGTCTCTTTTGTTCCTTTTATACTTCATCTTGAGTCTCTCATATCGTCGATTAATAGTGCTATTTCCTCCTTAATTGACAAATCGATGCCTTAGAAATCTTGTCAATCTTCTTGATGAAGAAATGCCACAGTCTTTCCAGATGTAGACGACTCTGCCTTATCTTCTTCATCTTCAATGTGTATATCATATTCCGAGTGCTTTAAGATGAGAAAAGAGAGTGTGATGTGATATTGATGACAAATTCTGTGTTGCCTTGAGAATATTTGCTTTCTCCTCCATCTTTTGCTCAATGATCTCGAGTACCTTGTTGTTGATTTCTTTCTCGGTGTAGGTCTTACCCAAATCAGCAGCTTTGTTCACAAGATTAGTCGGCCTCACGTCCAATTGATCCACAGCTTCTCCATCCTTCATTTTGAACGTGTCAAATGCATGTAAGACGGATCGCAGCTTTATTTTCTTTAACTCGATACGACCCTTCACAGACACTTGCAAGAGTCTCCCACATATCCTTAGCGCTTTTACATCTTTTAACCTTTTCTATCCAATCCTTGCTTAAAGTTTCAATGATTTCAGTTCTTGCAACTTGATTCAAATTGTGAATCTTCCTTTCATCGCTTGTTAATTCAAAGACTCTTTTTTCTTGTTGACTTATTGTAATGTAAGATTCAGCTCCAAGTCTTGACAACTCCATGATAAAATTTTATTGGACCTTCCTCTAGAACCTGTTCCATGCGGTCATGAATAGCCTTCAAATGATTCTCCATTCTAACTTCCAATAATCATATTCTTCGATAGAGAACTCGTAAACTCCTGGTTTTCTTACTTTTAACAGCTTGCCATAATAATTCAAGAGACTAAAGGATGACTTATCAGAAATGTTAGTGAATCAATAATAAGAAATCAGATTTAAACAAGAACACGAGAATTTCAAGACCACAATTCGTTTATCGCAATGTACTTAACACCATTCCGATACCACTTGTTGGGTCCCTTTAGAAGAAGTTAATCAAGTAATCAAGATGCCTCCTAGTGATAATCTAGAAGGGGGATGAATAGATAATCAAAAAAATTTCAAGCTTAGATGATCTATCAACTCCAAAAACAATTTTACAATGAAACAATTCTTGATTAAACTCAATTCAATTAGGATCTAAAGCTTTATCGTATATTGAATTTGCGATCAAGAAATAATCAATGTAAAACAAGTAAAAACAATAAGAAGAAACAACACAGATTTATAGTGGTTCGGATCAAATGATCCTACGTCCACTCTCCTTCTTCAACTTGAAGAAGGGACTTTACTTACCTGTCTTTCTTCTTTCTTACTTTCTTCACTTACAACGTGTATCTTCAACCTTACAAGTATGATGCTATCTCTATTTGGCTTTTGAAGATTCAAATGAAATGGTGTTCTCTAAACACCGAGAAAAATGAATGAACACTAAGTGTGTTCGTGAGTGATGTGTATACAAGTGATCGTGGAGAGAGCTTCTAATTCTCGAGAATGATAAAGTGTTAAATTGTTATAATGCTAAGTTTCTCTTAATTATGAAATTCTGAATCTCTAAACCTATTTATAGATCTTCTCGTTGATGATAGTTATAACTTCCTTATTCTTGTTGTAGGTAGTTGTAACGATTAACCAAATCTTGAAACCGCTCCTTGTTCTCGTTATAACGATTCTTGATTTTAATCAACTCTTTAGCTCGTCGACTTTTTACCCGTCTGATTTTTCACCCGATCTGTTACTTGCTCTTGGTGAGTATCTTGTTCTTCCTCCTTGTCTCTGCCTCTCGTCATCGTCTCGATTTTCTGCTCTTGTCTCTATCCGACTTTCTTTGAACAACCCTATCTTACTAACCTATACTTAGTCTATTTTACAAAGATTACATTACATCACCTGGCTATACATTATCTTTCACCTGGTCATCTTAGTTTTACACTTTTAACTCATCAAAACTAAGTACATCTATTTTTTCTTCGTCCTAACATCCATGATGGTTATGTTCTTCACTTGGAGTAGGAAATATTTTAGTTGACTTTTTAAAACATTGAATTGAGCTTCGGTGATCTCCATGTTCCCATCTATCATTGAATCAACCATTGCTTTGGTCTCATAGATGTTCTCATACAAGGGGAACATTTCTTCACATCTAGGTTCATTTTCCTCAAATCTTTCCAACAACATTCCAAGCATCTCCTTCAAGATAGCTCTCACATCATGGAGTCCCCATTCTTCATAATGAGAGGAAGCTTGTGGCATTTGATAGTCATACTCATAGCTTCTCCCATCATCGTAAAATCTCCTTCCGATGCTCCTTGAAACTCAAATTCACCCCGTGGATCGAATGCTTGATCATAATGCTCATAATACGGAACATCTCTTGAGGTACGGAGGAACTTCATCACATCTCCACTCTTGATAATCGGAGGAAACTTGTTGCATTAGATAATTATCCTCGAAGTTTCTCCAATTATCATAGCCAAATCCTTCATAATGTGGAGGATAAATCATACTCTCTTGATAATAATCTTGATTCTATGCATATGAGTCATATCCATCCATCTACACAAGATAACAAGTATCAAATTCAAACAAAAATAACAAAACAAACAAAAACACAAAGCAACAAGTAGCCACGTCCAACAAATTCCTAAGTCTCACTTTAGGCGCAAAACTAATCCCCGACAACGGCGCCATTTTGATTGTAGGAATCGGACAAGCGATTTTAAGACAACCAAGTATATCGAACCCAAGGGGAAAAATATGCAATGAGGCCCTAGGAATACAAGTTTTCGATGACTATTGTTGCAAAGCGCTTTGGTTCTCAAAACTACAACACAAATGCAAAAATACAATCAAATAACTAGGCAAGAAATTAATCGAACACCTTATATGCTAGAACAAGTAACTAAAATTCAATGGGGGTTGGGATGCTAGGGATAATATCCATCAAGGAATCAATGAATAACAAGCTATGATTGAATCAAATTGCAAATCAACTAAGATAGAAAACATAAAACCATCATGCAAATAATCACTCCATTAATCACACAATGCCTAATGTGAGTATCCTTAGTGCAACTAATTTCTCAATTAAGAAGCACTCAATTCATACAATCATACACAATTATAATCCGATTAATCCCGGATCATGTTAGCTCAACTCGCCTATGAGAATCACAATGAGAATCACAATTAGGGAGCAATCTAACTCAATTGATCAACAATCATAGCATAAGGCAATCAAATCATCCTCAATTTCAATTATCCCAAGCACAAGAGTATTAGCCCATGGTGCAAAGAGCAAAATCCATGGGTACAAAAACTAATTGCATAATCAAAAATCTAATTACCATAATTAATGAATTTAAAAGACAAGAGAGGAAGAACATCACCAATTGAATTAAAATGATAAAAAATAAGAATGCTTGAGTCTTCAATGTATCTTCAAATGTGCTCTTCTCTTCAATTGAATTACAACTTAAAATGGTAAAACTAATGGATCAAATGCTAATCTATATCAAATCTAAAATAGGAATTTGACCTTACTCTATGAATTAACATAAATTAATCATATATATGCCTTTGGGATGTATTTTGTTATATGTATATGTGATATCATTGTTAATTATTTTGAGTGATTTGGACATACTTCATCAATTGCTTTGGAAACAATTTTTCAATAGTAGCCTCCCGTGTCTAATGATAATCTTCACTTAATTAATTGATTTTTTTCAAGAGTAGCATCCCGTAATTAATTGTATTTTACTAGTTGTTTTAGTATACTATCCTTTTGAAAAAGTAATTGATAAAAGTTTATTTAAAAGGAAAAACAAATCAAAATCAAATCTCATGATTATCTAAATTTACAATTTAGCTTGACTTTTGTGATATCATTTTTAGAAAGGAAATCAATTGTAAAAAAATATACCTGCATTTAAATTGTGTGTAATTTGCTTCTTAACATAAAGTCATGGACAAACAATATGGCTCTAAATTGGTAAATCAACTAATTGATTAATTGAACTAACTGATTAATTGAAATATTTATAGTAGTATATGTGTGATTATCTTAATTTTAGTATCATTCTTAATTTTTAAACTCTTAATTGTTCATTTGTCTAAATATTAAGTTTATCTAATTACTATAAATAATATAACACAAGAATTTATTTCAATAAAATCATATCTTACTTCAATATCCAAGTTTTCGTAAGGATAACAAAGAAGGAAACAAATATTAATACATTAATTTTCGGTCCTATATTTATTGTCCCATAACTTTGATGGTTAATTTCCTATTTAAACTATTTGACCAAAAAACAAGGTATTTAAAAAAAAAAATTACTTATTACGAAGATTTTCAAACTAATTTAAAGTGGGAATATTAATGTATTCAATATAAATAAATTATATAATTCAAGTCGAGCTAACTTGAAAATTAAGGCATCGTCCTAATAAAAAAATAATTAAGGAAATTATGATATTGAAATTTGGTTATATTTCTTTTTTATGAAAATCCTACATTATCATATTGTTATTTATAACACTTATGTTTGAGATATATTGATTTACTATAAGAACTTAAAAGTTCTCTAGCTCTCTTATTCTTCATACTTTTATATGTGAGTTTCTTATTTTATTTCTATTGTATAATATTATTATGCGTAAGTTCATTTGCTTATTATATTTTTGATGAAAACATAGAGCTTTAGAAAAATCATGTATGTCCCCTAATTTATGTAGAGCTTTATGAAGTAATTATGTATAGGTTAATGCTACGAATCGTTGATTTCTTTTTTCGGTTATAAGTTAATGTTCTTTTTCCAAAATTATAATATAGTTTGCTGAATTTCTTTAACCCTCTTTATGAATATTAGATTTTATTGTATCACGAAGGCTTTAGATTAAAAAAATTTTATTATTTTTTTTTATGATGTAGAAGTTATAGTACTTCTTTTACATTCTTGGTAAAGTATTTTTTCTCGCAGACATTCTTTTAAGATTTTTCTTAGACAACCGTATGCATAGTAAAATTGTTATGATTGTTTATTTGATTTGATTAGAAAGTCACCGCTTTTTTATCGATATATGCATGTTTGTAATGAGTTTGTGTTTAAATTTTTGCATGCCTTTTTGGTAATATTTATGACATTTTCAATCATTTATGTATAAATTTTAAATTTAAAGAATAATAAATTGAGGGGGTGTATTGGTTCTAGAGTCTGTAGGATTTTTTTAGACTTTCAAAATCTGAGGGTATTCAATCTGGATTTTCAAAAGTCTTTAAAAATCCCGAGGTATTCAATACGGATTTTAAAAAATCTTAAAAATCATGAGGTATTCAAGAGTCTATGGATTTTAATAGTCTATGGATTTTATTTGATTCTCTTTCCAAAATATACATAGATTTCACTCTCCAAAATCTCTTCTAACAATGAGAGATTTCTACGTATTCTCTCGGGAAAAAAAACCTTTGTTGTTCTTCTAACAAAGTACTCTACAAATTTTTTTCTCGCTTCTTTATTTTGGATTTTGTCGCCAAGACTTTTGTTCGTGATCCCGCTAAAGTTTCACAATCCCAGTTCAATCTCTCTCTACATAACTTTCTTCACACAACTTTCTTCTAAAATGCCGCTCGAAAAAATCTCAATTATGAGAATGATAGAATAAATCTCAATTATTTCGTAAAAATCTCAATTATGGGAATGATAAAACAAATCTCAATTATTTCATGATAGGTCACATTTATTTGAAAAGAAAAAATGATATAAAGTTGCTTAGAGAATATTATTAATATTTTTTCGCGGTGTTACATAAAGAAAAATGAAAATGAAAGAAACATATTTATATATTTTATTAAAAATTATATTTCAAATTCTAATATTTACATCAATAAATTTTGAATTTTATATTAATTTAAAAACAAATATAAAAAATCATTTAAACTATTAATTTTAATTATAATCATTAAAATTATCTCGAGATTTTTTATAAAATTATTATAGGACTTCAAAGATGATGAGAATGAAGATAAGAATAATAGTAATGTATTTTTTTGGAACTAATGTGTTTTTGATATTTTTCTAAACAATTTGGATAACTTTTTTATATATAAGTGTGTTCCATATACATTTGGATCAATAGTTTTAGCGCCGAAATCTATGGAAATCCATGTAAATCAATAAAAAAGTCAGTCAAACTCGCATGGAGTCTATGAAACTCTACATGGAGTCTATGGATTTTCTAAATCCACATACTTTTTGAAGTCCAAAAATCCAATAGAATCTCAATTGAATACACCCTCCGAGTGATATTTTAATTTGAATGTGGTTTGTAATATAATGAACTTTATTTATGTAATAAAGTACAATGTATACATAATACATTACTATTTTTATATTAATTTTTTTAATAGGTTGTTTATTATTGGATTTGTTGTACAATAGTAGAATCTGTATTCTTATGATATTTGGTATATGCATGTTTGTAATGAATTTGTGTTTAAGTTTTTACATGATTTTTTTGGCAATATTTATGATATGCTCAATCATTTACGTACAAACATTGATAAACTTCGATCCTTTCAATGAGAAAAATTATTATTCATTTCATACAATAAATTACTCTTATTTTTTATGAAAAAAATTGTTATTGTACAGGTTGGTAATGGAAAAAACTCACATTCAAATTCGTATATGATATTTAGTCTTGGGTGATATTTTACGCAAGCTATTTTTTTCGATTTCTATATACAAGATTGAAAACTATGGAACAAGATTGTTCCATTATATTGTTCAGTTGTTCATTTTTATAGAGATGAGGAAGAACACATTAAAATTCAAGGAAATTTGGGGACTACCGAACTAGAGGCTGAAAATGATGTTGCTTTTCGTGCATCAATCGTCTTATGAAAAATACAATATCTCTGTAAATGATGTTAGTTAATTATAAAATTAACATCACCATGGAAATTTTACCATATAAATTTAAGGAATAATAAATTGAGTGATATTTAATTTGAATATGGTTTGTAATATAATGAATTTTATTTATGAGACCTTTTGTTTTTAATCGGTAATGTTAGTAGTTAGTTCACCAAGCGCTCAAACACTCCTAGAATTCTCCAAGCCACCTTATAACTCCATTAATTCGTTCCCAAAGGGAATCGAACCTCGGATCACCCACCGAGACTTATTTAAGCACATTGTTCTAATTAAATAAGTACAGAGAGGACTCAAAGACGGTTCACATCGATCGGGACATAGTGGAACATTACCACTACTATGGTGAAGGGAGACCTACTGGCTATTAGTGACACACTTGTAAGTATTTTCATTTTATATTATATAATAAATATATATATATATATATATATATATATATATATATATATATATTATATATGTCTATTTTTATAATCTAAAATTTTAATTGTGGAAAAATTCGCATAAAGATGATGTACAAGAGATGGTCTCCCGTATGCCTTAGCCCTTTGAGGGTCGAGCTGAACCCCAACCAGACTTATCCCGGGCCAGTACGCCGCTTCATGGAAAACAACACGGACGTGTTCGGGGTCTTGGTCAATCGGGTAAGTCTAGGCGCATCCTCCCGCCGTAGCTCATCGAGTACTCGATTGACACCTATAGCTAATCGATGTCGACCGCTTACTCCAAGAGGAGCGTGAGAGGTCGCAGAAACAAATAGAAGAGGTACAAAGGCGGAGATGGAGCGAAGAGACGCAGCTTTGAGAGCGGACATGAAGCGTCAATTCCAGGAGTAGATGCAGGGGTTCCCGGGTTCCTTACCTAGTGGTGGTATTCCCCAACCGGTCCGAGTGGTTCTCGATAAGTCATCTCGTGGGTCCCGGGGTTCAAGGCGCCGAACTAATTATTTGTGTTTAAAACTATGAATTTTTCTCAATGTTGATTAAAAATTTATGAATATCAAACGTTTAAGAGTATGAATTTTAATTGTTTAAGATGATGAATTTTAATTATTTAAGAGTATAAATTTTAATTGTTTAAGAGTACATATTTATACACATGATAATATAGTTGATAATTTAATTGAATATATATGTGATAATAATAACAATTATAAACATGATAATATATATATATATATATATATATATATATATATATTAATATATATATATATATATAGTGAATATATAGTACACAATTTAATTGAACATATATGTGATAATAATAATAATAATAATAATTATAAACATGATTATATATATATATATATATATATATATATATATATATATATGTTATAATAACAATAACAATTATAAATGATAATATATATATATATATATATATATATATAGTGAATATATAGTATACAATTTAATTGAATATATATGTGATAATATTAATAATTATAAAATAATAATATATATAGTAAATATATAGTATACAATTTAATTAAATATATATATGTGATAACAATTTAATTGAATATATAGTATACAATTTAATTGAATAACAATTATAAATTGAATATGATATAAATATATTTCAAAGCAAAAACATAACGAATGATTAGCTTTGCCCAAACGGTAATGCGACAAGGCTTTATGCACTCACCCCGTGGAGGTCGCAGATCAATCCTCGCAAGTCACGAAAATGGGATTAAAATCTGGTGGCCTTAGGCGTAGCCAGGGCGTGGGTTCGATACTCTTGCCGCAATTTTTTTAATTAGGTTGCAACTTACCGAGGGGCGAGACGAGGCAAGCCCTCGCGAGTTAACGAGGGGTTGTGCCCTTGATAATTAACGAGGGCTGCACCTCGCCATGTCCTCGCCAAAAACCCTTGCCCAGCCCTCGGCAGCTAGCGAGCGCAAGCCCGCTCGGCAACTAGCGAGGCACCTACCCTCGTTATCTAGCGAGGGCCGAGCCGAGGAAGTGTTAACGAGGGGCATTTTGGCAAGGGCGTTGTTCCTCGTTAACACCCTCGTTAACCCTCACCCTCGTTAAATCCCTCTCTAAAACCATTTTTTTGTGGTGTTTGATGTGTTATGATGACATTTTTTGTTATTTTTTTATAAAAATGTGTTTATGGTAGAATTTCATTATAGTCATGCCCATCATTGTTGCAAAAATCGGCCTAGGCGGCTGTCTAGGCACTAGGCGATCGCCGACCGCCCCAATTTTGCCTAATATAGGCATTTTAGGCATTTTCATGGCCAGACGCCGTCTAGGTGAGCTAGGCGCCGTCTAGACGATCGAGTCGGCTAGGCATTTTCATGGCCTCGGTGCAGCCTAGGTGCCGTCTAAACGGCCAATTTTATGTTTTTTTTAATGAAAATAAATTTTTGTAGTATTTATTTAATATTTTAGTTATCACTTATCGCTATGTATTAATTGTTGGAACTTGAATTATTTGTCTATGTTCATTATGTTAATGTGATATATATTGGCTATGCTACTTTATTATAAAGATAAAATTTATTCTCTATTTATTTAATTTTTATTAATTTGTAATGTTATACATTTGGACTATAAGAAAATGTTTATTATGTGAAGTTGACCATCTATAAAAAAATTAAAAATCTAGGCGACGCCTAGGCACTAGGCGGCCTCAAAATGCCCGATTACCGATTTCCGACTTTTACAACCTTGATGTCCATACAAATTCACATTTATTAGTGTGTCATCTCTTGAAATATTGTTTAAAATTGTTGACTAATTCATCATGTTGGGCTTGGGGCCTATTATTGTTTTGGGCCTTGGGCTCTAATACTTAGGTCCACCCACATATCCTTGTTGTTAGCCACATATATGTGGTCGATTATTTCAACACAACAAGTTACTAAATATACATACTTTTAAGTACTTCTAAGTACACACTGTGTGTGGTTAAATTTTTCGCACAAATATCTGTCATAGCTTGATTTTTTTCGCACAAGTGTGTGTACTCGAAGTGTGCGACTAAAAATTTCGCACAAAAATATTTGTTCGTATAAATTTTTTGCATAAATGTGTGTACTCATAAGTGCGTGTGTATTTAGTAATTTGGTGTGTGAGAATAACCTGACCCTTATACAATATATATTGCATATTCTTCCTTTCTTCATTGACGTGAGAATTAGTGTTTGTGTGCAGCCCAAGATTCTTTGTGAATTGATTGCCTCCTACACGGTCCAATTTTCAATCTCCAGTCTATCTAAACCCATGTCCATCGAAATCACTATCAAACACAACTCAACATTTTGGAAAATAATTACTGAAAAAAATTAGAAAAGTTCGTAAACATATTTTCAAAAATTGGTCCCAATTTCGACAAACAAGTTCTCAACAGGGAATATCGAGCAATATCCAATTTTCTTGCATTATATCATACATTTGAAAAAATCCTCATGTTTTCATGTTGTATTCAACATCAACTACATATTAAAATCATAAACTAAGGCTTCAAACCTAAATTATGTTTTTGTTTTGTTGAATCAAGGAGTTTTGATGAGTTAAAAGAAGCGGCTCGGTTGATCGACGATCCGAAGAACAACTAAGTTTAAGCTAGGCCGATCGACGGGATCGAGAACTACCAAGTCACCGAGATCTAGTCATCTCGTGGAAACAAACATGAAGAGCTCGAGACGAGGTCAAGATAAGTTGAGTAGAATAAGAAAGACGAATCTTCACTAAGTCACCGCAGATGAGGAGAGCAAGGACAACCGAGGACTCGACAGCTTTTCAAGCTTAAGTTTGTTAAAAATGCTTTTAGTTGGTTAGAACTAACTAACAAACTAACTCGTCTTTTCGTACTTATAAATAGGTCTAGATTGAAAAGGTTAAAAGATGCAAGACTCACAAAGAAATGTGGGAGACTCTTGCTGGAATTTGTGAAGGATCCGAACAAAGTCAAAGAAAATAAGCTTCACTGTTTCTACATACATTTGACACGTTCAAAATGAAGGATGGTGAGACTGTAGATCAATTGGACGTGAGACCGACTAATCTTGTGAACAAAGCGGCCGATTTGGGTAAGACTTACACCGAGAAAGAAATTAACAACAAGATACTCAGATCTTTGAACAAAAGATGGAGAGAGAAAGCTAATATTCTCAAGGCAACATAGAATTTGTCATCAATATCACATCACACTCTTTTCTCTCATCTTAAAGCACTCGGAATATGACATTCACATTGAAGATGAAGAAGATGAGGCAGAGTCATCTACATCCGGAAAACAAGAGCATTTGTTCATCAAGATGAATCGAAAAGATCTCTAAAGCATCGATTTGTCCATAAAAGAGGAAATGACTCTTTTGTTGAAAAGGTATGAAAGATCAAGATGAAGTACAAAAGAAACAAAAGAGACAGATTAGGTCGAAGGAACTATAGATCGACAGGATGAAAAGAGTTCGGATAATGATAAAAGAAGGATCACCAAGAAGTCATAAGTCACCTATCGATTTACGAGATAGTAGTCCAAAAATAGACAGAGGAGATATATGCTATACATGCAGCAAACCTGGTCATTACATATGATTGTCCTCAACTTACTCCCAGAGAAAGAGAAGAAAAGAGGAAGAAAAGAGATAGAAGGTATGTCGACCAGAGAGCTCTCCTAGCCGAGAAAGAAAAAGCTCGTGAAACATCATCATCCTCATCCTCATCTGATTTTGGGTTAGATGATGACATATGTCTAATGGCTAAAGAGGTACATTACTATTCATCATCGTATAATGACTGTGACACCTTATCTCGAAATCGATCCTGATCTTATTGATAAACTTTTGAAAGATTTGGAAACCGCTCTATCTCGCTTATAAACAGATAGAGACCGAAAATCTTAACTTAAAGGATCAAATTTCTGATCTAACTAAGGTCAATCGACTAAGGAAAGTGAAAAACTAGACTGTACATTCAAGGGGGAATGTCGACCGAGATGATCACCAAGATTTTGTCTAATAAGACGATAAGTTAGAACAGAATTGAGTTCTTTAAAAGTAAAATTTTCAAATATCTATTCCGAGAATGAGAATTATATGAGAACTAACAGAGAATTAAATCTCAAGTTAGGACTTATGAATAATTCTCAAACCACAATAGATAAAATTTTTAATTCTTCACAAAAGTCTAGTGATAAAACTCGGATTAGGCTTTGATAGGAGTAAGAAGAATGATCCAATAAAACCTAGAGTTTTTATTAAAGCAACTAAACCTAAGGTAGAAACTTTATTCAGTCCCCTCGAAACCAAAGGAATTAATTACCTCATCCGATACTTCAAAAGAAAAATCGACGTGAAAAATAACTCCTAAGGCTAAACCTAAGACTAAATCAAAGATCTATCCTAGGTATAATAGCTTTGATAGAAGAAGCAAATCATATCCATTCCTACCAAGATTCAAGACAATTTCAAAAGATCAATTAAATCAGATTGAACTTGAAAGTCTTATCTTAGTAGATAGATATGGATGCAAGCTTCAATCTATGGTTTTAAGAAATATTGATATTTTTATCTGGATTCCTAGAAGCCAACTTAACATGAAAGGACCCAAAGTACAAAGGGTACCTAAGCAATAAATTTGTGATTGCAGGAAGATAAGGAGATAGTTGATAGAAGAGACATTCTTGAGGTCATCTCGGTACATTGATAGTGGTTGTTCCAAGCACATGACCTATGAAAGACGAATTCTCTCTAACTATCAAACCATTGATGGACCTAGAGTGATGTTTGGAGATAACAACTATGGACTTACTAAAGGTGTAGGAACACTAATGATTGGAGATGTTCTAGTTCAAGAAGTTTACTACGTGGAAGGATTGAAGCACAACCTACTATCTGCTTTCACAATTTTGTGATAAAGGGTTTTGTGTCAATTTTACTCATAATGCATGCTATATATTAGATAGTTTAAATGAAAATATTCTATTGGCTGGAGTTAGACAAGGTAACATTTATGTTGCTAATTTTAAAAGTTGTCCTAAAGATACTTGTCTTGTTGCTAAGAGTTCGAGATGACTTAAGTTGGGTGTGGCATGCACGACTTGGTCACTTAAACTTCAAAACTCTTAACAAGATTGCAAGGAAATCTTTAGTTAAAGGACTCCTGATAAAATATTTTCAAAGAACCATGTATGTGTTTCTTGTCAAAAAGGAAATGTACTCAAAGCTTCTTTTAAAACAATAAGCAATTCTTCTTCGTAAAGGATTCTCGAACTTCTTCATATGGATCTGTTTGGTCCAAAGAACTCCTCGGCTTTAGTGGGAGAAAATATACCTTAGTAATTGTTGATGACTTTTCAAGATTTACTTGGGTCATTTTCTTGTACAAAAGAATGAGACTATGACTAAGATTCCGTAATTTCTTAAAAAGATTCAAAATGAAAAGGGATTAAATATTGTTAAAATTAGAAGTGATAAAGGTACTGAATTCCTAAATAAATTGATTTCTAACTACCGCATTGAGAATGACATAGCTCAGAAACATCTGCAAAGAAGGACTCCACAAAGAAATGGAGTTGTTGAGAGAAGAAACAGGACCTTGAAAGAGGCGGCTAGAACAATGTTATCTCGAATTCAACACTCCTCATAGGTTTTGGGCGTATAGCAATGAATACAAATGCTATGTTCAAAATAGAAGTCCGATTGTCAAGGATAAGTGTAATACTCCCTATGAAATTTGGAAGGGAAGACCTCCCAAAATTTCATATTTTCATATATTTGGTTGTAAATGTTTCATACACAATTATGGGAAATCTCAATTAAAAACCTTTGATGCCAAGATAGCAGATGGGATATTCTTGGGATACTCATCTATATCAAAGGCATATAGAGTTTTTAATAAGACAACCTTGTGTGTAGAAGAAACACCCCATGTTGTATTTGATGAATCTTCTTTTGAGATTGATAAGACAGGGACATCACAAAGATATTAGATAATGGGTCGATGACTATCAAAGGATCAACCATAAAATTTTACAATCAAGAATCGATTCGGATGAAGAGTAAGAATCAGACAAAGGAAAGGAACCCGAAAGAACTTCCTCAACAACCGATCTACCAACCTACAGACTACCAACAACACATAGAATTATCAAAAGGTAACATAGAATCATCTCAAATAAATAGTTCGCATAAGACACCATCTACCGTAAAAGATAAAGGTAAGAAAGTAATGTCATATCACCCAAATTGAGCGAGATAATTGGAGATTTGGACTCGAGTGTCCAGACGAGGACCCAACTAAATCAAGATTGTATGTTCAGTTACTATGTGTCATTACTTGAACCTAAATCAATTACGTAAGCTCTAATCGATTCCAACTGGATTAATGCCATGCAAGAAGAACTAAATCGGTTTCAAAGACAAGATGTGTGGGTGCTTATTGAAAGGCCTCATCATAAAAAAGTCATTGGAACTAAATGGGTCTTTAAAAACAAAAGGGATGAAAACAATATTGTGGTTAGAAATAAGGCCGCACTAGTTGCTCAAGGTTATTCACAATCGTAGGGTATTGATTATGATGAGACCTTTGCACCGCAGAGCCCTGGAAGCCATAAGATTGTTTTTAGCCTATGCCGCTTTTAAAAGATTCATAGTTTTTCAAATGGATGTTAAGTCAGCTTTCTTAAATGGAATCCTAGCCGAGGAAGTTTATGTAGAGCAACCCCTGGCTTTGTCAAAGGAGACAAGGTTTATAAACTAAGGAAAGCTCTATATGGACTTAAACAAGCACCAAGAGCTTGGTATGACACCTTGTCTCGATTATTTAATTCAAAATGGTTTTGTTAAAGGTAGAATTGATAGAACTCTCTTTAGAAAAGAGTTTGGTTGTGATCTTTTGTTAGTTCAAATTTATGTTGATGATATAATATTTGGATCAACTAACATATCTTTATGTGAAGAATTTAGTAGTCTTATGAAAAGCAGATTTGAAATGTCCATGAAGGGAGAAATGACATATTTTCTTGGACTTCAAGTCAAGGCATAAAGAAGGGAATATTCATCAACCAAGCCAAATATACAAAAGATCTTATTGAAAAATATGGAATAGGTACCAGAGAAGCTAAGATACCTATGATGACAAATTTTTCAGGTGGATCCAGATGAGAAGGGAGAAGACACTCGATCAAACCGAGTATAGAGGTCTTATTGGTTCTTTATTATATTTAACTAGCTAGTAGACCTGATATTTCATTTGCGGTTGGAGTCTCATGCTAGATTTCAAGCTAATCCTAAGAAAAGCCATCTTGAAGCAAAGAAAGAAAATCCTCAAGTATTTGAAAGGAACAAGAATGTAGGATTGTGGTATCCGGTGATGACAACTTTGAGCCGTCTGGATACTCGCATTCGGATTTTGGTGGGTGTAAGATAGATAGAAAATTTACATCTGGTACTTGCCAATTTCTTGGAAGTAAGCTGATTTCATGGTCAGTTTCAAGAAACAAACCTCTCGTAGCTACTTCCACAATCGAAGCCGAGTATATGGCACTGGAAGTTGTTGTTCACACTGATCTGGATAAGTCAACAGCTAAGGGACTATAATATTATCACCAAAGATTTACCTATCTTTTGTGATAGTAATAGTGCCATAGCTATTACTCGTAACCAGTCCTTCATACAAGATGCAAGCATGTAGATATCGACACCACTTCATCCAAGACCATGTAGAAAAAGGAGATATCGACTTGAGAAGATCTTGACCGACTTTCAAATAGCAGACATCTTGACAAAACCACCGGCAGAGACAAGGTTTAAAGAATTATCTGTAGAATTAGGTTTATTAGATGCTTCTTCAAGAAATCTCTAACTCTTTGTTTTTTAATTCTTGTCTCTCTCAATTTAGTTTTATTATGTCTAAAAAGAATTATCGACTAGATCTCGAGTCAAAGGACAATCGTGTAGCTGATATCATTAATTTCCTTTTTAGGAATCAAGAATCAAGGATTAGTCATATTGACCTTATCTCGACATGATAATTGCTTATTCGACATATGGTAAATCGACAAGGACACAATAGTCAACTGATTTTCTCAAAACAAGGATGACCATTTGCACCCTATCCGATCTACCTCAAGCTACTAATGATTTTCCTTGAGTCTATATCTTTGCAGAATATGTCACAGATCATACTGTTTCACCTCATCTGCTCTCAAATCCTTTATTCGACACTTTTGTCTTCTAAAATAAAACTACATATTTTTTTAAAAAAATCTTTTTGGAATGATTGATTGGAAATGCCATCTTTAGAAAATCAAGTCTCGAGTCTGTTTATTTAAAAATTGTCTTTAAGATTGCTAAAAAGTTGAACTTAAGTCGCTTTTAAAATCGACAGTTACTTTATCGATGACTTTTTCAACTCATCTGCTTCGAACTCATCTCGATTTGCAAACCCTTAGTCGAAGTAAGGTAACCCTAGGGCCGACGCTGTATACTTACTTCCCTGCATAAAGTAACCTACATCTCACAAATCAACGGCCTATAAAGTAACTATTTACGCATTCCAAAGGCGATTAACATCCACGCTACTGGATCCTAATCGCTTATCTTAATTTTTAACCGTTGATTTATGCGCGGTAAAAACTTTTTGAATAAATGGCTCGATTAATTCAAATTTTCTAAAATGGCGGTTTCTCTTTCCAATCTTTCCCCTATAAATACATCGTCTTCCTTAAACAAACTTTTTCACTCTCGTAAATCCTTACAAACTCTCTCGCAATATTTTCAAAACTCTTATTCGATCATTTCATGAGCACTTCTCGAAAACAAATAGGAGTTACTTCAACCATGGTGGATGTTCACAACGAAACGTATAATAAGAAGATCAAATCGGAGATGTATGTGGATTTCAAACAACTTCCGATGGTGAATCAAGGGACATTTTGGAGTTATTGGAGAGGGCTGGATTGAGGACATTCTGTTCCAAGAAATCCTCCAATAAAACACTGGATATGCGGGGAATCGAGTTCTACGTCAATGGGACGTTCGAGAACGGAGTCTTTAAAACCAGAGTATATGGAGAGGTTTTAATCAAGTTACCCCGGAGGTGGCTAGAATTTTTGATATAAGTAGTGAAGGAGTGAACCCCTCACCTATAAATCTGATGAATGGGTAGAATCATTCGAGATGATTGCCCGGAATTCCATGAGGGACCGGCGATCGGAGCTGAAGAAGAAGATGCTCCGACGGAGGTATCGACTTCTAATGACCATCGTAACAAAGGTCATCTTGGGAGAACAAAGTTCTCATGATGGGCCGACTGCACCAGACTATGTGTCATGAGGACAATACTAGATGGGGTCCAAGCTAACTGGGCTGGGATGCTCTTGGAGAAGCTAGAGACGAAAGAAAAAGGTTGGAGGTAGTCGAGGAAAGTGGCGAGGCGAGGTCGATCACCAGCCTATTCAATAAGGTGACGGTGATCATGGAGGACTCCGCTGTCACCGAGATCAACTCGGTCGATGGAGTCAGGCCCTATACAAAATAAAAGGGGATTCGACGAAGGATGAACCTCTTGGGGCTCCAGTTGATTCGCACGAAGGTGGAGCCGAGGTAGGAGCTCGGGCACCACCGCCAAGAAGCCGAGGAGGAGGAAGAAGAGGAGAGAGAGGAAGAGCCGCCGACGGTGAGCTCACTCGAGGCCGCCACCGATGAAGTCAAGGAGAAGGCACCAAGGAGGAGGGACGTCTGGCTGACCAGCCAAGTCTCCTACCCGAAGAGGTAACCACGCCGCAGATTGCAGCACAGGTGGTTCAATCGGAGGAGGTCCAGGACATAAGCTCGGAGAGGACCCTCCCCCACCCACGTACAGTACAATTTTCCCCTACCCCTCTCCACCCCACTCGCGATGAAGAGGTGTCCAGTGGCACCTCGAACCTCTAAAACAGCCTACTCCCGAAATAGTCCAAGTCCCAACCTCATCTACCCTACCCCAAACCCAAACTTCATCCCCCCACTATCTCCATCTCGGATGTTGTCCTTCCCTAACGGGACCGATTCGCTCCAACTCCCATATCCATCTCCCCACCAGCCTTACCCATATCCTCCCAAACTCAACCCATTTTACCCCAAACAACCCCATCTCCCCCACCCATTATTTCACATATTCCACCCCCACCATCTTCCCCGCCACCGTAAATCCCCCTCTCCCATCCGAACCCCATCCAGTGGATACCTCCAATATCTTTGGGGATATCCACATGAGCTCCCACCCAACCTCTCCCACCACCTCTTCCTCATCCGAATCAGAGGAGGAGGCTAGTCCAATTCTTGCCATTTCATCAACCTTTGAAGATATGCACAAGAAAATAATATCTCAAGTTCCAAGGATGATGGAAAAGAAGACAAGGAAGGTGATACGAGCAATCCACCGATACGATGCTCACCAACATGCAGATTGCCGAGGTCAACATGTCAAGGAACCTATCACCAATCTCGGCACTACCGTTGGATCTCGGCTAAGTGACCTGGAGGAGGAGGTTAAGGCACCAAGCGAAGATGGCGGTGACAACGAGATTCTGGTCAACACTCTCACGCCTCGATCGAGAATGACTTCGAGGTCCGTTGCTCGGCTCTGGAAAGACACCTCCGAGACCCTCGAGAATGAAGTTAAAAAGGGGAAGGAGCCGAAGGAAGGATGGACACCCTCATTGGGGTCTTGTCACTCCATGACAAGGTGGACTCTAAGGCGTGAGTTGGAGGCAGCCAAGTCCTCACACTGGAGGTCTTGTCACTCCACAGACAAGGTGGACTCTAAGGCGCATACACAACCGAGTTGGAGGCAGCCAAGGCGTAACTAAAAGTTAAATCGGATGAGCCGGCAGCCTTGCAACCGAGGGTGACCCAAATAGAGGAGGCCATCCGAGAGGATGAGGAGAAGAGGAGGAAGGAGGAAGAAGAGAAATCGAAGCTCACTGGCCAAGATGAAAGAAGCGAGAAAAACCCGAGGCCAAGGGCAAGGGTAAAGGCAAAGCGAGAGAAGTCTTCATCGGTGAGCGGTGATCAGCCCAGTCGAGTGCAAAAGAAAGGAGCCTGACTTCTCAAACCTATCAGGTGAGCAGAGCGTAAGAATCCATGCCTGAGAAGGAAGTATGTGAAGCAGAGAAGAAGAGGCTCAAGAAGCCGGGAAAGCCGAGCTAAAATGGGACAGGATTCCGGAAGTGGGTATCCAAAGCACCGGATGAAGCGGACTTCCGCCTGATCCACCGCACTTCAGCCCCTCCAAAGATGGTCTCGTGGAAATACACAAACGAATACAAGAAGCTAGCCTGGATGCCGATAGATTGTTGGTCCCGGAAAGTTGAGTTGATTAAAACATTGAGTAAGCTTCCTAGAACAAAATCTAGAAAGGGGGTTTGAATAGATTTTGTAAATTTTTCTAAATCAATCCAAAATATCGGATTAAGCACGGCGGAATATAATTGGATTCTCAACTTTTTATAAGATCAAAAGCAAGGTTGATATTCAGATTTTAGTTAAGATTCGAACTTTAATCTTGAATTAACACAATTGTAAATCAAACAGAAACTAAAGAAAGCAAGAAATAACACCTGGGATTTATAGTGGTTCGGATTTTAATAATCCTACATCCACTCTCCTTCTTCAATCAAGAAGGGACTCTGCTCTTGCTTACTTTCTTACTTCCACTTACAACTTACAACTTGTATAATTCTTCAAATCTTCAATCTCCTAAACTCTTCTTCTAGAAATCTAACTATTACGGTGTGTATTGAATTTTGAAGATTACAAGAAAAGTGTTCTAAAAACACTTAGAACTTTTTGGAAACTTACTAGAAATACTTGTGAAAAGATTGTGATTGAAATCGAGTAGTGAATAGAGTGCAAAATCAAATATGTATAAGTGTTCTATATCAAGAATGAAAAATCTAGACCTATTTATAAGTCTGGAAAGACACTAGTTTGTTAGTTAGTTCTAACAAACTTGAAACCGCTTAACAAACTTAAAGCTGCTCTAGACCTCACTGATTTTTCATACTCATCTGCATTGACTTGGTGAAAACTTCGCCTTTCTTATTCTACTCGGTTTATCTTGACCTCGTCTGAGCTCTTCATAATTGTCTCCCCGCAGATGACTAGACTTGAGCTTGTCTTCGATGACTAGCATAATATCGGACCTCACCGACTAGCTTAATGCATGACCCCGTCTCGATCAACTTATATCCTCACTGTTCTTCAGTTGGTGATCAGTCTAATCTGCTCTTTAACTCATCAAAACCTCTTGATCCAACAATTTCCCCCTTTTTGATGAAGTTAAAACCTATAACAAGGAAACATACTCACAAATTGAAGTTAGTACTAGATTTAGTTAAATCAATCGATAGATACAACACATTTTCACACTTCAACAGATTCAACCACATTAAAAAAAAATTAAATCTTTTAGACTCTTTTAGAAGTCCTCAAAAAAACTTTAACAAAAATTTTAACTCTGAGATATAAAAATTTCTCGGAAAAAAAAATTTTAACTCGAGAGATAAAAATTTCTCGAATGATTTATACTTAAAAAATTTTAAAAAAATTTCTAAGAAACTAATACACAAAATTCACATAAGTCTGAATATATTCATTCACGAGAAATTCTGATTACAAAATAAGAGAACTGATAGAAAATAAAAGATAAGGAAAGAAAAATCCTGTTCTATCGTATTCCCCATCGGTCGCCTTCTGAATGTTTAGCCACCGAAAATCCTTGCTCTAAGTCAAGCTTCGCATCATTCTCATCTCGTGAGCTCGGATTCCCTTTCTCGCCTTGGCCACAACCGTTTCGACCCATTCCGGATCGGGAGAACCATCTTCTTTAAGCTTGGGGGTGACTCTGCTCGTAGGCCGGTGCGATCGATCGCAGCTTGAACACATTATGTGCCTCATCGAGCAGCTTCCCATAAAGATCTGCGTCCTCCTTCTCCATCCATTCATGCCACAGATGTCTTCGTTGGCTGCTCCAGATATGGCGATGCCTTCAAGATGTACCGAATACATCCATTTGGCATCCAGGGCTTGCTTTTTATACTGCCGGTGTACTTCCACTGATACCATCTTTGGAGGAGTCAGTGCGGTGGACAGGGCGGAAGTCACCTTCATTTGCAGCCTTTGGATACCCACTTCCGAGTATCCCCTGTCCCACTTCATTTCAGCCTTCCCCATCTTCTTGACCTTTTCTTTTCTCTCTTTTCAAACATCTCCTTCTCAAGACTGATTCTTCTCGATCTGCTCACTGATAAGTTGGAGAAGTCTGGTTCCTTTCTTTTGCGCTCGGCTGATCTGGGGCTGATCATCCGCTCGGTGATGGAGTCTTCGATCGCCGCCGCCGCCGCTTTTCCTTTACCTTTGCCCTTAGGCTCCGGTTCCTCCGATTCTTTCATGCGAGCCGGGGCTTCTCGGATTTTCTCTTCTTCCTCCTTCTTTCTCTTCTCCTCATCCTCTCGGATGGCCTCTTCAACTGGGTTACCCTCGGTTGCAAGGCAGCCAACTCGTGATTTGATTTTTATTTCCGCCTTGGCTGCCTCCAACTCACCGTGTTCCGCCTTTGTATCAAGCTTATCTGTTATTGACATGACACCACTGTGAGGGTTTCCATCTGCTCTCCGCACTTTCCCCTTTTTAACTTCATCCTTGAGGGATCAAGCCGATCCTCTATTGCTGCACAACATCGTGCAAGTCGTTACGATCGATGTGAGTGTTAAGACCATGACCTCGTTGTCACCGCTGTCTTCTCTTTCGGTGCCTTGACCTCTTCTTCAAGCGCACTCGATGCCTCGATCCAACAAAGAAGGTCTGAGATTGGCCGATAAGTTTCTGGTCATGTTGACCTCGGAATCTGCATGTTGGCGAGCATAGTGTCTCGTGGATCGCTCGAATCACCTTTCTTGTTTTCTTCTCCATCATCCTCGAACTTGGGAAATGATTTTGCTGTGAAGTTGCTCAAAGCGCGAGAGGAGATGGCAAGAATTGGTGTCATCCTCTTCTTAAATCGGATGAAGAAGAGGTGGTAGGAGAAGTTGGACTAGGGGAGCTCATGGGGATGTCCCCAAAGATATTTGAGGTATCCACATGAGGTTCGGCTGTGATAGATGAGGTGGGAGTGTCTGATGGTGGGGGTGGGATTTACGGTGGGGAGATGATGATAAAGGTGGAATTTGTGAAGTGGTAGGTGGAGAAGATTGGAGTGATTGTAGTAAGATGAGTTGGGGTTGAGCTGGGGGATATGGAGATGGGGTTGGGGAGAATACTGGTCCGTATAAGAAGGACAGCATATGAGAAAGGGATGGTGGAGGAGATGAAGTTTGGATTTGGGGGAGAGAAGATAAGGTTAGACTTTGGATAATTTCGGGAGTAGGTGCTTTGAGGCTCGAGGTGCCACCAGGACACCTCTTCATTGCCGGTTTGGGTTGGAGATGGGGAGGAGAAATGTACCTGACCTCGGCCGGGAGGGGGTCCCTTCTAACTTATTTCTGGACCTCCTCCAAATGAACCACCCGAGCCGCAATCTGCAGCTGCGGATACTTCCTCGGGAAGGAGAGTTGGCTGATCTGCAGATGATCCTCCCAACTCGGAGGTTTTCACCAACCTTCGTCTCCTTAGGGCCTTCTCCTTCAGCCTTCATCATTGCTCAGCCTCGCCTGAGCTCACAATCGGCAGCCTCCGCTTCCACATCTTCTTCCTCCTCCTCCTCCTCGCCTTCTTCTTCACTGGAGCTTGAGCTCGAACCTCGCCTCCACCCTCATCGGGACCAGTGGAGCCCCGAGTGGCTCATCTTTGGTCGAAGCCCCTTCGCCGTGTAAGATCGGACCCCGTCGACCAATTTATCTCGGCCGACAAAGCAAGTCCTCCATAATCACAGTCACTTTGTTAAAAAGACTAGTGATTGACTTTGCCTACCACTTCCCATTGACTACCTCCGCACGCTTCCTTTCCGTCTCCACTTCTCCGAATGTACCAGCCCAATTGGCCTCGAACCCCATCCAAGATAGTTCTCATTACGCAGAGTCCGGGTCTGGTCAGCCCATCGTGGGAGCTCTGTTCTCCCAATATCACCTTCGTGACAATGGTCATCGAAGGCGATATCATCGTCGGAGCATTCTCTTCTTCAACTCCGATCGGCGATCCTTCATGGAATTCCTGCAATCATCTCAAATGATTCTACCCATTCATCGATTTGTAGGTGAGGGGTTCACACCCTCACCGCTCGTGTCAAAATCCCGGCCACCTCCGCCGGAGAAACAGCTTAATTCTTCTCCATACACCACGGTTCTCAAAACTCCTCGCTCATATGTCCCATTGACATAGAACTCCAGCCCTCTCATATCCAATGTGTTATTGGAAGGGGATTTCTTGGAGCAAAACGTCCTCAATCCAAATTCTTTCCAATAAAGACAAAATTTCCACTGGATTACTGCGTCGGTGGTGGTGTCGAAGTCGACATACATCTCAGACTTCACCTTCTTTGCATAGGTTTCATTTTGTACATCCACCATTGTTGATGTTACTCCTCTTGCGTAAATGCTCATATACGTTTTAGAGAGAGTTTGAGATAATTTGCAGAGAATTTTGATAAGTTCTCAAAGTTAAAGGAATGAATTTGGAGAAGAAGATGTATTTATAGGGGAATAGATTGGAAAGAGAAACCGCCATTATTGAAAACTTGAATTAATCTTAGCTATTTATTCAAAAATTTTTACCGAGTATTAATCAACGGTTAAAAACTAAGATAAGTGATTAGGATTCAGCGTGAAGTAATCGCCTTTGGAATGCGTAAATAGTTACTTTATAGATCGTTGATTTGACAGATGTAGGTTACTTTATGCAGAGAAGTAAGTATACGACGCCACCTAGGGTTACCTTACTTCGCCTAAGGGTTTGTAAATCAGATGAGTTTGAAAACAGACTAGTTTTAAAAGCATGATGGGTTTAGAAAGTCATCTCGATAGAGTAACTGTCTCGATCTCGAAAACCAACAGCTTTAGATGTAACTTTTTAGCAATTTCAAAACAAGTTTAAACAAAACAGACTCGTATTTACTTTTCTAAAACAAATTTGTTCTTTTATTAAAAAAATTTATTAAGAAACAAAAGAAATAGAATAAAGGAGTTTGAATAAAAGAATGAAACAAAGTGTTATCTCGTGACTGTTCTCGCAAAAGACATAAACTCAAAAGAAACCATCGTAAGCTTAAGGTAAATCGAGATAGGATGTAAATAGTCAACTGTTTTCTTCGTGAGATTAGTCGACTATTGTGTCCTTGTCTGCTTTACTCAATGTCGAACAAGTAATTATCAATTCGGATAAGGTCAATATGACTAATCCTTGATTCTTGATTCCTAAAAGGAGATCAATGATATCGCCTACTTGATTGTCCTTTGACACATATCTAGTCCGATAATTCTTTCTAGACATTTTTTAAAGAAAAGAAAAGATAAGAAATAAGGAAACAGATGCACACAAATTAGAAACCAGCTAAATATGCATCAAGTAATCCTAATTCTAAGCACATTTCTTTAAACCTAGATTCAACTAATGGTTTTGTAAGAATGTCACCTCTTTGTGATTCAAAGGCAATTTTCTCAATTCTAATGTCATTCTTCTCAACATGATCCCTAATGAAATGATGCCTAATATCTATATGCTTACATCTAGAATGTAAAACAGATTGTAAGTCATTGCTATTGCACTATTACTATCACAAGAAATAGGAACAAATGATGTTTGAATATTATAGTCTCTAAGCCGTTGACTAATCCAGAGGAGTTGAGAGCAACAACTTCCACCGCCATGTATTCACTTCGATTGTGGAGGTGGCAACAGATGTCTGCTTTCTTAGATAACCAAGAAATCAATTTGTTGCCTAAGAATTGACAAGTTCCGTAAGTGGATTTTCTATCAATCTTACATCCTCTAAAGTCTCAATCTGAATAACTGTCACCAAAGTTGTCATCACCGGGTACCATAACCTTACTTGCAAGGTTCCTTTGAGATATCTAAGAATTTTCTTAGCAGTCTCCTGATGAGTTTTCTTGGGATTAGATCGAATCTTGCACATACCCCAATTGCAAAGGCTATGTCCGGTCTACTTGCGGTGAGATAGAGAAGAGATCCAATCACCCACGATACTCCGTTGCATCGGTGGGTATCCCCGCTCATTCGAATCCATTGAGAAGTTAGTTGCCATAGGTATTTTAACTTCTCTGCTAGTTGTCATTCCAAATTTCTCAATCGGATCCTTAGCATACTTAGATCGATGTATAAATATACCCTTACTCATCTGTTTAATTTGTAAGCCTAGAAAGTATGTTAATTCTCCCATCATTGACATTTCAAACCTGTTCTTCATGAGAATGCTAAATTCTTCACATAATTTCAGATTAGGTGAACCAAAAATTATGTCATCTACATAAATTTGAACTAGTAAGATGTTGCCATCTACTTCCTTTCTAAACAAAGTTCTATCAATCTTACCTTTAGAAAAACCATTTGATGTCAAGAAATCGAGATAGAGTATCATACCAAGCTCACGGGAGCTTGTTTCGATCCATATAGAGCTTTGTTGAGTTTATAGACCTTGTTATTGGTCTTAAACCCGTGAGGCCGCTCTACATAGACCTCCTCAAGTAACACACCATTAAGAAAAGCAGACTTAACATCCATTTGAAAGACTTTGAAAGACTTATATGCAGCAAATGCCAAGAACAATCTTATTGCCTCTAATCGCGCAACCGGAGCATAGGTTTCATCATAGTCTATTCCCTCGGAACCGTGAATAACCTTGTGCAACCAGTCTTGCCTTATTTCAACAATAATATTGTTCTCATCTGCTTTATTTTTAATCACCCATTTGGTGCCTATAATCTTTACGTGTAAGGGTCTTTCCACTAGATCCCATACATTTTGCCTTTCAAACCGATGCGATTCTTCTGCATGGCCGTTATCAAGTTTGGGTCCGATAATGCTTCCTCAATAGTCTTGGGTTCAAGAAGCGACACATAACAACTGAAAAGACTTTCGTAGTCTAGCATCATTCGTGTCTGCACACTACTAGATGTGTCTCATATAATCGATCGGATGGATGATAGCTTCTCATCCTTTTGCCTATATGAGAAGAAGGATCCTCATCTTGAGTCTCGCCGGCAACTCATCTCGACTCAACCTCACCGACGTTCCCCTTCATCGCCTAACCCTGCCGATCACCGATGTCAAAGGTGTCTGATGCGAAGGAGTCTCGATCGAAGTTGTCTTCGATTATCGGATGGGGATTCTTCTTCATCGATTCTCAATCAAGACTAGGTAGATAGACGGTTCTATGTTTAGTCTTGGATAATTCAATTTTATCTAGATTTTCAGAAATTTAATTCACTTTATCTCGAGAAGGAATACAGCTCATCAAAAACAACATGAGGAGTTTCCTCCACACAAAGGGTTGTCTTGTTAAAAACTCTAAATGCCTTTGAAGTATTAGAATATCCCAAGAATATTCCATCACCGCTTTAGCATCAAAAGTTCTTAACTTAGATTTCCCATTATTATGGACGAAACACTTACAACCAAAAGCTTTGAAGTATGAGATCCTTGGAATCTTACCATTCCAAATCTCATAAGGAGTCTTACCCTTGTCTTTGACAACTAAGCACCTGTTCAGGTATAGCAAGCCGTGTTGATGGCTTCACCAGAACCTATGAGGGGTATTATACTCACCAACATGCTCCCGGCTGCTTCCTTCAAAGTTCTATTCCTTCTTTCAACCACTCCATTTTATTGAGGAGTTCTTGTTGAAGATGTCTCATGAATAATTCTACACTCATTGAAGAAATTAGATAGACAAGAATTCAAAAATTATGTGCCACTTATCACTCCTTATTTTAATAATATTAACACCCTTCTCATTCTCAATTTGTCTGAACATATCAGAATCTTGTTCATAGTCTCATTTTTCTTGAAAAAAATATAACCCAAGTGTATCTAGAAAAGTCATCTACTACAACAAGAGTATATTTCCTTCCACCGAAACCGAGAGGTGTAACAGGTCCAAACAGATCCAGATGAAGGAGTTGCAACACTCTTTCGGATGAGGAGGAGGAGTTAATACTCTTAAATGAGTGTCTAGGCCGTTTACCTTTTTGACAAGCATCACATTTAAGATCAGTTGATAAAAGTTTTTCAGGTAATCCCTTGACAAGGTTCTTCTTAGCCAGCTTACTAAGGGTCTTGAAATTCGATGACTAAGCCTTTTACGCCATAGCCAGTGATATCTTCTCCACCCTTAGCCATCGGACAAGTATCTTGGGGACAACTATTAAAATTGGCCACATAGACATTACCATGTCTAAAGCCGGTTAATAGTACCTTATCTCGAGGAATTATCCAAAATATCACATTTATCCCTTGAAAATTTTACAAGAAAACCTTTATCACAAAGTGAGAAACAGATAGCAGATTATGTTTCAAACCTTTAACAAAATATACCTCGAGATACTGAATATCCTTGATAATCAAAGTACCTACACCTTTAGTCTCGACCACAATTATTATCACCAAATAAAACTCTTGGACCATCAATGCTTTGAAAATTTGATATGACTTCTTGTTATGGGTCATATGTTGTGAACAACCACTATCAATGTACCATATTGAAGTTAAGATCTCTTCCTTGAGTGATGATCCCTGTGAATCCTGCAAAACATATTAGTTTTGAGGTACCCTAGTGATCTTGGGTCCTTTTGGGTCAAGAATCACTTTAGGAACCCAAATAAACATCTCATCTGTAGATAATAAATCGGACTCGATTTTCTACCAAATCTGTCTACAATTATATCATTTTTAAATGACAACTTGTTGTATTCAGATTGAGTAATTTTCCTAAACTTAAGAAATGTAGGATAGCATTTGCTCCTTCCATTAAAAGAATTATAATAAGAAAATCTTCTTATTTTGGTTCTTGGATTCCTTCTAGTCGATAGGGATTTTTCACCTGAATTCTTGGTTTCAGATCGAAGATGTAGTCCTTATCTCGACTAGTTGGTTTCCATGGACCAATTTTAATATCCTTTGATTGAATGATGCTTTCACAAATTTCCTAGGTTTTTTGAACATCGATTTATTGTTCCTATCATAACCAAGTCCCTGTCTTATCATGAGATTTTTGAGAAGTATTAAAAATGTGATCTATTACTCGATTGTGAATTATTAAGTGACTAATTTTGAAGACAAGCTTCTCATTGTCTTTCTTAATTAATTCATTTTCAGCACGAGACTACTTCAAATTTATCTTTTAAAGTTTTCAGTTCATTTTCTAGTCTTTCGGGTAAGGTGGTGATGTACTAGCTTCATTCGATGAAAACATTCCCCTTGAATGTTTCCTCGGTCTCTAAGTTGTTCATCACCTTGCCTTTATTTAGAATTTGAATCTCGATCCTTTAAAAATAAATTCTCTGTCTCCACTGTTTATAAGCAGCTAAAGATGTCTTTAAATCTCTCAATAACTCATGAATAACAGCTTTGGTCATGATCGATGCAGATCGACAAGAATCATTATTCGAAGATGAATAGTAGATTACCTCATTAGCCATGAGACAGATCTCATCATCTCGATCCAAAATCGGATGAGGATGATGAAGATGATGATGCTTTCTTTGGCTCTTTTTCTTCAGCCAACAAAGCTCTTTGATCTGCAAATCTCCTGTCTCTTTTCTTCCTCTTTTCTTCCCTTTCTTTAGGAGTCAATTGAGGACATCCATAACGAAATGTCCTGGCTTGTTGCATGTATAACAAATGTCACTCCTATCTCGATCTCGGGACCGGAAGGATTTCTTCCGACGGGTGATCTGTATCTTCTTGTCTTGCTCTTGTTTTTGTCATCATCTCAAGATTTATCCACCTTCCTATCTCGATCTGGATCTTTGTCTATCTCTACCCGCAAATCTCAATTTATTTCTCTTATACTTCATTCTCAACTTATCATACCTTTTTGTAAGTAAAGCCATCTGCTCTTTCGAGAGATAGATCAACTCCTACAGACTGCTGACACCTTGTCTTCTTTATCGACAAAGACAACGAGACTTGGATGAGGTGCTTGACTCCATCTCATCTTCCTCATCTTCTATCTCGGATATCATACTCTAGAGCTTTAAGATGAGAAAATAAAGTATGGTGAGTAATAGAGGATAAATCTTGAGTTGCTTTAAGGATATTGGATTTTTCCCTCCATCTCTTGGTTAATGATCTCGTAATCTTGTTATTAATCTCCTTCTCGAATAATTCTTTCCAAGGTCACCGCTTTGTTGAGAAGATTGGTCAACCTAACATCAAACCGATCCACGTACTCATTTTCTTTCATCTTGAATGTTTCAAATGTATGCACATCTTGTGTAGCTTGTTTTCCTTAACTTGATCGGATCCTTCACAAATATTAGCTAAAGTTTGCCAAATTTCTTTGGTCGCTTTTACATCTCTTAACCTTCTCTATCCAATCTTTACTCGAGTCTCAATGATTTCTCGTTCTAGCTACTTGGTCAAGATTGTGGACCTTCCTTTCATCATTAGTCAATTCGTAACTCTTCTTTTCTTGTCTAGTTCTTGATTCAAATTGCCTCTCGCTCCAAGGCTGGTGCCTCCATGATAAAACTTTATAGGACCTTCCTCAAGGACCTCTTCCATTCTATCATGAATGGCCTTCGATGATTTTCCATCCTAAATTTCCAATAATCATAATCTTCAATGGAAAATTCAGGAAGATTCCTGGACTTTTTACTTTTCCCCGATGACATGATGAAAACAAAGACAAAATACTCCACAAAAAGCTTATTAGTAGCACTGTTAGAAAATGAAAGAAAATGAAGAAAATCAAGATAATTCCGTAATCTTGTTTAAGACCTAAAATCAATATCGTAATGTACCTTAACACTACTCGATACCACTTGTTGGTCCCGGAAAGTTGAGTTGATTAAAACCTTGAGTAAGCTTCCTAGAACAAAATCTAGAAAGGGGGTTTGAATAGATTTTGTAAATTTTTCTAAATCAATCCAAAATATCGATTAAGCACAATGAATATAATTCGATTCTCAACTTTTATGAGATCAAAAGAAAGGTTGATATTCAGATTTTAGTTAAGATTCTGAACTTTAATCTTGAATTAACACAATTGTAAATCAAATGTAAAACTAAAGAAAGCAAGAAATAACACCAGGATTTATAGTGGTTCGGATTTTAATAATCCTACATCCACTCTCCTTCTTCAATCAAGAAGGGACTCTGCCATCGCTTACTTTCTTACTTCCAAATTTTACAACTTACAACTTGTATAATTCTTCAAATCTTCAATCTCCTAAACCCTTCTTCTAGAAATCTAACTATTACAAAGTGTGTATTGAATTTTGAAGATTACAAGAAAAGTGTTCTAAAAACACTTAGAACTTTTTGGAAACTTACTAGAAATACTTGTGAAAAGATTGTGATTGAAATCGAGTAGTGAATAGAGTGCAAAATCAAATATGTATAAGTGTTCTATATCAAGAATGAAAAATCTAGACCTATTTATAAGTCTCTGAAAGACAGCTAGTTTGTTAGTTAGTTCTAACAAACTTGAAACCGCTTAACAAACTTAAATCGCTTCTAGACCTCACCGATTCTTCATACTCATCTCGTCGCCGACTTGGTGAAAACTTCGCCTTTCTTATTCTACTCGGCTTATCTTGACCTCATCTCGAGCTCTTCATAATTGTCTCCTGCAGATGACTAGACTTGAGCTTGTCTTCGATGACTAGCATAATATCGACCTCACCGACTAGCTTAATGCATGACCCCGTCTCGATCGCCTTATATCCTCACTGTTCTTCGGTTGGCGATCGCCTAATCTGCTCTTTAACTCATCAAAACCTCTTGATCCAACATGGATGTACTCGTACATCTTGAAGGCATCGCCATCCGGAGCACCGATGAAGACATAAGCCGGCACGTGTGGATGGAAAAGGAGGATGCTGATCAGTATGGGAAGTTGCTTGATGAGGCGCACAATGTGTTCAATCACGACTTAGTTGCACCAGCCTATGAGCAAGTTACCTCCAAGCCGAAAGAAGACGACTCTCCTAATGGAATGGGTCAAGACGGTTATAGCCAAATCGTAAAGGGAAACCAAGCTCACAGATGAAGAAGAGCTTAAACAAATAAGAGCAAGGATTTTCAACCTGGCCGAACATTCCAGAGGCACCGATGGGGAATCTGATAGAACATGATTTTTTTCCTTATCTTTTATTTTCTATCAGTTCTTCTATTTGTAAATCAGTAAATTTGTGGATGAATATATTTGGACTTATGTGAATTACGTGTATCGCTTTCTTAAAGTTTTTTTGTTTTAAGAAAAACTTAAAATTTTTCTAAGTATAAATCATCTCGAGAATTTTATATCTCGATTTAAAAAAAAATTTCCTAAAAATTTATCTAAGTCTTAAGACTCAAATTTTTTTAGTATTTCTAAAAGAGTCTAAAAGGACTTAATTCTTTTTAAGTGTTTGAATGTGAATAAATTTGTTGGTTAAGATTAAGTGCTCGATATACCTATCTCGATTATTTTAACTAATTCCAAGACTAACTTCATTTGTGAGTGTGTTTCTTCCTTATAGGTTTTAACTTCATCAAAAATGGGGAAATTGTTGAATCAAGGAGTTTTGATGAGTTAAAAAGAAGCTTCGATTGATCGACGATCCGAAGAACAACTAAGTTTAAGCTAGGCCGATCGACGGGATCGAGAACCACCAAGTTAATCGAGATCTAGTCATCTCGCAGGAGACAAACATGAAGAGCTCGACGAGGTCAAGATAACTCGAGTAGAATAAGAAAGGCGAATCTTCACTAAGTCACCGCAGATGAGGAGAGCAAGGACAATGAGGACCGGCAGCTTTTTCAAGCTTAAGTTTGTTAAAAGCTTTTAGTTGGTTAGAACTAACTAACAAACTAACTGTCTTTTCAGACTTATAAATAGGTCTAGGCACTTCATTTTCAAATATACATAGAACACTTTATCGAATACAATATACACAGATTTCACAAGTCATTTTCTCAAATCACAAGTTTTCAAATCACAAGATTTCTTCATAGAAATTTTCAAGTGTTAATAGAACACTTCACTTCACATTTTCAAAAACACATCTTATTCTTAGAGTTAGATTTCAGAAAGTTGATTAGATTTTTGAAGAGTTGAAGATCAAGTTGTAATTTGTAAAGTTTGTACAAGTAAGCAAGTAAGCGACTAGTGAAGACCCTTCTTCAAAGTTTCGAGAAGGAGAGTGGATGTAGGATTGTTATAATCCGAACCACTATAAAATCTGGTGTTATTTACCGCTTTCATTTAATTTCGCTCAAGTTACCATTTGTTAATTCAAGATTAAATTTCAGAATCTTAGCTAAAATCTGAATATCATCATTGCTTTTGATCTTGTTAAAAGTTGAGTTTAAAATTGTTTTCCGTTGTGCATAATCTGATTCTTTAAATTGATTTTTAAAAAGTTTTAAAATCTGCAAAATCTATTCAAACCCCCTTTCTAGATTTTGTTCTAGGAGGCTAACTCAATGTTTTTAATCAACTCAACATTCCGGGACCAACATGTTTTTAAATGGTCATGTTCGAATGTAATATATTCATATAGTTATTTCTCCCAGTTGTAACACAATGATACTCCATTCATAGTTGTTCAAACTTGAACTAACACATAGATGCTTTATAAAATCTCACACATTCATATTCATAAGCCAAACACATTTAAACCTGTCAAATCTAAAATTTAAAAATACAAAAACTTACTCTTCGTAGGGTCCATGATCGACGGCGGATGAGCGATAGAGCGGAGGAGAGGCGGCGCGACAAGCGGTGGAACGACATCGATGGCGCAATGCAAATGAAATGCAGAAGGTAGGTTGTATACAATATACATGATGTTTGAAGGACAAGTTAGGAACTATAGGGTGAGTATATCTAAGGGGAGTTACGAATAGGTGTAATATAGAAAGTGTCTTTACTATTTGGTGTAAAATTACACATTACTAGTAGGTGTAATTTTAGATGGGTAATACCAAATATACCCTCCCTTCTTTCCGCCAAAATTTTATTTGGGTCAGCAAAATTTATTATATCCGAAAAGTAGCCTCCTCACGTCCCATCACCTTTTCTCTCCGATACACAGCCCACAAAACCCACATCACTATTCTCTCTCTTCCCACATATTCGTAGAAACCAAATCTTCACGCTTCTCTATCTATCTATCTATCTATCTATCTATCTATCTATCTATCTATCTATCTATCTATCTATCTATCTATCTATCTATCTATCTATCTATCTATCTATCTATCTATCTATCTATCTATCTATCTATCTATCTATCTATCTATCTATCTATCTATCTATCTATCTATCTATCTTCACACATATTCATCCACCACTGCTCACGCTTCTCTCTCGATGCCCAACAGCCGCCGCTCTTCACGCTTCTCTCGTGCCAAACATCTTCACGCGGCTAGATTAGGGGGAGTTTTTAGTGGCCGGCGGCGGATCTTCTCGTGTCCAATAGCCACCGATGGAATTTTTATACGAACAAAGCACCAAGAATTTTAGTGGATTTCGAAGAATTTCGATTGTTAATTCGCAAATTGAGTTTGATGCATTCGTTGTCAAATTAGGTAATATATTCTATTTGGCTAATTTTACGGCTTTAGCAATGATTATTGTGCCCTAGATATTAAACCTAACGGTTTATTGCAATTTCAGAGTTTATGTATGTGATTTTTATTGCCTAGTTTTAGTTAAGCAGCTTTAGGTTGTTATATGTTTCTAAAAGCCACCTCAGGCTATTTATATCTATATATGTGTAGTTTTTATTGTGTGCAAATTGATTGTGCGTGTACATACGGAATAATAAATGTGCAAAACTAGTATATGGATTTCATTTAGACTACATATCTATGAACATTAAAGGTTATTGTATATGATTCTTGATTGTGGTATAATCGGGTAAGTGTTATTAAGACCAAATCAAATTCATCGAATCCAAGAGATAAAGATATGCAATGAGGCCTTAGGACATGAGTTTTCAACGACTATTATTGCAAGCAAGGTTTTGGTTCCAAATACTCTACTAAAATGCAATAAGGACTATCAAACATCAATTAAACTATGAATAGGCTAATAGCAAGGAATGAAACTAGCTAGGCAACTTCAAGTAATCAAATGGGGAAAGGGTGCTAGGGATAATCTCCACCAAGGAATCAATGATCACAACTATAATTGCATCAAATTATCATTCCAATCAAGATAAATAGTATGAACATCATGATGAAAGTGAATTATTGCATTATTTTTGAGGTAATTAATTGCAAAAAGTGATGAAAAATGTTAGAATTTGTGCTTTAAGGTGTAGAGTGTCACTCTTTTGCAATAAATGTATTATTGTGTGGAAACTAATGATTTTGCAAAGTGTTTCGTCTCATTTTCAGGGTTTTCGGAGGAATTAGACCGAACCGAGAGTACCGGGATTCATACGGTAAAGAGATGAACACATGGGGCAAAAATAGGAGTCGGAAGGTCAAGTCGGGAGTCCAAAATTTCTGGACTCGACCATTGGTCGAGCAGGGAGCTCGGAGTCGAGCTTGAAGACCAAGTGAGGAAATGCTATGTTGCTTCTTGGTTTTATAGGTTTTGATGATGTTTCTAAAACCAATATGTAATAGGACCGGCTGAACTCGTTAGTCACCGATGATTTAGATAAGTTAGTATTTGTGCTAAGGTAACCTTGCTAAGACCTATCCAGATGGCTTGTAGATGTATGAGAACCGAAGACAAGACCTTGAAGACAGAAAACTTTGAAGACGTAAGACTTTGTATACGTAAGACTTTTGAAGACGAGAAGACTTGAAGGCAAGAGACTTGATCGAAAAGCAGATAACCGAGAGAACTATAAAGGTTGCTAGCAAGAAGACCTAGAAGGTTTCTTATATCCAGAGAGGTTGTCATTAAAGGACTAGAAGACTTATAATGTGCTCTAAAGCGAGAGATGAACACAAGTTATGAAGGTCAAGTAGTCAAGATGACTTGGACAAGAACATAGCAAGGTTGAGAAGCTTGCTAGAATAAAAATAGAAGACTTGATTGATCCAAGATGAATCAAGATATCAATCGAGGATAATTCGTATCAATCGATTCATCGATTGGAAGATCAAAATCTCAAAAAGTCAATCTATCAAGAGATAATTGATTGGACTCGACAATCAATTATCTAAGTCAAACAGATCTTCTTAAACGCCTACTTACCATTTCGATGAAGACTTAATTATCAATCAGCCTAACGGCTAGTTGATTTTGGGAATCTATAATTAGAATGAAGGGTTTCGTAATCTTTACGGAACAACGCTACGAGAAATTTCAAGAAATTCTACCATTCATAGCAATACACGCAAACTCATTCAACCACGAATCGAAACACACGTTGAATCAAGATCTCTGATTCTAGTTTAAAAATTATAAATCACCTTCCAATATCTAGGTATGCGAGAGAAGGTTGATCATTTCTTAGATCTAAGAGTTAGAACAAACTCAAGGATCATCTTTTGTAATGAAGGGCAGGAACTTGTAAAACCTCCCGTGGTCATAACCTCGAAGTGATAGAGGGAACAAGACCGAAAGTTTTGGTGGATAGCAAGACCCCGTGGAGTTAGGGAGAGTGGACGTAGGATCGTTATATCCGAACCACTATAAAAATCTCAGTGTCTTTACAAGCTTTCGCATACATTTTCATAACTTCTCTTTCATCATCGTTTTAATAAACCTGCACCGAAACTTTCTAAGTATTCATTAAGAAGGTTTTCATAAAAAGTGTTGGTCCCACAAGTTGAGTATATTAAAGATTGAATGAAACTACCTTCTAGAGAAAATCTAGAAGGGGGTTGAATAGATTTTCTAATTTTTTTCAAAACATAGAAAATTAATCCAAAACACCAAAGTTACACAAATGGAAATAGATTTTAACTCAACTTAAATTGGATCAAAAGCAAACTGATAATTTTTCTAGATTTAATTCTAAAATTAAACTTAGATTAGAAATTCAAATTGAATAAGAACCTGATAAGTAAAGAAAACAAAGAAAGAACACAAGCGTTTATAGTGGTTCGGATCAAACGATCCTACGTCCACTCTCCTCCTTCAACTTGAAGAAGGGTCTTCTCTTACTATCTTCCTTCTTTCTTCTTACTTGCTTACAATGTAGATCTTCAGCCTTACAACAATTTCTACCTAATTTCGAATATCAATGGCTTGAAGATGTTCATTGAATAGTGTTCTACAAACACTTAGAACTAGAAACGTATAGAACGTTTGTGCGTGTGATTACAATATTTTGAATGCTAAGCTGTGTGAAGAGAATGCAAGTGAATAATTGTGATGTTGCAAAAGTTAATACTGCTCTGGTTCCTACCCCTATTTATAGAGATCTTCATTGGCGTTGTAACTTCCTTGTAGATTTTGTTACGATTAGTTATAACAAACAAACTCGAATCTTGTAACTTCTTCTTGGTTGGTTCTAATCGCTTCTTGAAATTTTATTGAAATTTCCTAACACCTCATTGTCTTCTTTTTGATGTACTCTGTCTTCGTCTTAGTCTCTTGCCTCGATGGTTGTTTATTATTCTTGACCTCATCTCTGCCTTCTTCATCTTTGTCTTCGTCGATATCTTATCATTGTCTTGACTTCTTATCCTCGTCGACTCCTTGTCCTTGTCGATTCCTGGTCTTCATCTCGATAGTTTGTTTATCCTTATCTAATATTTGTACTTAGCTTTATTCTCATATTATTACTACATCAGTTGTCTCTACAAGATACTCACCGTCATCCTATTTTACATTTTAACTCATCAAAACTAAATACAACTTTCTTCCTAACAATTTCCCTTTTTGATGATGTTAAAACATAGCTCAAGAAAAGAAATGTGTTAGTAGTTTCGAGAGATAAGAATGTTACAAATTATACAAATACTTCATTTAATCGGTATAATCGTAGTAATAGGCTTCAGAGTCGATGATCATAATCGATAATCGAGCAATAACAATCCTTAATTAAGACAATTTAAAGTCAGCTAAATGTAAGCAACATGATAGTTAATGATCGAGTGTTTCGAGAAGACTTGGTGTTATGAAATCATAAACAAGTTAATTTTACCAAGAATTGATTATAAGATTAAGATTAAAACAAGTTAGTTGAACAACCAATTTATGAGAGTAGTTTAAAAGTGTATTCACATGAGCTTCAGTATACAACTACACATTTATCAAATTTCAGATTATCGATAAGGATCATGAAAAATAGGATCTAGTCATACCATCTGTCTTCTTACGGAAAAGTCATCCGATCGAAGACACACTTCTTTAGACTCAATGTCTCCCCACCTTCACTAGGTCAGCCACCGTCTCGGCTTGGATCAAGATCTCGCTTCACCTTTTCTCTATCCAGGTGACCATCTTGTGTGAGTGGAGCAGACATTGTTGAATAAGCTGGTGCAACTATATCCACATTGAATTCTGTGTCCCTAAGGTCTATCGGTATTGATAGAAGTTGAGATCTTTCGCCTCCACTCATTCATGGAATGCTATGTTCTCATCTCAGTGCCCCAAGTGATTTCCTTGCAGACATGGAACAGGAAAATCCATTCCCCTTCATAAGCTCTCCACCGGCTTGTTGATCCATGGGAAGGATTTCCTTGGGCACAACATCTGTCCGATGAAATGGGCGAAAAACCTCTTCTCCTTCCTTGTTTTTCGACATCCGAACCCACTTTCTCGTCTTCCTATCATAGGATTTACCAGCTGTCTTTTCTTGCTCCCTTCTCTTCTTGACATCTCTTCTTTTGTACTTGGCCACCTCTTCCCTCTTTCTTTTTCTGATTTTCTCTTCTTCTTCAATTTTAGCTTGGGTTTTACGGGGTTGGCTTGAAGCCTTCGCTTTCCCAACCGGTTTTGATGTCTCGAGAGGGAGATGTGATCATCTTGATGGGAACGAGGAACTTGCGGTGGTGGATCTTCTTCTTTAGATACCGTGGGTTCGGCCTCGACCTCGGCTCCTCCCGATCCTCTTCGAGCCTTCTCAATACACGCTGGGATTTTTCCTCGGCATTCTTCTTTCTTGCTTCCTCGGCTCTTAATAGTTCTTGATTAGCTCATCGACTTTCATGCTCGGGGCCATAATCTTATCATCTTGAACATCCACCCTTTTCTTGAGCTCACTACCTTCCCCTTTTTGACATCGGCAAAGCGGGTATTGTAGATAGTGGCTACTTGCTCGATCTGGCTCATGAGTTCCTGTCTTACAAATCCGGTCTTCGCTCAAGTTGATCATATCTCTTTTTATGCGATATGTCACCGCGTCTAAATTCTCCTTCTATGTACTCCCTCGGGATTTTTGTCCGCCTATCTTTTTCCATGGCCAAAGCTCATCTTTAGCACTTGAGAAAAGGACGCCTCCTTTGCAGTCCATGACTCCCGACTTGGTCTTCGACGGTGTCTCGATTGTAGAATAAGCATTTAGGACATACCTGTCGAATCATTCTCCTTGAGCCTTTTCTTCTTCAGCAATCTCTTGCTTAACCTTGGCCATGTTTTCCTCGTGTCTCGATGCCGGAAAAGTAGAGGTCTATTTTTGTCTTTTCATGAATAGCAGCCTCTACATTTTCTTTGATAGACGATGTGATGACACTTGGAACGAGCTGAAAAGCATTCAGACAAGCTTTCTTCGATTAGCCATCTCGGCTTTGAGCTTCCACCTCGGATACAGACGCCGAGGTTGAGGGCATTGCTGTTTTTTCAGCATGGAGAAGATAGAGTTAAATCTATCTCCTCTATTGACATTTCAGCTTCCACAAGAAATTTGGAGGAGAGTCTCGCCCAAGTCATCTTAGTGGCCGGCTCGAGATGACTCTTCCTCTTCTCGGCAATTGCCCTTTCATCCGCTCTGTCTCGTGCCTCCTCACCGTATCCATCTCGGCCTAGCTCATCGACAGCTCCACCTATCACATCTTCATCTTTTCTATCTCTACGCCTTTTCAGCCTTCCACTTCCCCCTTTTTCTCCACCGCTTCACCCTTCTCTTCCTCCTTCTCTTTCACTTCCTCAGCCGCATATCTCCGAGATATACTCTTTGGCAGGATATAATCAAGGAATTGGTTCTCGAATTGATTTCTTGAAAGGATTTCAACTTGGCTTTCTTGAGAACTTTCTCCCGCATATGAGATTATTTCCCCGCTTCATTAATAAGAATCCTCGTCTCCTCAAAATATCCCAATCTGATTCTCCTTAGAAGATAAACATCAATCAGTTCTTTTAGAAGATCGTGCTCATCTCGCTAGAGCTGATTCCTTTCTCGAAGGTATGTTTTTCCTAGGATTCAAGTGATAACTCAAAGTGGGTCCAATCTCTCCCGAGGCGTTGGGAAGGTTTAGATAAAGTTTTGGTTCGGATGTGGTTTGGGAAGTTGAAGTTAGAAAGGTGAAGTGCTCGTCGATATTTGTTGAGGTTGTTTTGGACTTTTGGGAGTGGACCGTTTTAGAGGCTCGGAGGCAGGCGGTATTGTCCGCCTCTTCATCGCCCTGGTTAAGATGTGGAGGGTTGGGGTTCTTCATCCTCGGATGAGGAGGAAGATGATGATGATTGATCTCGACTCTTCTTCTCGGGTTCATCTCCGGATGAGATGTCCTCCCTTTCACCTTGTCCCGATCCACCTGCAGCCTCTCGCCGAGACACTTCCCCCTTGGGAAGCTGTCTCCATCTCCTCGTCCTCTGCTTCCTCCGTCTCGGCAGATGAGGACTCATCCTCCAAAGACAGCCTCCACTTGTTTAGCCTTGGCTTTTCTAGCCCTTTTCTTCCGTGCTAGTGGTTGAGCCGGAGCGACCTCGCCTCCTTCTCGAGTCGATGGTCCAAAGATCTTCTCGTCTTTGACCAATAATCCCTTCTCGCTTGGTATACTTCTTTACTCCTTCCTTCCAATCCAGGTTGTCTCGACCCCAGCTTGTGTTCAAGTATGATGGTGATTCTCGCCATCATACTTGTGATTTTTGTTAAGGACCATCTCATCGCCTCCGATGAGACCGGGGTTTTGACAAACCTCTTCTTCTCTTCCATTAACCTCGAATAGACCACCCCGGCGCAATTTACTTCGACTCCATCAATTATAGCCCTAAGGTAACATATTCAGGTTTCACAAAAGCCATCGTGGCTTTGCTGTTCACCCAAGATGCATTTAGTCAAAATTAACATCAAGCAACCTATATCGCCATTTCAAAGATCGGCCTTTTTAAATTATTTGTTGTATTTTGGTGAGTTCTCCTCGCCATTAGCCGGAAACTTTCCAAATACTCCGAAGCTTTGTAGGTGAACGGATTTTCCCCTCAAGACTCAACCCGAAGATTTCACCCAAATCTTCTATCGACACCACCATCTTCTTCTTCTTTTTCCCTTTGGTTCGGATTTGAGATTCTAAACCAAGATCGGTAGCTTTTGCTCTTATTAAGAATTCGGCAGAGAGATCATCAAGTGTCAGTGTTCCTTGAGGGTTTCATTGTGCAAGATCTTGTTTCAAACCCCTTGATTCGAGTAATCTGTAAAATCTCTCTAGTCTCGGGATCGCTTGAAATATCCCATTCAATATACATTTCAGATTTTGTTCTCTCTTTAATAGATTTCTAATCATACTCAAACGTAGTGTTTGATTTCTTTGAATCTGCCATTGAAGAATGTATAAAGTTTTGGGAGGGAAAGGAAAAGTTTGATGTTAGATCATGATTGTTTTGATGAGTTAAATGATTAATCTGCAGAGCAGATGACATTGTAGAAAAGTGGAGACCGAGTTCTAGTACTAAGCCGATCGACTAGGTCAAGGATAGTTCAAGTCACCTTAAGACTAGGAATCACAAGTCATTTGGAGACAAGCTCGAGTCTAGTCAGTCTGTAGGAGACAAATATAAAGAGCTCAGACGAGGTCAAGACAAGCCGAGTAGAATAAGAAAGGCAAGTCTTCACCAAGTCACCGCAGATGAGTAAATTAAAATCAGCCGAGGAGCAATCGGTTTTCAAGATTAAGTTTGTTAAAACAGCTTTTAGTTTGTTAGAACTAACTAACAAACTAACTGTCTTTTCGAGACTTATAAATAGGTCTAGGCACTTCATTCGAATATAGAATACACAGAACACACAAGTCTTTCGGCAAGTTATTTTCTAAAATCACAAAGTTCTCAAAAGCACAAAGATAGTTTTCCACGATTTCTTCATAAATTTTTCTAAGTGTTTATAGAACACTTTCTCACACATCTTCAAAATCACTTCTATTATTTTAGAGATAGATTTCTCAGTGTTGATTAGGAGTTTGAAGATTTGAAGATTCTTGTAAGTTGTAAGTTGAACATTGTAAAGAAAGTAAGTAAGTAAGCAACTAGTGGAGACCCTTCTTCAAAGTTTGGACAAGGGGAGTGGATGTAGGATTGTTATAATCCGAACCACTATAAAATCTGGTGTTCTTTACCGCTTTCATTTATATTTCGTTCAAGTTTCAATTTATTGTTCAAAGTTTAATTTCGTAATTAAAGTTAAGATCCGAATATCGTTGTTGCTTTTGATCTAGTTAAAAGTTGAGATTAATCTTAAAATTCCATTGTGTACTTTGGTACGTTGAATAAATTTTTGATAGATTTGAAAAATCTCAAAAATCTATTCAACCCCCTTCTAGATTTTTGCTAGAAGGTGATACACTTCTCATCTATTCTACTCAACTAATTGGGACCAACAAGTGGTATCGGAGCAGTTGTTAAGTCAAGTTTCCGATATTGATTTTAGGTCTTAAATAAGATTCTAAAATTTTCTTGATTTTCTTCATTTCCTACATTGCTACTAATAAAGTGCTACTAATTAGTTTGTGGAGTATTTTGTTTCTTTGTTTCATCATGTCATCAGGGAAAAACAAGAAGTCTAGGAATCTTTCGAATTCTCTATTGAAGATTATGATTACCGAAAATTTAGAATGGAGAATCCAAAGATCGGAGCCGAGTCACCAATCTAGGACCGCATAAGAAAAGAAGAGTTCTAATTAACAAATGATGAAAGAAAGGTCCACAATCTTGACCAAGTAGCTCGAACTGAAATCATTGAGACACTAAGTAAAGATTGGATAGAAAAGGTTAAGAGATGCAAAAGCGCCAAAGAGATGTGGCAGACTCTAGCCAATGTTTGTGAAGGATCTGAACAAGTCAAAGAAAACAAGTCAGATCGAGTCTTGCATGCATTTGAGACATTCAAAATGAAGGAGAATGAGTCTGTGGATCAGTTAGATGTAAGGTTGACCAATCTTCTCAACAAAGCAGCTGACCTTGGGAAGAGTTATACAGAAAAAGAGGTTAATAATAAGATTCGAGATCATTAACCAAGAGATGGAGGGAGAAATCCAATATCCTTAAGGCTACTCAAGATTTATCTTCTATTACTCACCATACTTTGTTTTCACATCTTAAAGCTTTAGAATATGATATTCAAATAGAAGACGAGGAGGATGAGATGGAGTCAAGCACCTCATCCAAGTCTCGTTGCCTTTGTCAAGAAAGAAGACAAGGTTTCAACAGTAGTCTGTAGGGAGCTAATCTATCTTTAAAGGAGCAGATGGCTCTACTCACTAAAAGATATGATAAATTGAGAATGAAGTATAAAAGAAATAAATTGAGATTTGCAGGAAAGGATAAATCAAGATCCGCACTGTAAAAGGAAGATGAGTCAACGAGATGATGACAAAAGCAGGCTTACAAGAAGATACAGATCACTTGTCGAAGAAATCCATCCAAATTTCTAGATCGACAGGAGTGATACTTGTTACACATGCAACAAGCCAGACATTTCGGTTATGATTGTCCTCAACTAACTCCTAAGGAAAGGGAAGAAAAGAGGAAGAAGAGAGACAGGAGGTTTGCGAGATCAAAGGGCTCACTGGGTCAAGAAAAGGAGCCAAAAATCATCATCATCTTCATCATCCTCATCCGATTTTGGATCGATGATGAAATCTGCCTCATGGCTAATGAGGTAATCTACTATTCATCTTCGTATAATGATTCTTGTCAATCTGCATCTCGATCATGACCAAATCGTTATCCATGAGTTATTGAGAGATTTAAAGACATCTCTCGCTGCTTATAAACAACTAGAGAGAAAATTTGGCTTTAAAGGATCAAATTCAAATTCTAATTAAAGGCAAGCAGTGATGAATCGTTGAGAAACCGAGGAAACATTCAAGGGGGAATGTTTTCCTCAGGTGACCAAATTACTCCGAAAGGTTAGAAAATGAATTGAAAACTTTAAAAGACAAATTTGAAGTAGTCTGCTGAAAATGAATCAATTAAAGAAGACAATGAGAAGCTTTTCTTCAAAATAGTCAACTTAATAATTCACAACAAGAATAGACCATATCTTTAATACCTCTCGAAATCCCATGACAAAACAGTCTTGGTTATGATAGGAACAATAAATCGGATGTACAAAAACCTAGGAAATTTGTGAAAGCATCCGATCAATCAAATGAGGTTAAAATTGGTCCTTAGAAACCAACTAATCGATAAGGATCGCATCTCCCACCAAAACAAAAATTCAGCTAAGGACTCCTTATCGACTAGGAGAAACCCAAGAACCAAAATAAGAAGAAATTCTTATTATAATTCTTTTGATGGAAGGAGCAGATGCTATCCCACATTTTCTAAGTTTAGGAAAATTACTCAATCTGAATACAACAAGTTATCATTCAAAAGTGATACAATTGTAGACAGATTTGGTAGAAAACCGAGTCCGATTTATTTTTTAAAGATGAGATGTTTATTTGGATACCTAAAGTGATAATTGACCTTCAAGGACCCAAGATCACTAGGGTACCTTACAACCGATCTGCTTTTTCAGATACACAGGATCATCACTCAAGGAAGAGATCTTAGCTTCAATATGGTACATTGATAGTGGTTGTTCACAACAATGACCCATAACAAGAGGTCATTATCGAATTTCCAAAGCATTGATGGTCCAAGAGTTTTATTTGGTGACAATAATTATGGTCGACTAAAGGTGTAGGTACTTTGATTATCAAGGATATTCGGTATCTCGAGGTATATTTTGTTGAAGGTTTGAAACATAATGGTATCTGCTTCCCACCTTTGTGATAAAGGTTTTCTTGTCAAATTTTCAAGGGATAAATGTGATATTTTAGATAATTCTTCAGATAAGGTACTTTTAATCGGCTTCAGACATGGTAATGTCTATGTGGCCAATTTTAATAGTTGTCCCAAAGATACTCGTCTGATAGCTAAGGGTGGAGAAGATCTCACTGGCTATGGCACAAGAGGCTTAGTCATCTGAATTTCAAGACCCTTAGTAAGTCAAGCTAAAAAGAACCTTGTCAAGGGATTACTCAAAACTTTTATCCACCGATCTGAAATGTGATACTTGTCAAAGGTAAATGCTAGACACTCATTTAAGAATATTAACTCCTCTTCATCGAAAGAGTGTTGCAACTACTTCATCTGGATTTGTTTGGACCTCGTTTCTCCTCTCGCCAAAGTGGAAGGAAATATACTCTTGTTGTAGTAGATGACTTTTCTAGATACACTTGGGTTATATTTCTTTTCAAGAAAAATGAAACTCTGAACAAAATCCCCGATCTGCTCGCATAAATTCGTAATGAAAAGGGTGTTAATATTATTAAAATAAGGAGTGTTAAGGGCACATAATTTTTGAATTCTTGCTTATCTAACTTTTTCAATGAGTGTGGAATTATTCATGAGACATCTTCAGCAAGAACTCCTCAACAAAGTGGAGTGGTTGAGAGAAGGAATAGAACTTTGAAGGAAGCGGCCAGGAGCATGTTGGCTGAGTATGATACCCCACACAGTGTTGGGTCAAGCCATCAACACAGCTTGCTATACCTGCAACAGGTGCTTAGTTGTCAAAGACAAGTGGTAAGACTCCATATGAGATTTGGAAGGGTAAGATCCCAAGAATCTCATATTTCAAGGCTTTTGGTTGTAAGTGTTTTATCCATAACAATGAGAAATCTAAGTTAAGAACTTTTGATGCTAAGGCAAATGATGGAATATTCTTGGGATATTCTAACATTTCAAGGCATTTAGAGTTTTTAACAAGACAACCCTTTGTGTGGAGGAAACCCCTCATGTTGTTTTTGATGAGTTGTATTTTTCTCGTATAAAGTGAATCAAATTTCTCAAAATCTAGATAAAATTGAACTGCCTAAGACTAAACATAGAACTCGTCTATCTACCTAGTCTTGATTCGTAATCGACGAAGAAGAATCCCCATCAACTTCGATCGTACTCCATCGCATCGAGACACCCTTGACGTCACTGATCGGCGGGGATCAACCGATTAAGGGGGAACGTCACCGAGGTTGAGTCGGAGGAGTTACCTACCGAGACTCAAGATGAGAATCCTTCTTCTCATATAGGCAAAAGGATGAGAAGCTACCATCCATCTCGATCGATTATAGGAGACCCATCTAGTAGTTTGCAGACATGAATGATGCTGGACTCGAAAGTCTTTTCACGTTATGTGTCACTTCTTGAACCCAAGTCTATTGGGAAGCTCTATCGACCCAAACTAGATAATCGCCATGCAGGAGGAACTGAATCAGTTTGAAAGGCAAAATGTATGGGATCTAGTGGAAAGACCCTTACATAGAAAGATTATAGGCACCAAATGGGTGTTTAAAAACAAAACAGATGAGAACAACAATATTGTTCGAAATAAGGCAAGATTGGTTGCACAAGGTTACTCACACCGAGGGGATAGACTATGATGAAACCTATGCTCCAATTGCCATATTAGAGGCAATAAGGTTGTTCTTAGCATTTGCTTTGCATACAAATCTTTCAAAGTCTTTCAAATGGATGTTAAGTCTGCCTTCCTTAATGGTGTGTTGCTTGAGGAAGTCTATGTGAAGCAGCCTCCCGGGTTTAAGATCAATAACAAGGTCTATAAACTCAACAAAGCTTTATATGGATCAAACAAGCTCCCAGAGCTTGGTATGATACTTTATCTCGATTTCTTGACATCAAATGGATTTTCAAAAGGCAAGATTGATAGAACTTTGTTTAGAAAGGAAGTAGATGGAAACATCTTACTAGTTCAAATTTATGTAGATGACATAATCTTTGGTTCACCTAATCTGAAATTATGTGAAGAGTTTAGCATTCTCATGAAAAACAGGTTTGAGATGTCAATGATGGGCGAATTAACATACTTTCTAGGCTTACAAATTAAATGTATGAGTAAGGGTATATTTATACATCACCTAATTATGCTAAGGATCTGATTGAGAGATTTGGAATGACTACTAGCAGAGAAGTTAAAATACCTATGGCAACTAACTTCTCTATGTATTCGTATGAGCAGGAATACCCACCGATGCAATGGAGTATCGTGGATGGATTGAATCTCTTCTCTATCTCACCGCAAGTAGACCAGACATAGCCTTTGCAGTTGGGGTATGTGCAAGATTCCAGTCTAATCCCAAGAAAACTCATCCTGAGACGGCTAAGAAAATTCTTAAATATCTCAAAGGAACCTTGCAAGTAGGGTTATGGTACCCGGTGATGACAACCTTGGCCGACGGGTTATTCAGACTCAGACTTTGGAGGATGTAAAATTGATAGGAAGTCCACTTCAGAACTTGTCAATTTTTAGGCAACAAATTAATTTCTTGGTTATCTAAGAAACAGGACATCTGTTGCCACCTCCACAATCAAGTCAATACATGGCACTGGAAGTTGTTGCTCACAACTCCTCCTGATTAGTCAATGACTTAGAGATTATAATATTCAAACATCAGTTGTTCCTATTTACCGTGATTGTAATAGTGCAATAGCAATGACTTACAATCTCGTCGCATTCTAGATGTAAGCATATAGACATTAGACATCATTTCATTAGAGATCATGTTGAGAAAAATGACATTAGGATTGAGAAAATAGCCACCGAGTCACAAAGAGCAGACATTCTTACAAAACCATTAGTGAATCTAGGTTTAAAGAACTCGTGCTTAGAATTAGGATTACTTGATGCATCTTTAGCTGGTTTCTAATTTGTTTGCATCATTGAATGTATTCCTTATTTCCTCGGTCTTTTCTTTTCTTTTCTTTAAATTAATGTCTAGAAAGAATTATCAAACTAGATATGTGTCAAAGGACAATCAAGTAGCCGATATCATTGATCTCTTTTTAGGAATCAAGAATCAAGGATTAGTCATATTGACCTTATCCGACTTGATGATTACTTATCGACATTGGAAAAATCGGATGAGAGCACAATAGTCACTGATCTCCTGAAGAAACAGATGACTATCTCGCACCTTATCTCGATCTACCTCAAGCTACCGATAGTTTTCCTTGAGCTTATGTCTTTGCAGGAATAGGTCACGAGATCATACTGTTTCACCTCATCTGTTCTCAAATCTTTTATTCGATATCTTTTGTTTCTAAATAAACTCCATTTTTTTCTTTAGGCAAAAACTTGTATGAGACCGTCTCATGCATGAGACCGAATCACTTTTTAATAAATTGTTATCACTTTTTTAAAAAGTGATATAAATTAGTATAAAAGTGATAACAAATTAAAAAGTGATAATAATTTATGAAAAGTGATAACAATTTATGAAAAATGATAACAAATTATGAAAAAGTGATAATAATTTATTAAAAAGTTACTCCGTCTCATGCCCGTCTCATGCATGAGACGGTCTCATACAAGAGTGCCCCTTTTCTTTTTATAAAATTTTTTTGGATTGATTGGATGAAAAAACCTAACTTTAGAAAATTTAATCGAGCCTGTTTATTTAAAAAACTACTAAATAGTTAAAACTAAACTGCTTTTAAAAACAGACAGTTACTTTATCGATGACTTTATAAACTCATCTGCTTTGAAAACTCTTATACGAAGTAAGATAACCCCGAGCCGACGTCCGTGATATTTACTTCCCGCATAAAGTAACCTATATCTGTCAAATCAACAGCCTATAAAGTAACTTTTTACGCATTTCAAAGATTAGTGAACTACATGCGCTGAATCCCAATCGTTTATCCAAGTTTTAACCGTTGATTCAAAGACAATAATTCATTTCAAATAAACAGCTTAGATTAAGATTAATTTTTAAAGCGGTTTATCTCTCCAAACTTTCCCTCCTATAAATTCATCATCTTCCTTAATCATACCCTTTTCCACATTCGAAAACTCACATATCCTCAAACACTTTTTCCAAATCCACAAAATTTCAATGGCATCTTCTTCCAAAACCACCAAAACTCACAAACCCAAATACATTTCCACAAATATTTCTCATTTTAAAATGAATGAGGAATTTTTCAAAAACCGATTGAAAGCGAAATGTATGTCGATTTTGAAACAACCCATGATTCGAATCTGTAGAAATTCTTCGTCTCCTAGAAGCATCCAGGCTCGGGGATTTCTCTCAATGAAATCTCCCGAACAGACAAACAGATTTGTTGGGGCGGAGTTTCTAGCCAGATGAATGATACCTAGGATGGGTTTGATACATCGAATGGATGGAACGACGTTGAGCTATACCAGTGAGAACATCTCCAGGATTTTTGATACGTCAATGGAGGGAGTTAATCAATTGACGTACAAGGAAGACGAGTGGGAGAAATCTTTTGACTTGATGGCAAGGGTGTCTCGGAGGGGAACGAGAAGGGATTTGAAGAAGAATTTATTAAGAAGGAAATATAGATTGTTGATGATGGTGGTCACTAAGGCGGTGTTGGGTGAGCAAAGCTCACATGATGGGTTAACCAAACCCAGATTGTGTGTAATGCGAGCCATTGTTGATGGTGTGCAAGTTAATCGGGTAGAGTTGTTGATTCACAAGCTCGTGGAGGAAAAGAAACGACTTCACGCTCAAGTCGTCTGCAGAGGGTCGATACCAACTTCAATAGTCACCTCTTCAACAAGATAACGATTTTGATTGAAGGGCTGAATAGAAAGGCCGATCGAGAGTAGGTACGAAAAAGTACTCCAAGCAAAAGGGAATCCTCACCAAGTATGACAGATTGGAGGAAATCCAGACTCGGACAATGAGTCCGATGCAGCCAGGTCCAAAGGCCGGAGGCAGCCGCAGGCGCAAAGGCCAAGAATGAACCGAGCCCGAGGTCCCTCAGCCGAGATCGAAGCAGAGGGACATGAGGAGGCAGCACTGAGGTAGCCCCTTAAGAAGAATTAACGAAACAAAGCCGCACTCCCGTGGTCTCTCGGAGGAGAAAGAAGAGGAGGTCGGTGAAAGCCGTGGAGAAGAAGAAGGGAAAGCTCATCTCGCCGCTTCGGCCAAAGTGGTATCGAAGGAGAAGAAGAAGAGGAAGCTGAAATCCCTCCGGTGAGGAGGCCAAGACGAGCGACTCGGAGCTCAGAGGGCTCAACCAAACCGTGGTTCTCGAGCAGCAAATGGAGTTGTCAACCCGCTACCAGAGGAGGTACTAGCCTCTTCAGATAGCAAATGAGGTTGGTCACCGGAGGTTCCCTCCCCAACCAAGGAAGTCAAGTTCTCTCCCCTATTCCAGAGGCAGGTACAAGTCTTTCCCCATCTCCTCAACTATCCCCTCGCACCCGGCAATGAAGAAATGCCCCAGCCGGCATTTCGAGCCTCAAATTCAACTGAAATCCCTGTTGTCCAAATAGGCAATGAAGGGGTATCCTGTGCCAGTACCCCGCAGCCTCGTCCAACACCCTACCTCCCCAACAGCTCAAACACAAACCTTACCCACGTAACCCGAACATACCTCACCTCCACCACCAACACCAATGTAACCATCTCCACTACCCTCATCCGAACAAATCACTCTCCCAACAGTCCAAGCATCCCCTCGTCCCAATCATATCCTACTCCTCTCTTCCAGCCTATCCAAACTCAATTTATCCCTCTCCCATCTACTCAAACAGAACCAATCCCGTCTTCGTCTCGATTCCTCAACCGAGGATAATGACACCGATATAAGCCCCACCTCTCGCCATCTCCTCCATCCTCGCCTTGTCGAGAAAAAGATTAATGCAACCTTCGCATTTAAAAATGGAAAGGAGGACAAGGAGGATGGTTGAAGGCTATTCTGAGACACAATGCTAACCAAAGCATGAAGGAAGTAGAGGTAACTTTATCTCGATAAAATTTTAAGTGTTACTAACTCTGTCTTTGCCGGGCAAAGTGAAAGAAATGGAGGATGAGCTGAAAGCATTAAAAGAAGAGGTGAAAGGGTACAATCACCGTAGTGAATGAACCGGGCGGTAGATCACTCGACTTCGGGCCAAGTGCAACTCATTGGATGCAAAACTTACAAACTTGGCTGAAGTTAAAAAGGGGGAAAAGTCAAGCCGAAAAGAGACAAGCCCTCACACCGTGGTCGAGGATACCAGAAAGATGTAGGCATGAAGGCCAACACAGCTGATCCGGAGGCAGCCGGGAGGAAGCTCGAATCAAATCGATGAGTGGCTACACTCCACCGAGCGTAAGTCAACTTGAAGAAGCGGTAAAGGAGGATGAAGAGAAGAGAAGGAGAGAGAAGGAGGAGAGATCGTAAAAACTCTTGGCTCGATTAAAAGAAGTCAATACAAGGAGCCAAGGGGAAGGGAAAAGAAGTAGCGATCGGTGAGCCAAAATCTGCGACATCATTACTGTGGTCGCCGCTAAGGGGAAAGGAAAGAGGGAAGCCGATTATTCCAATCTCTCGGATGAGCAGATCAAGAGAATTAAAAGAGAGATGGAATTCTATGGAAAGAAAGAGAAGAAGATGCAGAGAAAGAAGAAAGACTCCAATGTCTTCCTGGAGTCTTTGAGCGAAAATGGATGATCGAGATCAAGGCGTGGAAATTCAGGCCATTTCACAATACATCTGCTCCTCCTAAGCCGGGCCGGGTGGAAAATATGCTGAGTATAGAGAGAAAAACCTGGAAGGGATGTGGATATACTTCGGTATATTCTCAAAGGCCCTGGAGCAACTCAAAGAAGATCCAGTTTAGCTTGGCATGAGTGGATGGAGAAGGTAGATGCGGAGTTGAATCCGGACTTGCCCAAGGAGAAGAGTTGAAGCAGCTGAGGAGGCGTGTATTCAACTCGCCGATGATCCCAGATGAAGATCAATGGGAAGATTAATAGAAACAAGACTTCACTTTTCCTTATCTTTCTTTTCTATTATCTTTTTGTGTAATCATTGTAAATCCAATATGAATATACTTTGGTTGATTAAGTCTTACTTGTTGTATTTTCATAAAGTTTTTTTAAGAAAAACTTAAAATTTTCCTAAGTATAAATCATCCGAGAATTTTATCTCTCAGACTTAAAAACTTTTTCATAAAAATTTTATCTAAGTCTTAAGACTCATTTTTTTAAAAAGTATTTCTAAAAGAGTCTAAAAGACTTAATTTCTTAAAGTGCTTTTAATGTGAATGAATCATTGTAATGTAAAGAATGTGCTCGATATACCTATCTAATAATCTTGATTAACTCTAAACTAACTTCAGTTGTGAGTGTGTCTCTTTCTTGTAGGTTTTAACTTCATCAAAAAGGGGGAAATTGTTAGATCATGATTGTTTTGATGAGTTAAATGATTAATTGCATTTGAGCAGATGACATTGTAGAACAATGGAGACTGAGTTCTAGTACTAAGCCGATCGAGACTAGGTCAAGGATAGTTCAAGTCACCTTAAGACTAGGAATCACAAGTCATCCGGAGACAAGCTCGAGTCTAGTCAGTCTGCCAGGAGACAAATATAAAGAGCTCAGACGAGGTCAAGACAAGCCGAGTAGAATAAGAAAGGCAAGTCTTCACCAAGTCACCGCAGATGAGTAGATTAAAATCAGCCGAGGAGCAAGCGGTTTACAAGATTAAGTTTGTTAAAACAGCTTTTAGTTTGTTAGAACTAACTAACAAACTAACCTGTCTTTTCGTACTTATAAACAAAGTCTAGGCATTTCATTCTCGAATATAGAATACACGTAACACACAAGTCTTTCAGCAAGTTATTTTCTAAAATCACAAAGTTCTCAAAAGCACAAAGATAGTTTTCCATGATTTCTTCATAAATTTTTCTAAGTGTTTATAGAACACTTTCCCACACATCTTCAAAATCACTTCTATTATTTTAGAGATAGATTTCTCGGTGTTGATTAGGAGTTTGAAGATTTGAAGATTCTTGTAAGTTGTAAGTTGTACATTGTAAAGAAAGTAAGTAAGTAAGCAGCTAGTGGAGACCCTTCTTCAAAGTTTGGAGAAGGAGAGTGGATGTAGGATTGTTATAATCCGAACCACTATAAATCTGGTGTTATTTATCGCTTTCATTTATATTTCTGTTCAAGTTTCAATTTATTGTTCAAAGTTTAATTTCGAATTAAAGTTAAGATCTGAATATCGGTGTTGCTTTTGATCTAGTTAAAAGTTGAGATTAATCTTAAAATTCATTGTGTATTTTGGTACGTTGAATAAATTTTTGATAGATTTGAAAAATCTCAAAATCTATTCAACCCCTTCTAGATTTTTGCTAGAAGGTCGATACACTTCTCATCTAATCTACTCAACTAATCGGGACCAACATTTGAGAGGTTATGAAAAGGTTTTTATGTGTGCGTAAATGAAATTATGCACACGTACTCCTATTTATGTGGAAAGATATAATAATAAACAAATGTAAAACTAATAATTACCTGAAAAAGTGTAAATATAGGCTTTCGAATCGCCATTAATGCAATTATGACAATTTATTTTGAAAAGCGCAGAGAATAATATTAAATATGTCGCGCGTGACACTTCGACGGTTCATATTTCAGAAACCGCCTCCATTTCTAGCGCGTGAATGTTACTTCAACATAATTCAAAACTTGATTTGATAAAATTTCGGGTCCGTAGTAACTCCTTTCCGACACGTAGTTACTTATTTGAGAATTACTTTTCGCTAATTGGAAAGATAAAATGAAAAGTATACAAAATTTTTAATGAAAACAAAATTGGAACCCTTATTTTTTATTTTTGAAAATCAAAATATTTTTAATCAATCGAGTAAATTCATTTTTGAAAAACAAAAGTGATTATGATATTAAATTCATATATTGATTATATGAACTAATATGCATAATTTTTATTAAAAGTGAAAAAGTTTAGAAGATACTTCCTAATTGTTTCACCTTGTCTGGATTGATTGCATCATAGTCTGTTTCATGATTATTTGAATACGGAGCCCTTGTCATATGTTGAGACATGTTTATCAAACATTGTTCCTTCAAAATCAAAACACTTAGGCAACTCATTAGTAACTTTTGTGAGTAATTGGACAAGGTACATATACTCATCTCGTATATGTAAAACAAACGACTAATTATGTATTTGTCTCAATTACTTCATGTCGACAAGTAAGTATCAAGTTAGTCTAAGATCAATGGATTAATCCTTGATTCTTGATTCCTTTTATGGAGATCAACGATATCAGCTCTGTGATTTTCCATATGATCTTCTACACGTACGATACTTCTTTCTAGACGTAGTAAACTTATTGAGAAAGACAAAGAATGAACAACATGAGATAAGACTATAGAATGACTAAAGAAGCATCTAATAATCCTAATTCTACAGATAGTTCTTTGAACCTTGTCTCTGCCAGAGGTTTTGTCAAAATATCAGCTCTTTGAAAATCAGTCGGAATCTTTTCAAGTCTCGATGTCACCTTTCTCAACATGATCTCGGATGAAGTGGTGTCTTATATCAACATGCTTGCATCTGTATGTAAGACAGTGGTTCTGGTAATAGCTATGGCACTATTAATATCACAAAAGATTGGTACATCTTTGGTGATAATATTATAGTCCTTTAACCGTTGACTAATCCAGATCGGTTTGTGAACAACAACTTCCAAATGCCATATACTCGGCTTTCATTGTGGAAGTAGCTACAGAGGTTTTTTCTTAGACAACCATAAAATCAGCTTACTACCAAGAAATTGACAAGTACCAGATGTAGATTTTCTATCTATCTTACACCCACCAAAGTCTGAACTGAGTATCCAGGACAACTCAAAGTTGTCATCACTGATACCACAGTCCAACATTTATCGTACCTTTTAAGTATTTAAGAATTTTCTTTGCTTGCTTCAAGATGACTTCTTTTGGGATTAGCTTGAAACCGTGTGCAGACTCCAACTACAAAAGAAATATCAGTCTACTAGCGCTTAAATATAGTAATGAACCAATTAGACCTCGATGCTCGCCTTGATCTCGTATCTTCCCCCTTCTCATTCTGGATCTATTGAAAAGTTTGTCATCATAGGTATCTTTGCTTCACGACTTATACCTATTCCAAAATTTTCAATGAGATCTTTTGTATTTGGCTTGATTAATGAATATCCCCTTCTTTGTCTCCGCATGACTTGAAGTCCAACAAAATAGGTCATTTCTCCCATCATGGACATTTCAAATCTGCTTTTCATAAGATTACTAAATTCTTCACACAAAGATATGTTAGTTGATCCAAAAATAATATCATCAACATAAATCGAACTAATAAAAGATAACACCCAAATTCTTTTCTCAAAAGAGTTCTATCAATCCTACCTTTTACAAAACCATTTTGAATTAAATAATCAGACAAAGTATCATACCATGCTCTAGGTGTCTGTTTAAGTCCATATAGAGCTTTCCTCAATCTATAAACCTTGTCTCCTTTGACAAAACCAGGAGGTTGCTCTACATAAACTTCCTCGCCTAAGATTCCATTAAGAAATGCTGACTTAACATCCATTTGAAAAACTATGAATCTTTTAAAAGCAGCATAAGCTAAAAACAATCATATGGCTTCCAGACGAGCTACCGGTGCAAAGGTTTCATCATAATCAATCCCCTCCGATTGTGAATACCCTTGAGCAACTAATCGCTTTATTTCACCACGTATTGTTTTCATCTCTTTTGTTTTTAAAACCCATTTAGTTCCAATGACTTTTTGATGATGATGCCTTTCAACAAGCTCCCACACATCTTGTCTTTGAAACTGATTTAGTTCTTCTTGCATTGCGTTAATCCAGTTGGAATTAGTTAGAGCTTCAGAAATAGACTTAGGTTCAAGTAATGACACATAGCAACTGAACATGCAATCTTGATTTAGTTGGGTCCTTGTCTGGACGCCGCAGTCTAAATCTCCAATTATCTCTGCTCAGCTGGGTGATATGACATTACTTTCTTACCTTTCTTTTACAATGGATGAAGTTTTGTCTGAAATATTTAGTTTCATGATTCTGTGTTACCTTCGCATGATTCTACCCGGTCATCTGTGGTGTTGGTTGTCCGATCACCGGTGAGAAAGGGCTTCCTGTGTTCTTTTTCTATATTTGAATCTGGTTCGTTCTCTTCATCTAAGTCTCGATTCTTGATTGTAGAACTTTACAGTTGATCTCTTGATAGTTATCTGATTCGGATCATCCGATATCTTTGTAATGTCATCTGTTTTACTATACTCAAAAGAAGATTCATCAAATACAACATGTGGAGTTTCTTCTACACACAAGATATCTTATTAAAAACTCTATATGCTTTTGATACAGATGAGTATCCCAAGAATATTCCATCTGCTATCTTGGCATCAAAAGTTTTTAAATGAGATTTACCATTGTTGTGGATGAAACATTTACAACCAAATATATGAAAATATGAAATTTTGGGGATCTTCCCTCCAAATTTCATAGGGAGTTTTACATTGTCTTTAACTATCAAACTTCTATTTTGAACAAAACAGGCCGTATTAATAGCTTCTGCCCTGTGAGGAGTGTTGTACTCGAGATAACATTGTTCTAGCTACCTCTTTCAAGGTTCTCTTTCTCCTTTCAACTACTCCATTTTGATGTGGTGTCCGTGGCAATGATGTTTCTTGAGCTATGCCATTCTCAAGATAGTAGTTAGTGACAAGCTTATTTATTAATTCAAGACTTTTATCACTTCTAATCTTAACAATAGTTAGTCCTTTTTCATTTTGAATCTTTTTAAGAAATTCTGGAATTTTAAGCATAGTCTCATTCTTCTTATGTAAGAAAATAACCCAGGTAAATCTTGAAAAATCATCAACAATTACTAAAGTATATTTTCTTCCACCGAACTCGAGAGGTGTTACTGGACAAAAAGATCCATATGAAGAAGTTCCAAAATTCTTTCTCAAGAAGGACTACTAATCGTTTTAAAAGAAGCTTTAGTCTGCTTTTCCTTTTGACAAGAATCACACATATGGTTTTTTTAAAATACTTTATCGTGAGTCCTTTTACTAAAGATTTCCTTGCAATTTTGTTAAGAGTATTGAAGTTTAAGTGGCCAAGACGCTTATGCCATAACCAACTTAAATCATCTGAATTCTTAGCACAAGACAAGTATCTTTAGGACAACTTTTAAAATTAGCAACATAAATTTTACCTTGTCGACTCCAGCCAATAATATATTTTCATTAATACCATCTAGCACATAGCATGCATTATGAGTAAATTTGACACTTAACCCCTTATCACAAAATTGTGAAACCGATAATAAGTTGTGCTTCAATCCTTCCACATAGTAGACTTCATTTACTTGAATATCACCTATTATCAATGTCCCTACACCTTTGGTAAGTCCATAATTATTATCTCCAAACATTACTCTCGGGCCGTCTATGGTCTCGATAGTTAGAAAGAAGATGTCTTTCATAGGTCATATGCTTGGAACAACCACCGTCAATGTACCAAATGACTTCAAAAATGTCTCCTCTTTCTACTATCTTCCTATCTTCCTGCAATCACAGATTTAATTCTTAGGTACCCTTTGTAATTTGGGTCCTTTCAAGTTAAGTTGACACTTAGGTATCCAGACAAAGATTTCTATGTTCCTTAAAACCATAGATTGAAGTTTACATCCACATCTCCAACTAAGATAAGACTTTCAAGATCAATCTTGTTTAATTGATCTTTTGTAATTGTCTTATATTTTATTAAAAATGGATATGATTTACTTCTTCCATCAAAGCTATTATACCTAGGATAAGACTTGTCTTAGTCTTTGGTTTAGCCTTAGGAATAACTTTCCTTGTCTCGAGTTTTCTTTTCGTAAGTGTCGATGAGGTGATTAATTCCTTTGGTTTCCAAGGACTAAATCTAGTCTCAATTTTTGTATAGTTGCTTTAACAAAAATTCTAGGTTTTATAGGATCATTCTTCTTATTCCTATCAAAACCAAATCCGGTCTTGTCATTAGACTTTTGTGAAGTATTGAAGATCTTATCTATTGTGGTCTGAGTGTTATTTAAAAGTCCTAACTTGAGATTCAATTCTCTGCTAGTTCTTTTGTAACTCTCATTTTCAGAATTGATGTTTGAAAATTTTATTTTTAAAGAATTCAATTCCTTTTCTAACTTGTCTGCCTTATCGGACAAGGTGCTATAGGGATAGTCTCGATCGACATTCCCCCTTGAATGTACAGTCTAGTTTCTCACCTGTCCTTTGTTTGATTGACTTTAGATAGATCAGTAATTTGATTTTTCAAATTAAAGTTTTCAGTCTCTATTTGTTTATATGCAGATAGAGCGGTCTTTAGATCTTTCAAAAGTTTATTAATAAGACTAGGATTAGTTTCGATAAGGTATCACAATCATTATCTCAAGATGAGTAATAGTGTACCTCTTTTGCCATTAAACATGTCGTCATCGACCCAAAATCAGATGAAGATGAGGATGATGATGTTTCATGAACTCCTTTCTTAGCTAGAAGTGCTCTCCGATCAAGCATACCTTCTCGTCTCGCTTTTTCCTCTTTTCTTCTCTCTCTCTTGGAGTGTGTTGAGGACAATCATAACTATAGTGACCAGGTTTGTTGCATGTATAATAAATATCTTCTCTGTCTGTCTTAGGACTACTATCTCCTCTTCTTATTGGTGATTTGTGCTTTTAGTCTGATCCTTCTTCCTATCATTGTCCTAACTCTTTTCTTCTCTATCCGATTTGTAACTCCTTCGGCTTGATCTATCTCTCTTATTTCTTCTGTACTTCATTTTGAGCCTCTCATAACATTTTATCAAGAGTGCCATTTCTTCCTTAATTGATAAATCAGATGCCTTAGAAATTTTCTCGGATTCTTCTTGATGAAGAAAAGTAAGCTGTCTTTCCGCATTTTGAAGATTCAGCCTTCATCTTCTTCGTCTTCGATTTGGATATCATATTCTAGTGCCTTTAAATGAGAAAATAGAGTGTGATGTGTAATTGAAGACAAATTTTGAGTAGCTTTGAGGATATTAAGCTTTCTCTCTCCATCTTTTGCTTAACGACCTCAACACCTTGTTGTTGATTTCTTTCTCTGAATAAGTTTTACCCAAATCAAATTGCTTTATTTAGAAGATTAGTCAATCTAACATCTAGTTGATCAATGGATTCTCCTTCTTTCATCTTGAAAGTGTCAAAAACATGGAATACCTGATTGCAGTTTGTTTTCTTTACCTATTCTCGATCCTTCACAAATTCCAGCCGAGTTTCCCACATTTCTTTAGCATTTACATCTCTTTACCTTCTCAATCCAATCTTTGCTTAGAGTTTTTATTATTTCGTCCCGGCTACCTGATCCAAATTGTGGATTTTTCTCTCATCACTTGTCGAGAACTTTTCTTCTCCCGTCTCGACTGGTTTCGGCACTGCAATACCGTCACCGATTCCTCCATGATAAAATTTGATAGGTCCCACTTCAAGAACCTCCTCCATTCTATCATGAATCGCTTTGAGATGGTTTTCCATCCTGAATTTCCAATAATCATATTCTTCAATTGAAAATTCTGTAGACTCCTTGATTTCTTGCTCTTACCAGTTGACATGATGAGATAGGAAAATAAAATCTTAAACAATCTAGTTAGTAGCAGTGGTTAGTGGAATAAAGAAGATAAGAATAATCAAAAGATAATTTGAGAATCTTTTCAAGACCTAAAAATCAATATCGTAATGACTTAACACCGCTCCGATACCACTTGTTGGTCCCACAAAGTTGAGTATATTAAAGATTGAATGAAACTACCTTCTAGAGAAAATCTAGAAGGGGAGGGTGAATAGATTTTCTAATTTTTTTCAAAACTTAGAAAATTAATCCAAAACACCAAAGTTACACAATGGAAATAGATTTTAACTCAACTTAAATTGGATCAAAAGCAAACTGATAATTTGTCTAGATTTAATTCTGAAATGAAACTTAGATTAGAAATTGAAATTGAATAAAAACCGATAAGTAAAGAAAACAAGAAAGAACATAGCAGCTTTATAGTGGTTCGGATCAAACGATCCTACGTCCACCGTTGGTCCCACTTAGTTGAGTGTATTAGACAAAACTTATAAAATCCTTCTAGGAAAAATCTAGAAGGGGGGTTGAATAGATTTTTAGATTTTTACAAATCTTTCAAACTTATTCAAGACACCGTAATCACACAAATGGAAATCAATTTTAAACTCAACTTTATTAAGATAAAAACACACCGATATTTTAGTTCTAACTTCAATTCTGAAATTAATCTTTGATTGATAAACTGAAAATTGAAAGATACAAATAAGTAAAATAAAGCAATAAAAAATACTACGATTTATAGCGGTTCGGATTATGAATAATCCTACATCCACTCTCTTTCTTCAACTTGAAGAAGGGACTCTGCTTACCACTTACTTACTTTCAATCCAACTTACACTTACAACTCGTGAAGATCTTCAAATCTTCAATCTCCTAAATTCTTCTCTCAAATCTAACTATTACGGTGAATATTGAATTTTGAAGATTACAAGTAAAGTGTTCTATAAACACTTAGAACTTTTGATAACTCTTTTGAAAAACTTGTGAATTGATTGTGAAGATGAAAATCTGAATAGTGAATTCTGTAGAAATCGTGATGTATTTATCGTGTTATTGTATTGTATTTGAAAAATGAAAATCTAGACCTATTTATAAGTCTCAAAAGACGGTTAGTTTGTTAGTCGGTTCTAACAAACTGAAAACCGCTCAACAAACTTAATCTTGAAAACTACTTTGCTCCTCGGCTGATTTATCCTACTCGTCTGCGGTGACTTGGTGAAGACTCGCCTTTCTTATTCTACTCAGCTTGTCTTGACCTCGTCCGAGCTCTTCATACTCGTCTCCCTGCAGATCACTAGATTTGAGCTTGTCTCCATATGACTTGCAACTTCTAGTCTTCACCGACTTGTTCAGTCCTTGACCTAGTCTCGATCGGCTTAGTACCAGACTTTGATCTCAGCTTTTCTTCATAGTCATCTGCTCATCCTGGGTTGATCTTTTTAACTCATCAAAACCTTTCTTGATCTAACAATTTCCCCTTTTTGATGATGTTAAAACTATAAGAAAAAAACATACTTATAGTTGATGTTAGTCAAAGTTATTCAAAATAATCGATAGGCTTATCATAACACAATTACACTTCAAATCAAATTTATTCAAGTTAAAGCACTTAATTCACTCTTAGAAAATTATAAGAAAATGTTCTCAAGTCTTAAGAATTTAGACTTAGTGAAAAGTTTTAAGTCTTAAAAAAATAAAGACTTAGAAAAGTTTTAAGACTTAGAAAATTTTTAAAAAATTTTTATGTCCGAGATGAAAATTTTCTCGTATGATTAGAAAAACATTTTTAAGTTTTTAAACAGAAAAATAAAGTACTAAAATTTAAACAAGTAGTTCGAGATAGGTTTCAACCATCTCATTCAGATATTTACTGATTTACACATGGATCGATTAAAAGATAAAACATAAGAAAATTTAAAGCTTATCTATTCTGTCCATCTATCCTTTTCTCGAGCCGCATCCACCAAATATTCTCGTTCTAAGCTCAAGATTCTCCTTAGGATCAGCCAACTTCATCTTATTTATCCCATAGTTGATAGTTGATCCGATCCACTCCTTGTCAATTGAGCCATCATCTGTCAGCCTTGATTGGGATGGATGAGTAGGCTGGAGCTACCAAATCCACGTTGTACCATTCATCTCCTTCATCAATCGGATTTACAGTACAATCCTGGATTCTCCTTCTCCATCCAATCATGCCATGCAATAGTCTCATCCTCGAGACGATGCTTTGACTCCCGGCAGGACATACTAGAAGAAAGTCCACTTAGCCTCATACTTCATATATTCGGTGCCCAAGAGGGATGCGCAATCATCCTCGGAGGAGCATCAATTCTTTCCCGAGGCCTGACCCAAGCCTTGTCCGCTTCTCCTCCGACTGTTGGGACTACCCATCTTTATAGGGATCTGTCGAAGACCACCGCTGGCTTCCTTTGCGAGACTTGATTTTCCTCTTTGCTTCTCTTGCCTTAGTAGACCTTTTTTAGCTTTTATCCGTCTATCCCTTTCTGCTTCAATCCCGACTGCTCCGCCGACTTCTCAAGTGGTCTTTTCCCTGCAGCTTTGGACATCAAATTTTGTCTGACAAAGCGACGAGATTCGCTCAAGCTCCTTCTCCTTCCCCTTTTCGGGTACATCACCTCCTTGTACCTCGGCTGCTAGTCTTTGGGCAACCGCACTTCTTTGCCTGATTCCTTTGTTCCCGAGCCTCGTCGATTCGTCGTCCGAATCGGCAGCCCACCTAACTTTTCATGCTTTGTCAGCAATCCCTTACATTTCAAGTACTTTTTCCATCCTTCTCTTGTTTGCACCCTTTTATTCAGCCCTTCCATCAAGATCGTGATCTTGTTAAAAGACTCACAGTTGGTAGTAGTCAAGTCTCCTTCATCCGGATTATACACTAGCCTCGGTTTCTCTTCCTTCAACCTCCGAAACAGTAAATCCACCAAATCTACCCCTGATTCCATCATAAATCGCCCTCATACAACAAAATTGGGACTTAGTCACGAGATGGATTTAGTCACAATTGTCATTAACAACCAGTATTTCCTCCTAAGGAGATTTTTCTTGAGATCCCTCCTCGTTCCTCTCGTAAGTCACTCTTGCAAAAATGTCGAATGACTGTTCTCATTCGTCTTCCTTATAACTCGGGGATTCACTCCATCCGCCGTCGTATCAAAAATTCGGGCCAAAGTTTCTTTAGTAAAAGCTAATTGTGTACCTTCTACGGTGGTATCGAATCCATTTTCCGAAAATTCACTATTCGCCGTAAATTTCGCCCCAATGAAATCCATGGTTTTATTTTTACGCCGACTTCATCGAACGAGAATCCACGTAGCCTTGATGCTTCCAAGTAATCTCGTAATCTCGCTGGATTCTCTATCCCGTGTAGTATCAAAGTCTACGTACATCTCTGCCTTGAGTTTGTTTTTCACAGCCTCTGTGTTCATCTTGAATTCTCAATTGAAGGCGGTAATATAAGTGGGGGTTTTGGTGTTGCGGAAGAAGTGGACGCCATTTGAGTAACTTTTGAGAGAAGGAAAATTTTGCGATAAATTTTTAACAAGGAAAAATGTGAAAGTGAATTTTTGAAACGAAGAAGGTAAGTTTTAAACCCCGAAGAGAGAGAGAGGGAATATCCATTATCTCAAAAGCAGTTTACAAGAGTCATTATCGTAAGAGGAATAATAATCTACCTCTTTGGCCATAAGACAGATTTCATCGTCCGATCCAAAATCGATGAGGATGATGAAGATGATGATTGTCTTGATTCCTTTTCTTGACCCGAGAAGAGCCCTTTGATCTGCCAAATCTCCTGTCTCTCTTTTTCTTTTCTCTTCCCTTTCTTTAGGAGTCAACCGAGGACAATTATACTGAAGTGTCCTTGCTTGTTACAGTGTAACAAGTGTCACTCCTATCTCGATTTAGGGCTAGTAGGATTTCTTTTAGCAGAGATCTCGAACCTCCTTGTCTGGCTCCTACTCTTGTCATCATCTGTAGAATCATCTTCCTTTCTTCTTGACTTGGATCTGGATCTTTCCTTACCTGAAACCTCAATTTGTTACGCTTATATTTTATTCTTAATCTGTCATACCTTTTGGTGAGCAAAGCCATCTACTCCTTGAGAGATAGATCAGCTCCTACAGATTCATTTGTCATCTTGTCTTCTTTGTTGACAAAGGCAACAGATTTGGATGAGGTGCTTGACTCACGATTGGAGTGAATTGATACATGTTTTTAGGACTATTTTTAGTGCAAAAGTGAGCTTAAGTATGATTTTGTGCTTAAATGTGAAAAGTATCACTCTTTTGCCTAAAAGTATTACTTTGAGAGGTTTTGATGTATTTCGCCCGTTTTACAGGTAAATCGGTGGAATTTTGCCAAACCGAGAGTACCGGTATTCTTAGAATGAAAAGACGAACATACGGGACGAAACGGTCGGGACCGGAGCCCTTCTCGATAAAAATTCCCGATCTCGAAGTTCGAGTCGAGGGTGCCTGCAGACCTCGACTCGAGGTTCATCTTTGGAGGGAAACTATTTCAAAAAGTTGGCGAGCTCGACTCGAGGGAGGAGCCTCGAGTCGAGGGAGATGAAAATTGCAGCGAGCTCGACTCGAGGGCTAGGCCTCGACTCGAGGCAGAGAGAATTTTGAAGAAACGTGTTAGCGACTTTAGGCCTCGACTCGAGGGCCTGAAGCTCGACTCGAGGAGTGCCCAAAACCGAAAATTTCAGTTTTTAAGTGATTGGAAGCCAAAACGAGAGGAAGAGTTGATTCTAGCGATTCAGAGCGGTTTCTAGGAGTTCCTTTGAGCGAATTTTACATTTTGTAGCTTGAATTTACTTGTAATTACACTAGATTGTTAGAATTTAGATAGATTCCACATTTAGATCATTAGATTAGTAGATTGGTGATTGTAATTGAAGTTTGCAGCTGAGAATTGAGAAGAAGTGAAGTTGAATTGAAGCATTGTACAAGATTAATCATTCTTATTTTTGCCTATTGAAGCTTAATTGGAGATGTTCTTACCCTTTGATCTCTTTAATTCATTGCTTGTAGTGATTAGATTTTCAATTGCTTTCTTAGATTTTCTAGCCATGGTTTTTGCTTGTAGCACCATGGGCTAATAGCCTTGTGCTTGGGATAATAGAAATTAGGGATGAAGTGATTGCCTCATGCTATGATTGTTGATAATTGTGATCAATTGAATTAGATTGCTTCCTAATTGTGATTCTTAATTGTGCTTCATGAAAAATTGTCTCTTTTGATTAATGGTTGATCACCCTAGCAATAGGCGAGAGTTGAGCTAACGTGATTAGGTGTTAATCGGGTTTCAATTTTGCATGATTGTATGAATTGGGGACTTCTACATTGAGAGATGGGAAGAACTAAGGATACTCACATTAGGCATTGTGATATTAATGGAGTGATTAATTTCATGATGGTTTATGCTTTCTAATTTGATTGATTTGCATTTGGATACAATCATAGCTTGTTAATCATGGATTCCTTGATGGAGATTATCCCTTGCACCCAATTCCCTCATTGATTTAGTGTATTTGATCTTGCATTCTAAGTGTTTGATAAATTGTTTGCATAATCTTGCCATTTAATTTCTTGCAATTTGTAGTGATTTAGTCCAAGAGCTTGTTGCAACTTTAGCCATTTAGAACTCTTATCCTTGAATTTCGTTTGCATACTTTCTCCCTTGGGTTCGATATTTTTGTTGATTGGTCTTAATAACTCTTACCCTATACACTCCAATCAAATGGCGCCGTTGCCGGGAGTTAGTTTTGCGCCAATAAGTGAGATTCGAGGATTGTTTGAAGTGGCTATTTGTTGTTTTTTTTTTTATTTTGGTGTTTTTATTGGTGAGAATTTGATTCTTGGATTTGTGGCATTGTAGGTGTATGCTAACAAGATCAAGTGGTGTTCCACCCTTGCCACTAAATCCGGAAATTGAGGCTACATTGAGAAGAAATCGTGTGAGAAGAAGAAGGGAAGCTATGGAAGGAGAAGAGCAAAGGCATGAGGAGAGATTAGTTGGTGATCCTCAAGAAGAGGATGTGCATGGACAAGGAGTAGGAGGAGGAGAAAATGGAGGTAATGGGAATCACTTCCATGCTCAAGTTGGCCCCTTTCCTCAAGGGATGCCACCACAAAATTATCCCTACCAAAATCCCTACCCTTATCCACCTCAAGCTCATCAATATCCCTACTATCCACCTCATCCACAACAATTTCCACCATATTATCCCAATATGCCGTATAATCAAGAGCCACGATACCATGAGCCACCACAACCACAACCACAACATGTAAATGAGCCACCACCTCAAGGAAGGCCTTTGAGAGAGTTCTTTGAACCACAACTTAGGGAGTATTATGATGGGATAGCACGGCCGAGGATAGATGCCAATAACTTCGAGATAAGTCCCGCTTTGGTGAGAATGCTTAGGGAGAAGCAATTTGAGGGTAGAGATGAAAATGAGTGCCCACATCAACATATGGCACAATTTCTTGAGATAGCCGACACTACAAAATACCATGGGGTGCCCGAAGATGCCAAGAAGTTGAGGCTATTTGCCTTTACATTGAAAGGAAGAGCAAAAGCATGGCTTAATTCATTACCGCCGGGACCGTACGGACATGGGAGGAGTTGTCAAAGAAGTTCTTGATGAAATTTTACCCACCATCAAAGACCGTGCAAGCAAAGGAGGTTATTTCCCATTTCCGACAAAAGAATGGGGAGACGATACCGGAGGCGTGGGAGAGGTATGGCATGCTACTTATTAATTGTCCTCAACACGGTTTCCCGGAGGAGCAAACCATTATGTACTTTTGCAATGGTTTGACGGATGGGGATAGGTCATTTTTGAATGCTTGTGCTAATGGATCGATTTGGTCGAAAACCGTGGGGCAAATGAATGAAATTATGGAGAACATAGCTCAAGACTCATTTCAAGTGTCGGTTAATAGAGGAGCACATCATAGAGTGTCACAAGTTGATGAGCTAGAGATTATGAAGAGTATGATGATGACTATGATGGACCGATTGGGAGCTCTTACGACTTTACAAAGCCAAGCAAGTGTTAGTCCATCCGTTCCTCATGTTGATGTTGGGCCAAGTTCAGTGCCGGTGGAAGAAGTGAGTTATATGGGTAGGCCTCCATTCTAAGGAGATTATCAAGGAGGAAGCTATCAAGGGAACTATCAAGGAGGAAGGCCTTATCAAATGCCTTACCAAAATAGGCCACAAGGAAGCTATCAACCTCAACCGCAAGCTCCATTCAATGGGAATACATGGAGGAGACATGAAAATTTTTCATATGCCAATCCTAGAGCCGCCGTTCAATTTCCTCCCGGATTTGATCCGGTGCAAAAACTCCAAACAATGAAGGAAAGGCTACTACGGAGGAGATCTTGGGGTTGATTGTGAAGAAGTTGGAAGCAAATGATTCAAGGCTTGATGAAATAGGGAAACAAATGGATACTCGTTTCAAGACGATTGAGCATCAAGTAGGGCAACTTGCTACTACGGTTGGGAAGCTCTCGTCTACGGTGGACCATCTTCAAAACAAAGGAAAGTATCCATCTACTACCGAGCCTAATCCTAAAGAGTTTTGTAGTGCCATCAAGCTAAGGAGTGGTACTAGCTATGAAGGTCCAAAGAGGCTTAGAGATGGGGATGTTGAAGAAGAAGTGGTGCAAGAAGAAGAAGTTATTGAAGAAAATGTGGTTGTGGAGAAAGAAGAGTCAAGTGAAGAGCAAGCAAGAAGAGAGTCTAAGAAAGAAGAAGAGAAGTTCAAGAAAGATGCATGGGGAGAGCCTATGAAAGCTAAGCCGGTTCCCTATCCTCAAAGATTAGTGAAGAAAAAGCTAGAGGAGGAGTTTGGTAAGTTTTTGAAAGTCTTAAAGGGCTTGCATGTTGAAATTCCACTAATGGATGCCCTTGAACAAATACCCCACTATAATAAGTTTTTGAGAGATATCATGTCTAAGAGGAGGAGTTGGGATGAAAAGGGTATACTTAAGCTAGTGGAGGAGTGCAAGGAGATCTCGGAGAGACACTTACCACAAAAGAGAAAGGATCCGGGAGCTTCATTATACCATGCGAGATAGGTGAGAATGTGAACATCCAAGGTTTGTGTGACTTGGGAGCAAGTATAAATGTCATGCCTTTGGCAATTTTTGAGAAATTGAAGCTAGGAGAGGTGATTCCTACTAACATCAACCTTCAATTGGCGGATCAATCATTTGCTCGTCCATTCGGGATCATTGAAGATGTATTGGTAGGAGTTGGCGAGTTCCTATTTCCGGTTGATTTCATTGTTCTTGACATGAAGGAGGAGCTTGAGGCACCGATCATAATTGGTCGACCTTTCCTTGCTACGGGAAAAGCGATTATCGATGTTGAGAGAGGGAGCTCACGTTGAGCTACAATGGAAAAGAGATGACATTTTCGAGAGCTCCATTGGAAGAAGTCGCCCAAAGTAGGATGGAGAAGAAGAAATGTGGCTATATAGAGATCATTAATTCATGCTCTTCCATTGATAGGGATGATTCTTTACCTTCTCCTTCTTCTAACTCTTTAATTAAGGAGCATTTTATTCCTTCTTGTAATGTGATGGCTAATAAGTCTTGTGTTTCTTTGGATGATTGTAGGAAGGAGGAAGCCGTCATTGATACTTTGCTTGACCTTGGTGATATGAAGCTTGAAAAAGAAAGTGAGAAGGAAGTAATCAAACTTGAGCAATGCTCAAGTTTGGGGGTGTTAGAAGAAAGGAAGCCACTACTTGAGAAGAAAGTTGAAAACTTTGTGGTTGGAGATCAAGTAGTATGGAAGGAGTTGGATTGGATGAGACTACTAGGAGTAAAAAGACTCAAAGAGGTGTTGAAAGTGAAGGAGATCAAAGAAGAAGGAAAACTCCTAGTGGAAGACGAAATGGGATGTTGTCTAATGACAAAGGAGATTTTGGTTAGGCACAAGGACCCTTCCACCCCAAAAGAAGTGCCTAACATTCTTGTAGATGAAAGGGAAGTATGAACTCCTAGAGTTCCGTCCGGCAAAGGACGTTAAACCTAGCGCTAGATGGGAGGCAACCCATCATTTTATTGCTTTTGTGTGTTTGTGTTTTGCTCTTTTTGTGGAATTTTGCCTTGGATTCTTAGGAATTGCTCATGCTAGGAGAAGGTGTTAGTTGATGGAGAGCTTAATTGGTTTTGAGCTTTATTGTTATATCATTTAAGGGGTTGCATAATTGTATCATTCCCATACTTAATTTTGAATGCATGTCTTCATTCAAGTTTGGGGGTGTGTGTATCTAGTTTTGAAGTGCATTCCTTATTGATGTTAAGTGGATGACTAATGATGCCCGTGTGTAGGTATACTCACTACAAGGATTGGAAAGGATCGAATTTGCAAAGGAATCGAGGATTTGTGAAGAAAGGAAAGTTTAAAAGTTGGAGAAAATGAGCATTATGGAAGAGAACCCGGTCTCCTCGATCGAATGAGCGACCGGGCTTAAATCGAGGGACCAAAACGGTAATTTCTTGCATATTTGGGTTCATTAGGCATGTAGAGGTCTATTTTGGGAGTTTTAGGGGTCGGGTCGGACTTGGGATTCGTCAAAAATGCCTGGTCTCGACCCGAGGTCGAGTGTGCATAGACCTCGAGTCGAGGTACTTAGACTTAGAAAAATTTTGAAAAATTCGGCGAGCTCGACTCGAGGGAGGAACCTCGAGTCGAGGCTTTTGAAAAAGTGGGATTCCTCGAGTCGAGGCCTAACCCTCGACTCGAGGCTGGTGTCTGTTATAAATACGCAGATTAGTTTCGGATGTCACGACTCGAGGGTTTCTTCCCTTTCATGATCCTATTCGCCGTTCCTTCATAATTTCGACATTTTCCTGCTGTTTTCACCGGTTAAACATCACTATATCATCACATTATTAGAATATTGCATCCAAGAGTGGATTTTGAGGGTTGTATAATCAAATTTTGGGGCTTTTGAGGAGAATTGTGTGGGTGCTCATATCTTTCATTCCAAGCCAATTTATCCCAATTAAGGTATGTAATTTCGTCTCCTTTGGCTTTCAATTTCATGATTGTTAGTTGATTATTGCTTGAGTGTTGATAAAAGTGCTTGAATTTATTTGAAGTGGAATTTCATTTGGGCATTGTGTCAAGCACTTGGTATGCATGATTGATATTAATAAATTGAAGCTATTGTTGAGGATATTTGAGTTGATTGAGGATTTTATGAGCATGTTTAGGATTGTATATGATAAGTTACTTGTTTATTTGTGGAATTTGGTTTGAATTGTGCTTATTGGCATACTTTTAGGAATTCCTAGTGCATTGGTGGTGTAATTGGTCAATTTGAGTGGAGTATGGATGATAGAAAGGAAAGTTTTGTGATGCTATGTGTTGGATTACTTGCTAGTTGGCTTGTTATTATTTGATTTATTTATGGAGCATATTTGAAGGATTTTGGTGAGCCTACATGATGATTCTCATTGCCTAAAGCCATTCTAGTTAAGTATGTATATGTTGAGGATTAGTTGAGCACTTCTAAGGGGATTGTATTTGCATCTTTGACTCTTTGACCATTTGTTGAGGATGAGTTGCTAGTCACTAGGGATTTTATTTCTTTGAGATGTTCTTGCTTGTTGACTTGTTCATGGTATTCTTGATATTTTTCTGAGCTCATATTGCATTCTTGGAGGTTGATTTTTGCTCTTTGGAATGTGTTGCGGGAACAATGTTTAGAGGGCCGATGGAAACAACCTCTCGAGGCGGAGATCCAAGAGAGAGAAGCTGCCATCCGATTTGCACACGGATGCCCGCTGAATTGGGAATTCAGTGGGGTGATTACCAATGGAGGAAATATATTGATCTATACTCCGAGCTCTATAACCGGGTGGTCAGGACTCGTCTCGTTGATCATAACTGCATGATTTCTATGGGGATTGAAGATGATATCCCTAGATTGTTCGAGCAAGTAGGCATGGGAGGTTTTCTAGCTAAGAGACCTCGGACATATCTTGGACTCACTCTCGAGTTCTTATGCACCGTCAAAGTCCACAAGGCTAGGAGGAACAAGTTTGCACGGAAGATCACTTTTGAACTCATGGGGAGCGAGTACGAATTGACGTTGGATGAGATTAATGAGCTACTAGGAGCACCTACCGACCACCGATAGATCTTTACTTAACATTAGAGAGGAGTACAACGCCAAGAGGTTACGGAGGCGTATTTCTGATTCGGGGCTCCGAGTCAACCCGAGTTTGTGCCGGGAAGTCTAAGAGCACACACATTCGAACCCGGTGGTTCCGATACTTAGAGAAGATCCTCGCAAGTACCATATTCGCGAGATCGGAGGAGTAGCCGTGGTCTCTGAAGAGCTATATGTATTGTGGTTTCTTACATGGAGTGAGGTTCAACGCGGCGGCATACCTCTGTTATTTGTTTGAGAGAGCGGCGAGCACTAGGTTCAAGAAGATAAATTTTGGTGGGATGATTACTCGATAGCCGAGCACCTTGGTATTCCGACTCATAACCTTGTTGCACTAGATGGTCCAGATTTGACTACGACACTATGAGGCGCATGAGGACGCTAGACCGCATCGGTAGGGACGTGGTGCCTACAAAGAAGATCATGGTGGTCGATTTCCTCTTCCTAATAAGAGGTTGACGACAGCTTTGGATCTCAAGCATTTGTGACTATCAACTTGCGCATGTGGTCACGGCGTCATCTGAGGCAATAGATGCCTACACTAGAGAGCATGGGGAGGTGCTTAGAGAGGTTGATGATGATCAGGCGGAGTCGGCCGATCGGGGTCGGATTCCGATTCTTCGATGATGATGGAGATGCGAGATAGAGCAGATGTTGCTGAGGAGGTTGAGTCGAGGATGAGGACGAGGATGACGAGGAGCCGGAGCAAGAAGAGCAGCCTGTCCGGATGATGGAGGAGTCACAGAGGTTCAATGAAGAGACAAGGAGGATGCAAGAAGAATCAATGAAGACGCAAAATGATATGTATTCTCTCCTTCAACAAATGAGCTCGTGGAATTTCGGGCCAAGCTATCCTCCTCCACCACCACCTTCCGACTACTAGGGCTATCCCCTATTCCTCATTCCCTCTTCTTAGTTTTAGATGCTTATGTTTTGGTGAATTGTACTCGTATTTTGATTAAGGTGTTCTGTGATGACTTGTGATGATTTGATGTTTGGATGTTTTGGATGGATGATTTAAGTGATGCTATGATTTCCTTGATATATTTTTGAGCCTATTGTCTATTGGTGATTTTGACTTGATGATCCTTTGGATTTCTTTATTCCAGGATTCCATATTCATTTGTCTTGAGCTTAATAGTGGATTAATTGACATATTTTTGAGTATCATCTTAATATAGTGAGTATGCTTGAGGTTATGTACATGAGCATTTGTGCTTGAGTTGTAAGATAGTTGGAATTTGATATGATCATTAGTAGATTTGTAGCTTGATGCTAGTTGCTTGATTAATTATGTGAAGATGAATGTGATTGAAAATTCTTAATTCATTGCTCAATTTAAGCCCGTGAGCTTTTGTGCCTTAATAATCGTACATCTTATACGGTTGATTTGATTCCTTTGTGAGTGCATCATTCATGATTTGTATACTAGAACTTGCCACTAGACTTGTTGATATTGATCTTTGTGTGATGTTTTGAAAATGATAAGAGACCATGTTTGGAATGATGAGTCACTTTGCCAAATACTTTCCTACCAAATACATTTGATTTCCTTAGTGAGCCAATTTGAGCCTATTATCCTTATTCTTTGGCAAGCCAAGTGAAATTGAAATCATTTAGCCTATTTTGACGAGCCTTTCTTGTCCTATGTTATGTTGAGCTTGAATGTTGGCTATGATGGTGATTTGATTGATAAGTGTGGGAAGATGATGAGCTAAGTGATGAATGAAGCATAAAAGAGAAGAAATGTTGTGAAAAGATTGAATTGTGAAGAAAAATGAAATGAAAAGAATGATTCAATTTGTGAGCTTAAAAGAGAAAGCTCAAGTGAATGGTGGAATGATCATTGAAGTTAAAAAGTAAGAGTGTTGCTAGATGAAAGTGAAGAGATGTGCATTGTATTGATTAGCTTACATTCAAGTCTCTATTAATTAGTCACTCTTATCCAAAAATATCCCACCTTTCCAAAGAGCCTATATTACAACCTAGAAGAAAGACCTCTTTGATTCTTGATTGAGCATAAATGATTTTGATTAAGATTAAGTCTTGTGGCAAGCATATGGTGTACTTATTTGTGAAGTTGATGATTGAGTGCTTTAAACCTTGATACACTTGAGTGAAGAGTGAAACACTCCATGGAAGGAGCAATGTGTTGAGTATTTGATTGAGCATTTGTTTGAGCATGATTTGTCGATCCAAAATCAGATGAGGATGATGAAGATGATGATTGTCTTGATTCCTTTTCTTCAGCCGGAAGAGCCGTTTGATCTGCAAATCTCCTGTCTCTCTTTTCCTTTTCTCTTCCCTTTCTTTAGGAGTCAACTGAGGACAATTATAGCTGAAGTGTCCTTGCTTGTTACTAGTGTAACAAGTGTCACTCCTATCTGATTTAGGGCTAGTAGGATTTCTTTTAGCAGAGATCTGAACCTCCTTGTCTCGGCTCCTACTCTTGTCATCATCTCGTAGAATCATCTTCCTTTCTTCTTGACTTGGATCTGGATCTTTCCTTACCTCGCAAACCTCAATTTGTTACGCTTATATTTTATTCTTAATCTGTCATACCTTTTGGTGAGCAAAGCCATCTACTCCTTCGAGAGATAGATCGGCTCCTACAGATTCACCGTCATCTTGTCTTCTTTGTTGACAAAGGCAACAGATTTGGATGAGGTGCTTGACTCTGATTGGAGTGAATTGATACATGTTTTTAGGGCTATTTTTAGTGCAAAAAGTGAGCTTAAGTATGATTTTTGTGCTTAAATGTGAAAAGTATCACTCTTTTGCCTAAAAAGTATTACTTTGAGAGGTTTTGATGTATTTCGCCCGTTTTGCAGGTAAATCGGTGGAATTTTGCCAAACCGAGAGTACCGGTATTCTTAGAATGAAAAGACGAACATACGGGGACGAAAACGGGGAGTCGGGACCGAGCCCTTCTCGATAAAAATTCCACGATCTCGAGTTTTAGTCGAGGTGCACAGAACCTCGACTCGAGGTTCATCTTTGGAGGGAAACTATTTCAAAAAGTTGGCGAGCTCGACTCGAGGGAGGAGCCTCGAGTCGAGGGAGATGAAAATTGCAGCGAGCTCGACTCGAGGGCTAGGCCTCGACTCGAGGCAGAGAGAATTTTGAAGAAACGTGTTAGCGACTTTAGGCCTCGACTCGAGGGCACGAAGCTCGACTCGAGGAGTGCCCAAAACCGAAAATTTCAGTTTTTAAGTGATTGGAAGCCAAAACAGAGGAAGAGTTGATTCTAGCGGTTCGGAAGCAGTTTCTAGGAGTTCCTTTGAGCGAATTTTACATTTTGTAGCTTGAATTTACTTGTAATTGCACTAGATTGTTAGAATTTAGATAGATTCCACATTTAGATCATTAGATTAGTAGATTGGTGATTGTAATTGAAGTTTGCAGCTGAGAATTGAGAAGAAGTGAAGTTGAATTGAAGCATTGTACAGATTAATCATTCTTATTTTTGCCTATTGAAGCTTAATTAGTGATGTTCTTACCCTTTGATCTCTTTAATTCATTGCTTGTAGTGATTAGATTTTCAATTGCTTTCTTAGATTTTCTAGCCATGGTTTTTGCTTGTAGCACCATGGGCTAATAATAGCCTTGTGCTTGGGATAATAGAAATTAGGGATGAAGTGATTGCCTCATGCTATGATTGTTGATAATTGTGATCAATTGAATTAGATTGCTTCCTAATTGTGATTCTTAATTGTGCTTCATGAAAAATTGTCTCTTTTGATTAATGGTTGATCACCCTAGCAATAGGCGAGAGTTGAGCTAACGTGATTAGGTGTTAATCGGGTTTCAATTTTGCATGATTGTATGAATTGGGGACTTCTACATTGAGAGATGGGAAGAACTAAGGATACTCACATTAGGCATTGTGATATTAATGGAGTGATTAATTTTATGATGGTTTATGCTTTCTAATTTGATTGATTTGCATTTGGATACAATCATAGCTTGTTAATCATGGATTCCTTGATGGAGATTATCCCTTGCACCCAATTCCCTCATTGATTTAGTGTATTTGATCTTGCATTCTAAGTGTTTGATAAATTGTTTGCATAATCTTGCCATTTAATTTCTTTCAATTTGTAGTGATTTAGTCCAAGAGCTTGTTGCAACTTTAGCCATTTAGAACTCTTATCCTTGAATTTCGTTTGCATACTTTCTCCCTTGGGTTCGATATTTTTGTTGATTGGTCTTAATAACTCTTACCCTATACACTCCAATCAACTCCATCTCATCTTCCTCATCTTCTATCTGAATTTCATACTCTAAAGCTTTAAGATGAGAAAATAAGGTATGATGAGTAATAGAAGATAAATTTTGGGTTTCTTTAAGGATATTAGACTTTTCTCTCCATCTCTTGGTCAAAGATCTCGTATCTTATTATTGATCTCCTTTTCTATATAGTTCTTTCCTAGATCACTGCTTTGTTGAGAAGATTTGTTAATCTCACATCTAGGCGATCCATTGTTTCATTCTCCTTCATCTTGAAGGTATGAAAGGCATGTAATGCAGGCGTAGCTTATTCTCTTTCACTTGGTCGGATCCTTCACAAATATTTGCAAGTGTCTCGCCACATCTCCTTAGTCGATTTTCATCTTTTGACTTTTTCAATCTAGTCTTTACTCGTAGTTTCAATGATTTCGATCCTAGCTACCCGATCTAGGTTGTGGATTTTCCTCTCATCACTTGTCGATTCCGAGCTCTTTTTCTCTTGTCGACCATTGATTGGTGACTCGGTGCCATTCTTTGGTGCCTCCATGATAAAATTTAATAGGTCCCTCTTCAAGAGCCTCCTCCATCCTATCATGGATTGCCTTGAGATGATTTTTCATCCCGAATTTCCAATAGTCATATTCTTCAATTGAAAATTTAGGTAGACTCCTGGATTTCTTGTTATTTCCATATGACATGATGAGATAGGAAAACAAAACCTTACACAATCTTGTTAGTAGCACAGTTAGTGAAAATAAAGAAGATGAAAATAATCAAGAACAAATTTGAATCTTGGTTAAGACCTAAAATCAATATCGAAACTGACTTAACAACTGCTCCGATACCACTTGTTGGTCCCACTTAGTTGAGTGTGTTAGACAAAACTTATAAAATCCTTCTAGGAAAAATCTAGAAGGGGGTTGAATAGATTTTTGATTTTTACAAATCTTTCAAACTTATTCAAAACACGAGAATCACACAATAAAATCAATTTTAAACTCCACTTTATTAAGATCAAAAGCACACCGATATTTTAGTTCTAACTTCAATTAAAATTAATCTTTGATTGATAAAGTGAAAATTGAAAGATACAAATAAGTAAAGTAAAGCAATAAAAAACACTACGATTTATAGTGGTTCGGATTATGAATAATCCTACATCCACTCTCCTTCTTCAACTTGAAGAAGTGACTCTTTTACCACTTACTTACTTTTAATCCAACGTACACCTTACAACTCGTGAAGATCTTCAAATCTTCAATCTCCTAAATTCTTCTCTGAAATCTAACTATTACGGTGAATATTGAATTTTGAAGATTACAAGTAAAGTGTTCTATAAACACTTAGAACTTTTTGAAAACTCTTTTGAAAAACTTGTGAATTGATTGTGAAGATGAAAATCAATAGTGAATTCTGTAGAAATCGTGATGTGTTTATCGTGTTATTGTATTGCATTTTAAAAATGAAAATCTAGACCTATTTATAAGTCCGAAAAGACAGTTAGTTTGTTAGTCGGTTCTAACAAATCGAAAACCGCTCAACAAGCTTAATCTTGAAAACTACTTTGCTCCTCGGCTAATTTATCCTACTAAATGCTGTTGACTTGGTGAAGACTCGCCTTTCTTATTCTACTTGTCCGAGCTCTTCATACTCGTCTCCTGCAGATGACTAGATTTGAGCTTGTCTCTAGATGACTTGCAACTTCTAGTCTTCAGGTGACTTGTTCAGTCCTTGACCTAGTCTCATCAGTTTAGTATCGAGACTTTGATCTCATTGTTCTTCATAGTCGCTGCTCATCCAAGGTTGATCTTTTTAACTCATCAAAACCTTTCTTGATCTAACATCCACTCTCCTCCTTCAACTTGAAGAAGGGTCTTCTCTTACTATCTTCCTTCTTTCTTCTTACTTGCTTACAATGTAGATCTTGACATTACAACAATTTCTACCTAATTTACGAATATCAATGGCTTGAAGATGTTCTTTGAAAAGTGTTCTACAAACACTAAGAACCTGGAAATGTATAGAACGTTTGTGCGTGTGATTACAATATTTTGAATGCTAAGCTGTGTGAAGAGAATGCAAGTGAATAATTGTGATGTTGCAAAAGTTAATATTGTTACTGGTTCCTACCCCTATTTATAGAGATCTTCATTGGCGGTTGTAACTTCTTTGTAGATTACATTACGATTAGTTATAACAAACAAAGCGAATCTTGTAACTTCTTCTTGGTTGGTTCTAATCGCTTCTTGAAATTTTATTGAAATTTCCTAACACCTCATTGTCTTCTTTTTTATGTACTATGTCTTCGTCTTAGTCTCTTGCCTCGATGGTTGTTTATTGTTCTTGACCTCATCTGTCTTCTTCATCTTGTCTTCGTCGATATCTTATCATTGTCTTGACTTCTTGTCCTCGTCTAACTCCTTGTCCTTGTCTCGATTCTGGTCTTCATCGATAGTTTGTTTATCCTTATCTAATATTTGTACTTAGCTTTATTCTCATATTATTACTATATCATTTGCCTATACAAGATACTCAGTTTGGTCATCCTATTTTACATTTTAACTCATCAAAACTAAATACAACTTTCTTCCTAACAAAAAGGGTTTTTAAATACATTCACGAGATTAGCTTCCGCACCATCAAGACTTTGACCTTCCAAAGTCTGCTGATTTCACATAGCACACTTTGAGTACTTATCGGAGAAGACTTGCGAAGTCTGCTAACCTCACACTCGGCTCACGAAAAGTTAAAAAGTTTTGAGTGTGTGAAATTCTATTCAACCCTCCCTTCTAGACTTTCCACCTCCTTGCACATCTCATCCAGGACCAACAAGTGGTATCGGAGCGGTGGTTCAACCGACCACTGGCTTTGGTTACCAATAGTCTTTGAGGAAAGGCTATTGCGGTCACTGAGCAGATCTTTTTGAAAAACCATTTTCTTAAAAGTCTTTACATTCTTATTTACTTTTGTGCTAACATGAGTTCTCATAAGAAGAGCAATAAAGCGAGAAAGTTACGAGAATTTTCTATTGAAGACTATGACTCTTGGAAGTTCCGCATGGAGAATCACCTTGGTGCGATACATGATAGGATGCTTGAAATTCTTGAAGATGGACCTATCAAGTTCTACTGGGATCCAATGAGTTCATGAAGTGGTGGAACGAGACTTCAACTCGCCGTAAAACAAAAGAAAAGAAGCAAATTGTCAATCAAGAGAGGAAGCTGTTCAATCTTGATCAAGTTGCTTGCACAGAGATTATAGAAACGTTAACCAGAGCTTCTTGAAAAAGTAAAAACTGCAAATCTGCAAAGGAAATATGGGAGTCACCGCACTCATGTGTGAAGGATCGAATAAATAAAAGAAAACAAGTCTGCGATCAATTCTTCATTCTTTTGATACTCTCAAGATGAAGCCGGATGTAACTCTTGATCAAATTTGGACTTAAGGTTGACAAATATAATCAATAATGCAAGTTCTCTAGGCAAGTCTTACACCGAGAAGGAAATAAACAACAAAATTCTCGGATCATTGACTAGCAAGTGGAGAGTGAAAATTACGTGATCAAAGATACTAAGGATCTCAATAGAATAAGTCCATGAATTATTCTCTCATCTTAAAGCTCATGAATATGACCTGAAACAAGAAGAAAATGAGGATGAAGGAAATTCAAACTCTACAAGTAAAGAAGTTGCTTTCAAAGTTACACCTACTACGTCACCAAAAGAACCTGTAGGGGAATATATGAGTATAAAAGAACAAATGGCATTCTTGACTAGAAAGTTTGACAAGATGAATTCAAAGTTTGGAAAATACGAGAAGACACTTTGGAAGAACACTAGATGAACAGGTTTTAAGATAGATACAAAGTCTTCTACCAACGCAGATAGGAGATCTGCGGAGTTCTAAAGATGAAAGAAGATATAGAACTCCTGAGAGAAGGAGAGAAGGAAGTCCCAAAAGGAAAGATTTTTCGCCTAGAAGAGACTCAAGTCCCGGAAGATCAACTAGAGATGACAGTGCTTTAAATGTCACAAACGTGGACACTTAAGTTATGACTGTCCCGTAATTAACTCCTAGAGAAAGAGAAGAAAAGAGACTCAAGAGGAACAAGAAGTTTGCTAATAAGAGAGCCCTAGTAGCCGGAGAGGAAGATTCTTCATTGAGCGACACAACTGATTGCGAGTATCGGGTAAGCGATTTTAAGACAACCAAGTATATCGAACCCAAGGGAAAAAGTATGCGGTGAGGCCCTAGAAATACAAGTTCTCTATGACTATTGTTGAAAATGTGATTTTGGTTCCAAAAACAAAATACAAATGCTAGAATTAAAAATCAAACAACTAAGCAAGCAAATTATCAAATACTTGGTATGCTAGAACAATTATCAAAAATCAATTGGGGATTGGGGTGCTAGGTATAATCTCCATCAAGGAATCAAGGATCAACAAGCTATGATTGAATCAAATTGCTAATCAACTAAGATAGAAAGCATAAAACCACTTAATCACACAATGCCTAATGTGAGTATCCTTAGTGCAACTAATCTCTCAATTAAGAAGCACCCAATTCATACAATCATACACAATTATAACCCGATTAATCCCTAATCACGTTAGCTCAACTCTCGCCTATTGCTAGGGTGATTAAACATTAATCTAAAGAGATAAAAATGCATGAAGCACAATTTGATTCACAATTAGGGAACAAACTATCTCAATTGATCATCAATCATCAACAATCATAGTACAAGGCAATCAAATCATCCTCAATTTTAATTATCCCAAGCACAAGAGTATTAGCCCATGGAGCAAAGAGCAAAATCCATGGGTAGAAAATCTAATTGTACAATCAAAAATCTAATAACAACAATTAGTGAATTGAAATGAGGAAAGAGGAAGAACATCACCAATTGAATCAAAATGATCAATAATAGGAATGCTTGAATCTTCACAAGTACCTTCAAAAGTAATCTCTTCTCCACTTGAATTACAACTTGGAATGAAAAACTAATGGATCAAAAGCTAATCTAGGTACAATTGATCAAAAGCTATCTAAACCTAACAATCTAATCAATCTACAATGAGAATTAAGCTATGGGCTGGAAAATCGCCACTAAAACGGCTAATAACTACTATGGGGAAGATTATGCTCTGTTTTACGCTCAATTGGCTTAAAAAGCCAAAATTTCGAAAATCAGCACCCTCGACTCGAGGTTGGGGCCCTCGAGTCGAGGCTCGTGATGTTGCATCCACGCTTCTTCAAAAATACACTGCCTCGACTCGAGGCTCAGCCCTCGAGTCGAGCTTGCCACTTTTGCCCTGATCCTCGACTCGAGGTTCAGCCTTCGAGTCGAGCTTCCTTCAAAATTTCGAATTCCAATTCTTTGCGGCACCCTCGGGTCGAGGTCCACGGACCTCGACCAGGTCGAGTCGAGGAATTTTCTCAAGCCGACTTACGCCTCGACCCCGTTTTCGCCCGTCTCGTTCGTCTCTTCGTCGTATGAATGCTGGTACTCTTGGTTTGGTCAAATTCCACCGATTTACCCAAAAATGAGACGAAAATATCAAAAATCCATCAAGTAAAACTTTTCAAGCAAAGTAGTGATACTCTACACATTTAGGCAGAAAAACTAACACTTTTCATCATTTTTGTACTAAAATACCCCCTCAAATCATGCATCAATTCGCTCCAATCATAATACCCCCAAACTTAAAGTGTTGCTCGTCCTCGAGCAACGTAGTAAATAAGCACAAAAGAGTGAATTGATTGCAATTATGTCTCATGGTACCATAGAAGAAAATAGAACAATCGAACTCATCAATGAACTCAAGTCTCAATGCAAACTTTCAACTAGCAATCAATATGAATCATGCTCAAACAAATGCAACATCAAATACTCAACTCATTGCTCCTTCCATGGAGTGTTTCTCTCATCTCTCAAGTGTATCAAGGTAAAATGCACTCAATCATCAAATTCACAAACATGCACCCCATAAGCTTGCCAAAGGACTCAATCTCAATCACTATCTTTTGTGTTCAATCAAGAATCAAAGAGGTCTTTCATCAAGGTTGTAATGTAGGCTCTTTGGAATGGGTAAGTGACTTTAGGTGAGAGTGACTCATATTAGTAGAGAGCTTGAATGATAGCTAAACAACACAATACACTTCTCTTCCAATTCTTTTCATCAATCAACTCCTTCCCATGCCTTTCAAAGTTCAATCACCACCCTTCTTTTGAGCTTTCTTTCATGTAAGGCTCACAAATTGAATTTTTCTTCTTTTCGTTTTCACACTTTTTTCACAATTCAATTTTTTCATCTCAACCTTTCTTTTTTTTTTTCTTCTCAATCATCAACTTAGCACATCATCTTTCCACCACACTTTACATGCAAAGCACCATCTATTAGCCAACAATCAAGCTCTACTGAACATAGGACAATAAGGCTCATAAGATTAGGCAAAATGGTTTCAATATCACTTGGCTTGCCAAAAATATGGATACTAGGCTCAAAATGGCTCACTAAGGAAATCAAATGTTTTTGGTGGGGAAAAATTTGGCAAAGTGACTTATAAATTCAAACATGACCTCTTATCACTTTCATGAAATCACACAAAGATCAATTTCAACAAGTCCATAGGCAAGTTCTAGCATACATATCCATGAATGATGCACTCACAAAGAATTAAATCAACCGTATAAGATGTACGATTATAAAGGCACAAAAGTTCACGGGCTTCAATTGAGCAATGAGTCAAGCATTTTCAATCACATTTATCATCACACAACCATTAATCATACTATCTTCAAGCCACATGTCAACTCATGATCAAATTAAAATTTAATATATCTTGCAAATCAAGCACAAGTGCACATGTACATAATCTCAAGCACACTCACTATGTCAACAAAGATCACTCAAGGATAAACAATAAGTCCACAATTCAACTCAATGATAAATCAATCCAAAAATATACAAGGAATCCAAGTCAAAGAATATAGCATAAGCATCATATCATAAACATAAAACTCATCAAATCCAAATCATATCACAATCTTGGATATAAATCAAGTACCCAAATCCATAGAAAGTCAAACCATAAAGTACATCCCAAGCAACCACAAATCATCAATTCAATACAAATCAAACACCACGAGGAATTAACCAAGAGATAACTAAAGAGAACTAGAGGAGAGGGATCAAGAAATAGGGAATCTCCCTAATCATTAGTCGGCGGCGGTTGAGGAGGGTAGTGGCCTTGCCCGAGGTTCCACGAGCTCATGTGCTGCGGGAGAGAGTACATGTCCCGCTGGTTCTTCGTGTACTCTTCCCGCATCCTCCGAGTCTCTTCATTAAATCAACGGGTCTCCTCCATGACTCGAAGCACTCGTTACATCAGCGTGAGGCACTCGAGCCGCATCCTCTCGACTGTCGGCCCACATCTCCTCCGTGAGTGTCCATTGTCTCGTGACGAGCTCCCAGCCTCGAATTATCTACTCCTCATCTCATCCCGCCGGTAGTAGTTGATCTCTCGGCATATACTCCTCGTCCTCCTCCATCCTCACCGTCTCCTCAACCGGTTCATCCTCTTAAGCTTCTTTGTCATCTTCATTCTCCTCATCTGCAGCCTCAACCTCTTCCTCGGATCCAGATCCTCCCCGCCGCTCTTCCTCCTCCTCATCATCATCATCATCATCATCACGGAGATTCACTCCGTGCTCTCGAAGTCTAAGCATCGATCGCCTCCGTGTGCCGCTGCGACCATAATCAAGATTGATTGTCACCCGACCCACGGCTCCAAACACAGTAGTCAACCTCTTATAAGGAAGAGGGAATCGGCCTCCGAGGTGCTGCTGAAAACACCAAGTCCTCCCGATGAGGTCTAGTGTCTTCATCCGCCTCATTATGTCGGTAGTCGATCAAGCCCCTCTTGCGCTCTCATATTATGCGTTGGAATGCCGAAGTGCTCGGCTATCGTTGTAATCAAACCTCCGAACTGAATCTTTTTGAATCGGGTGCTCTTCACCCTCTCAAACAAATAACATTGATAAGCGGCGCGTTGAATCGATCCGTGGAGGAAGCACCACATAATATACAACTCTTCGTAAACAATCGCTCCTCCTCGTAACGGGCAAAGATAGTCTTTGGATAAGATCTTCTCCAGATATCTCATCACCGGGTTGCGGCTCTGGGTAATCTTCGACTTCCCGGTGTGAATCGCGGCTACTCAGTGCTCCCGAATCCGATATCCATCTCTAGAATTTCTTTGCATAGTACTTCCGTCTCATGTTCGGCAATGAGTCGTTCGGATCGGTCGGTGCACCAAGTATCTCATTTATCTCATTCACTATAAGTGTGTACTGCTTCCCTACCAACTCAAACGTGATAGCCCGTGGGAACTTCACCTTCTTAGCTTTTTCGAAGGTCACCGTGCACGAAACTCGAGAGTGAGCCCCAAATACGTCGGTGGCCTCTTAGCCAAAACCCGGACATGCTAACCTGCTCAAATAACCGGGGATATCGTCCTCTATCCCCATCGAGACCATACATTTATGGTCTACAAGGCGGGTCTTCACCACCTTGTTATAGATCTCGACATACAAAATGGAATACTTTCTCCATTTGTAGTCATCCCATAGAATACCCAACTGAAGCTTGCATCTTGTTCGCGAACCATACAGCTCTCTCTCTTTCGGAAGTCCTCATCGTAATAGTCGTGACCATCGTCTCCACGAAATATTTTTCCTACAAAATTTCCCAAGGCAATAATTAGCACATAGTAAAAGCAATATGAGCAACAAATGATAGCAACTAAAGCATGAACAAGACAATCATCACAACTCAATCTCAATCAATTCCTAAGTGAATCATTAACAATCCCAAACAATTTGGTCAACAATCTCAACACAAGCAATATAGGCAATAGAAGTGCTCAATAAATCCCCACATATATGCATACTCAATAAAATGGCCACAACAATCAAAATCAACAATTAAGCTCACACAAATATGCAATTAGGCTCACAAAATTATCCAAAATAATTGGCCACCTAATCGAGTAATTCAAACAATAAAATCATCTAATCATGTACTTCTATCATCAATCATACCAAACTTAACCAAATACCACTAAGTATTTCACTAGGAACTCTCAAACAAATAGGCAAATTCATTCCCAAAGCTAAAAATTCACGAAGGCAAAAGCAACATATCTCAAACAATCCTAAACATGCCTTCTAATTCAAAAACAATCCAAACTAATCACTCAAAGGGCTCAAATTCGTCAATAGAACAATGCATACAAGGTGTTCGTAAAAATGCCCAAATGAAATTCAAACTTCAAACACGAAATTTTGCAAAATTCAATCCTACCCATGCATTAATCTACTCAAGGACAAAATTAAAGAGCAAGAGACGAGTAATTCATACCTTATATCAATGGAAATTCGGCCTAGGATGAGATTGGAGAACACCAACTCAACTTCTCAAATATTCCCAAAATTTCTCACAAAAACCCTCACAAGATATGAATTTGATGATATGGATGTTGAATATGTAATGCAAAATATGATTGTTCGGTGAAAATGTGCAAATATGGGTCGAAAATGGTGAAGACGTAAAGGGGATCGAGGAAGAAGAACTCGACTCGTGAAATGAATCGAAAATGATGCGTTTTATTTAAAAATGGCACCGGCCTCGAGTCGTGCTCCGGCCCTCGACTCGGGCATCTAAAAAATGAAGACCCTCGACTCGAGGCTTAGCCCTCGAGTCGTGGCCGTGATTTTAAATTTCGCCTCAACTCGACGCTCAGGCCTCGACTCGAGGGATGAATGAAATTTCAAAAATTTACCTAAGTATGGATCCTCGATCTGGGATTGGCCACCTCGACCAGAGGTCGAGTCCAGAATTTTTACGAATTCCCGGACCCGGCCCAACCTCGAAACTCCTAAAATCAACCCTCTCATCCCCAACGAACCCAAATATGCAAAAACCAACCTTTTTGGTCCCTCGATTTAAGCCCGGTCGCTCATTCGACCGAGGAGACCGGTATCTTCCTTTTTGCTCATTTTTCACCAACTTTTAAGCTCTTTCCCTCTTTTGATCTTGAATTTCCTTGCAATTCCAATCACTTTCCAATCAAATGTAGCAAGTGTACTTATAATCGAGCATAAGAATCATCAATTCATTACCATAAAGAGATGCACGTAGCCAATAAAATGATAGCATGAATTCAAAGTTTGGCACAAGAGTGATATGAATATATATGCAACTCCTCAATGGTATCAAGTAAGTTCAATAAACCAAAATAATCCCATAGCAAGATATAACAATCCCCTAAGCATGATCAATTAATTCCAAGACAATTCTCCAAAACAAAGACCACAAACAAAAGCAACAAAAACACACAAACACACAAGAGCAACAAAAAGGATGTGTTGCCTCCCATCTAGCGCTAGGTTTAACGCCCTTTGCCGGACGGAGCTCAAGGAGTTCATACTTCCCTTCCAATGAAGACGCGAGGATCATCCTTGTGCCTCACTAGATTTTCCTTCGTAAAAAGGCAACATCCCCATTTGTCTTCCAATAGGAGCTTTCCTCCTCCTTTGATCTCCTTCACCGTCAAGACTTCCTTGAGTCTTTCCACTCCTAGCAATCTACTCCATCGATTCGCTCCACACCACTTGAACTCCAACTACAAAATTTGCTTCCTTCTTCTCAAGTGGTGTCTTTCTCTCTTCTAACACCCCCAAACTTGAGCATTGCTTAAGCTTGGTCACTTTCTTCTCACCATCTTCAATCTTTCGTCTCTCGGATCAAGCAAAGGTTCAATGAGTGCTTTTTCCTTCCTAAGATCATCAAGAGAAACACAAGACTTATTAGCAATCACTTTACAAGAAGGAATAAAATGCTCATTAACCAAAGAATTAGAAGAAGTAGAAGGTGTAGAATCATCCCTATCAATGGAAGGGTATAAATCGATGATCTCAATGTATCCACACGTCTTCTTCTCCAAAGTACTTGGAGCATCTTCTTCTAATGGAGCTCTCGAAAACGTCACCTCTTCTCCCTTAAATTTCAATTTGAGCTCCCCTTTTCAACATTTATCATGGCTTTGTCGGTAGCAAGGAAAGGTCTACCAAGAATGATAGGTGCCTCAAGCTCTTCCTTCATATCAAGCACGATAAAATCAACCGAAGATAAACTTGCCAACTCCTACTAATACATCTTCAAAGAATCCCAAATGGATGAGCATAAGATTGATCCACCAATTGAAGATTGATATTCGTAGGAGTCACCTCTCCTAACTCCAATTTCTTAAATATGGACAAAGGCATAACATTGATACTAGCTCCCTAATCACATAAGCCTTGTGTTGGAACCACCGAATCACCGACTCTATGTGATTATCTCGATTCGGGATCACATGCATGAATACGCAGCGGAAATAAAATCATACTTATTCACCTTAATAAGTGAATTCGAACCATTTCTAAGGTCAGAATTGTGGATCAAGGATGAGCCACGAACCTCACGAACTTCCGTCGTATTCCTATCCCTTTCCCTTGGACGTCGTGTGGTCGACGATCTTTCAGTGGAATCGTAATCCGCCTCTCTCTAATCTTACATTTTTTTCACACATCCGGGAGGCTCGATGTAGGGTTTATTGATAGGCTACAACGGGGACCTTAAGGAGGAATTAGAGTTGGGCCTCCCGATGGGCCTAAACGTCCCGTGTTCAATCCGAACACTCCACTTAAGCCCATCAATTATAACTCGGTCCACTAATGAGTTATAATTGAATTACCGTCCTAATCCTATATTACAATATGGGCTCATTTATTATGTGTACGTTTATTTTCCCGTGTTTAAGATATCGAATGTCCATAAATTAAATAAGTTATGACAACTTCATTAATTTACATCTAATTCCAAGAGTAGTACCACTCATCTTTATTATCATGCCGGATTAAATCCACCTGCATGGTTTACATGATAATCTTTATGAGCTCCTCAAGGGGACATCATCATCCTAAATAATTAGGACACCGATTCCTTCTATAATCAACAAAGACACCATATAAACGTGCATATCTCCCAATTCACCGAGCCTATTGATTTAATAAATCTCACCCATTGGCAAATTAAAGAGACATACACTGAGTACATGGGCCCGTTATTATATAGGGATTAAGAAGACGTACACCCATAATAACATAGGTCTTGTTCTTTTATATAGTCGGTACAAATTGAACAACCTCATATGGTCCTCGCTCAATACATACAAAATGTACAAGTGTAACTTTATAATTAAGATAGACTAATACCAAATTACACCACAACAATTCCAATGGTTTGTCCAAATCCATCTTGGTTGTGAGCAATTATTTATAATTTAAAAGGAACTGATAGCATGATCTTCTCGTGTGACACCACACACCATATTATCTACGGATAGACTAATCTGACAAAAACAATGATAGATGTAACAATCATTAAAAATAAGTATTTTGATCAAAATGAATCTCATATAAAAAGATGTTCATAAAAAGCTAGGCTTATAGTATACATCCTAACACCTTGAACTTTCTCATCCTCACCAATTTCACACGGAATGATAAAACTCCCCGGATCCTTTAGCTTTTGAGGTAGGTGTCTCTCAAGAATCTCCTCGCATTCTTCCACCAATTTAATCTTACCCTTCTCATCCCATCTTCTCTTCTTTGACATGATCTCTCTCAAAGATTTCTTGTAATGGGGAATTTGGTCAAGGGCATCCAAAAGTGGAATATCAACATGCAAGCTTTTAAAAACCTCCAAAACTTACCAAATTCCTCATCAAGCTTCTTTCTCCCAAGTCTTTGGGGATAGAGAACCGGAGTGGGTTTCATGGGAACTCCCCATGCTTCATTGGACTTCTCTTCTTCCTTTGACTCTCCCTTTGCTTTGATCTCTTCACTTCTCTCTTTCTCATCAACCACACTTTCTTCACTTACCTCTTCTTTCTCCACCTCTTTCTCAACTTCAACTTCCTTGGTCATCTTTGGGCCTTCATATCTAGCACCACTCCTTAATTGAATAGCACTACAAAACTCCTTTGGATTAGGCTCAGTGGTAGATGGATACTTCCCCTTATTTTGCAAATGATCCACCGTAGATAAAAGTGTTAGGACTAGAATATGTATGTTTTGATGATGTTCCTAAAACCTAAGGGTAATAGGACCAATTGAGCCTATTAGTTAGTTGATGATCAAGATAGGGTTGATGTCTTAGTATAGTTAACCCCGCTAGGTTTAACCTAAAGATCCATATTGGTTGAGAAATCAAGGTCGCTGATCAAGACTTGAAGATCAAGAAGGATTGCATTCAAGGGTTTCGTGAAGATCAAGAAGAGAAAATAAGTTATCTCGCAAAAAGAAAGTTGTCAAGAAAGGTTAAAGTGAAGTCGGCAAGGTTGGAATCCTTGCTACAGCAAGCTTGTGAAACTGGCTACCAAGCAAGATATGTAAGGTTGCTAGAGTTGACATTGAGAGATTTATCGATTGATGAAAGGCGTAAGAATAAATCAGATACTCATAATCAATCTAGAGAAGATTGGATTCTCAATCGATCAATCAAGAGATAATTGATTGATATCGCATAATCAATTATCCAAGGTCAACAAATCATTCAACGGTCACTTACCATTTCTTGAAGACCTGATTGATAAATTAGCCTAACGGCTAGTCAAATTCATGATCATATAAATTGAAGTGAAGGATTTTAATTGAAGATACGCGAGAAACATCAAGAAATCCATTCACTCATTGCAAGAATACGTATAATTATTTATACCGAAATCGATCCAATACGTTGATATTTTGAGAGATCTATTTTTGGTCAAGGAATTGTAAATCACCTTCCAGTTTCTCTGTAAGAGAGAAGGTTATTAAATTGATCTTAGGATCACACTGTGTAACAAGGGCAGAAGTTGTAAAACTTTACGTGATCAAATCCTCGGGAGATTGGAGGAGACAAGACCGGTTTGGTGGATAGTAAGGCCCTGTGAATTCGGGGAGAGTGGACGTAGGATTATTATATTCGAACCACTATAAAAATCCTTGTGTCTTTACAAGCTTTCTGCATTCATACTTATAACCGCTCATTCATCGCTTTAATAAACTTGCATCAAACTTGCTAAGTATCTTTCAAGAAGGTTTTCATTAAAAGGGTTTTTCAAATACACACGAGATTAGCTTCGCACCATCAAGACTTCGAGTTCCCGAAGTCTCGCCGATCTCACATAGCACACTCGAGTACATTGTTGTAGAAGACTTCAAAGTCTTCTAACCTCACACTCACTCACGAAAAGTTGTAAAAAGTTTTGAGTGTGGTAAAGTCTATTCAACCCCCTTCTAGACTTTACACCTCCTTTCACATCTACACGATGAAGGTTGAAAAGAAAAGTTGTGAGTTGTCAAATGATGAAAGGAAACTATTTAATCTTGACCAAGTTGCTCGAACCGAGATCATAGAAACTCGACCAGAGAACTTACAGAGAAAGTCAAGACATATAAGATCTGCCAAACAAATGTGGGAAACCCTAGCACTTATGTGTGAAGGATCGGAGCAAATCAAAGAAAATAAGTTGCGCCTATTCTATATTCGTTTGACACATTCAAGATGAAACTGATGAGACAATAGATCGACTGGATCTAAGACCGACAAATATAATCAACAAGACAAGTTCTTTGGGTAAATCTTACACCGAGAAGGAGATCAACAACAAAATATTGAGGTCTCTAACTAGCAAATGGAGAGTCAAGATTACAAAGTGATCAAAGATATAAAATAACTTAGCAAAATAAGTCATCATGAGCTATTCTCACACTTAAAAGCTCATGAATATGATCTGAAACAAGAAGAAGACGAGGATGAAGGAAATTCAAATTCCATGGGAAAAGAAGTTGCTTTCAAAGTCACTCGAATCACTCGCCTAAAGAACTGTTGGAGAGGATTTGAGCTTGAAAGAACAAATGGCACCGCTAACTAGAAAGTTTGATAAAATGAATTCAAAATTTGGGAAATACGTAAAACATTGGAAGAACACAAAGAAAGCTGGTTTCAAATCTAAAAACAAATCTTCAAATGAGTTCGGATAATGCATCGAAGATTCCAAAGATAGTAGAAGATTTAAAACTCCGTAAAGAAGAAGAGAAGAAAATCCAAGAAGAAGAGACTTCTCTCCTAAAAGGGACCCTAGCCCAAGAAGATCTTCAAGAAGTGATGCTTGCTATACCGTCATAAACCCAGGACACTTCAGCTATGACTATCTATAATTAACCCCTAGAGAAAGAGAAGAAAAGAGATTAATGAGAAACCGGAAGTTTGCTGACAAGCATGCTCTAATGGCTCAAGAGGAAGATACTTTCTCAAGAGATTCAACATCATCTTCAAATTTTTCTTCAGATAATGATTTGTGTCTTATGGCCAATGAAGATGAGGTATTTTCGATTCTTGTTCTTCGTCTCGCTTCTCGTGTTTCTCTAGTAGAAGAGTTTGACCATAACTTTGTTGATAAGTTAATGGGAGATCTCAAAATCGCTATAAACGCTTACAATTGTGTGGAAAAGGAAAATGTTAACTTAAAGGAAAAATTAATCTACTTACACAAGAATCTATTAGCAAGTCATCTGGAACATTAGCAGACTTTAGTCGGACAACTTTAGAAGAGTTAAACACTCTTAAATTGAAGTATACCGAACAGGTCAACTAGTAGAAAGGTTACTTGCCGAGAATCTTGAGAAGACCGATCGATTGAAAATCCTATAAGCAAAGTTTGACGAGCTTTTCCATCAGCATGAGCGTATAAATACAAGTGAGGAACGTTTAAGTTTGAGGTTGGATCAATCAACAAAGCTTCTCATGCCGTTCGAACAATAGTTGATTCGTCTCAAACGCCTAACGTAAAAAGGGGAATTTGTTTTATCATTGCCCAATCCTCACAGGTTCAAACAAGTGTACCTAAGAAGAGTACACATGTTAAGGGTAATGATTTGGTAGGAGAGGGTATCATACCTAAACCTACCGATAAGGGTAAAAAGGTTGTCGACTCAAGAAATCGGTTGAATGGGAAGAAGAGTAGTTATACTCAACAACCTAAACAATTGATGAGGTATCAAAAGAAGGGGAATCCCAACTTAAGAAACCTCAAAGAAGGTCGAAAAGTAAACATCTCGAAACCATCTCTCGTGGAGACAGTCTCAATCAAGACTACACAACCTAAGCAAACTTCAAAGCTTGCTAAACGGTCTACTAAGTCTTCTCGTGCTCGTGACATATGAATCTTTTGATGGCTCAAGTAGAACGTATCCTTATCATCAAAACCCTCGAACCATTGCACAATAGCTGATCACTCCATCTAGAGGACCTCGTAAGGATCAAAAGTCTTCTCGAAGGAAAATGACGCCCATGGACATACATTCAAGAAGGCACCAAAAGATGAAGTTGTCTATGTTGATATGTATGGAAGAAGGATAAGATCTTTTGGACTTGATAAGAATAGTCTATTCCTATGGATTCCTAAAGAATGTGCCAACTCTCAAGGACCCAAATCTAAAGGGTACCTAAAACTCAACTAATCGTGCAGGACACCGTGGGGCATGGAAGAGGAGTTGCTGGAAATCTTGTCTAGTACATCGACGGTGGGTGTTCGAAGTATATGACTCGGAGACAAGCAACTCTTGAGCTCAATAAAATCACAAAATGGCCCACGGGTAGTATTCGGAGACAATAACTTTGGTATTACCAAAGGTGTTGGAACTCTATACATTGGAGATGTACGTATTGATGAAGTCTTTTATGTGGAAGGAATAAAGCATAACTTGCTCTCGGTTTCACAATTTTGCTCTCGATTAAGTTTTCTAGTTCTTTGTGCGTTGTTTTAAGTGGTTTAAACGATCAGTGCTCTTAACCGGCCCGAGAAAGGGCAATGTTTATGTTGCGTAACTGCGTATGTTCAAGCAATACATGCCTTGTAGCAAAAGTACTTTAAAAGCTAGCTGATTATGGCACAAGAGATTAAGTCATATAAATTTCAAAATGCTAAACAAGATTGTCGAAAGTCTCTTATAGAGGGTTTGCCAAATAAGGTTTTCTCAAAAGATCGATTTGTGATTCATGTCAAAAGGAAAGCAAACTAAAGCTTCATTCAAGGAAGTTCTTGTACCAACATCAAGTAGGGTTCTACAATTACTTCATATGGACTTATTTGGACCTCGTATCTCCTTTGAGCTTCAAAGGCGTAAAATACACTCTAGTGGTGGTAGATGACTACTCAAGATTCACATAGGTAATATTCATGTTAAAAAGAACGAAACCACCACAAAATTACCAGAATTACTAAAGAGATTACAAAATGAGAAGGGAGAAAATGTCATAAGGATCAAGTGATAAAGGAACAGAATTTCTAAACTCTCACATAGCAACTTATTGTAAAGAAGTGGGATTCAAAGATGAAACGTCTGCAGCTCGCACTCCACAAAGAAATGGCATAGCCGAAAGGAGAAATAGGACACTCAAGGAAGCTGCCGAACAATGCTAGCGAGAATATAATGTTCCTCGAGGTTTTGGGCGTAAGCTATCAATACAGCCGCTATACTAAGAATCGAAGCTTGCTGACCAAAGACCATGGAAAGACACCTTACGAGTTATGGAATGGTTGAATTCCTCGTGTTTCTTTCTTTCGTGTTTTTGGTTGTAGGTGTTTCATTCATGACAACGGCAAGTCCAAGTTAAAAACCTTTGATGCCAAGGTTGCTGATGGAATATTCTTAGGATATTCTAGCACAAGCAAGACTTATCGAGTTTTTAATAGGAAAACCCTTGTTGTTGAAGAAACACCCCATGTGGTTTTTAATGAATCTACTCCCGAGTCTAAGGACAAAGGACTAGAAGAATCAGCGTAGGATTTGGGAAACTAGAACTCAAGGATAAGACAAAATATGTCAAGGTTCATCTACCCATTTTAGACTCGTATTCAAGATGATCAAAGAAACTTCAAAGTCAGCGAGAAAAGAAAAGGCTGTTCCAGAAAGGATTGAAGACTCAAGCAAAACAAAATCTGTGAAGAAACCCCAAAGATTGTTGATGTCTCACCCAAAACACCAGTATGTGAATTTACTAAATCAAGGGGGAACGACACTAGATGATGTTCCAACGATACCTCCGTAAGAGTTAAACGCTTCTAAGAGAAGGAATTGGATGACATCATTCCGGTGATTTAATCTTAGGTAACCCTCAAGATGGAGTCAAAACAAGAAGAAAAATGAACCTAGACGGTTTATTCAATTGCTATGTTTCACTGCAAGAACCTAAGAATATTGAAGAAGCTTTGATGGACACAAATTGGATAGAAGCTATGCAAGATGAACTGAATCAATTCACACGACAAGATGTTTGGGTACTCGTTGACGACCAAAACATCAAAAGGTGATTGAAACTAAGTGGGTTTTCAAGAACAAGAAGAATGAGAAAGATGAAGTCACTAGAAATATAGCAAGGCTCGTCACAAGGTTACTCACAAATGTAAGGAATTGACTATGATGAGACGTTTGCGCCAAAGAACTGCACTAGAAGCTATAAGATATTTCTTGCATATGCATCATATATGAAATTCAAAGTGTATCAAATGGACGTAAAGTCTGCGTTTTAAATGGCGTTCTTCTTTGAAGAAGTATACGTTGAACAACCCCCGTGTTTTGTACAAGAAAATCAAGTTTACCGCTTGAAGAAACCACTATATGGACTAAAGCAAGCTCCCCAAGCTTGGTATGACACACTATCGCAATTTCTACTTGATAATGGATTCAAAAAGGAAAGATAGATCGAACCTTATTCGTAATTGAAGAAGATCAAGAAATTCTACCGGCATGCATTTATGTGGACGACATAACTGTTAGATCAAGAAGTTTTGATGAGTTAAAAGAAGCACTCGGTATGATCGATGACCTCAAGAACAGTGAGATTAAGTCCTTATGCTAAGCCGATCGACGGGGTCGAGAACCAAACTAGTCAATCGAGGTCCGAAGATTACAAGTCATCCGGAGACGAGCTCGAGTCTAGTCATCTGCAGGAGACAAATATGAAGAGCTCGGACGAGGTCAAGACGAGCCGAGTAGAATAAGAAAGGCGAGTCTTCACCAAGTCACCGCAGATGAGTAGAATAAAATCACCGAGGTCTAGAGCAGCTTTTCAAGATTAAGTTTGTTAAAGCAGCTTTCAGTTTGTTAGAACTCGACTAACAAACTAACCGTCTTTTCAGACTTATAAATAGGTCAAGGCACTTCATTAAAAATACAAATGTAACACACGAGTTATCAATTCGTAAAGATATTCTCTCAAATCATGAGTTTTCAAAAAGCACAAAATTGTTTCAAAGATTTCGTCATAGATTTTTCTAAGTGTTTATAGAACACTTTCTTTCACATCTTCATCACACTTTCTTTATCTTAGAGTTAGATTTCACAGATTTGTTTAGGATTTTGAAGAGTTGAAGATCGGTTTGTAATTTGTAAGTTGTACGATTGTAAAGTAAGTAAGTAAGCAGATAGTAGAGACCCTTCTTCAAGTTGAAGAAGGAGAGTGAATGTAGGATTGTTATAATCCGAACCACTATAAATCTGGGTGTTCTTTATTGCTTTGTTTTACTTACTTGTTTCTTACGAATTCCGCTTACAAAACTAAAGTTAGATTTCGTAATCAAAGTTAAATCTAAAATATCACTTTTGCTTTTGATCTTGTTCAAGTTGAATTTAAAACTGAATTTCCATTGTGTAACTTTGAAGTTTAGAGTAAGATTTAAAGAGATTTGCAAAATCTACAAAATCTATTCAACCCCCCTTCTAGATTTTTTCCTAGAAGGTTAACTCAAATTTTCTTAATCAACTCAACTAATCGGGACCAACATAATCTTCGGATCTCAAAATAAGAAACTTTGTGAAAAATTTAGTGAATTGATGCAAAGTAAGTTTGAAATGTCTATGATGGGAGAGATGAATTATTTCTTAGGTCTTCAAGTCTAGATAAACTAAAATTGAAATCGTAAAAGTAAAGTAAAGTAATAACAAACACTGTGGTTTACAAAGTGGATCGGATTATGAATAATCCTACATCCACTCTCCTTCTCCAACTTGAAGAAGGGACTTAGCTTACTACTTACATACTTTCATCGACTTACAACTTACAAACTTACAAATATCTTCGATCTTCAAAACTCCTAACTTCTTTCCCTAATCTAATTATTACATTGAGTAGTGGAATTTGAAGATTACAAGTAAAGTATTCTATAAACACATAGAATTGTTTTGAAAACTCTTTTAAAAACTTGTGAATTGAATGTGAAATCGAATAGAGAGTAAAATGCGCAATTCGTGATGTATGTAAAAATTATTTGGAAAATGAAAATCTAGACCTATTTATAAGTTTGAAAAGACAGTTAGTTTGTTAGACAGTTCTAACAAACTAAAAACCGCTCAACAAACTTAATCTTGAAAATCGCTTTGCTCCCCAGTGATCTGCACTGACTTGGTGAAGACTCGCCTTTCTTATTCTACTCAGCTTGTCTTGACCTCGTCTCGAGCTCTTCATAATCGTCTCCTACAAATGACTAGGTTTGAGCTTGTCTCCAGATGACTTGCAACTTTCCAGTCTTCACCGACTTGCTCGATTGATGACCTAGTATGATCACTTAGTATCGACTTTGATCTCACTGCTCTTCATAGTCGTCTGATCATCCGAACTTCTTTTAACTCATCAAAACTTTCTTGATCTAACAATTGATGCATGATTTGGAGGCTTATTTGAGTGCAAAGTGAGTAAAAGTGTTAGTTTTTGTGCATGATGGATGCATATCAAGGCTACCATCAAATACAAATCCTCCCCGCAGATATTCCCAAAGTAAGCTTTATTGTTGCTTGCGGAACATTTTGCTATATTAGAAATGTGTAGAGTATCACTTTGTTGCTTAAAGAGTATTACTTGATGAGTATTTGATGTTTTTCATCCGCTTTATAGGTAAATCGGTGGAATTTTGCCAAACCGAGAGTACCAACATGCTTAGAATGAAGAGACGAATGAGATGGACAAAAATGGGGTCGGGGCTGAAGTCCCGTCCAAAAAAATGCCCTTGACTCGACCTCTGGTCGAGGGCCGAGGCCTTGAGTCGAGGATATGAAGGAAAGAGAGAAATTCAAAAATGGAGCTGCCTCAACTCGAGGGAGGAGCCTCGAGTCGAGGGATTTGAAAATTGTGGATCCCTCGAGCCTGTGGCTGAGCCTCGACTCGAGGCCGGTGGATTTTCGGCAAAATCGTGGACACGACTCTTAGGCCTCGACTCGAGGGCACCAAGCTCGAGTCGAGGGGGCCCCAAAACCAAAAATTCTTGTTTTAAGTCATTTTGGTCTAAAAATAGATCATAATCTCCTCATATCGGTTTAGAGCGGTTTCTAGGTAGTTTCCTGAGCAAATTTATCATTTCCGAGCTTAATTCTACTTGTAATTGCATTAGATTGATAGATTTTGATTATATTCAAGCTTGTAATTATTAGATTAGCATTTTGATCTATTAGATTTTGAGTTTTAAGTTGTAATTGAAGTGAAGAGGATTGTAAATCAAGCATTGTGGAGGATTGAAACATTCTTATTTTTGATAATTGAAGACCAATTGGTGATGTTCTTCTACTTTTCTCTCTTTAATTCCTTGTTTGTAGTGATTAGTGATTTAATTGCTTTCCTGGATTTTTCACCCATGGCTTTTGAACTTAGCATCATGGGCTAATAGCTTTGTGCTTGGGATAATTGAAATTGGGGATGATGTGATTGCCTCATGCTATGATTGTTGATGATTGTGATCAATTGAATTAGATTGCTTCCTAATTGTGATTCTTAATTGTGCTTTATGCAAAATTGTCACTTTAGATTAATGGTTGATCACCCTAGCAATAGGTGAGAGTTGAGCTAACGTGATTAGGTGTTAATCGGGTTATAATTTTGTATGATTGTATGAATTGGGGACATCTACATTGAGAGATGGGAAGGACTAAGAATACTCACATTAGGCATTGTGATTTTAATGGAGTGATTAATTTCATGATGGTTTATGCTTTCTAATTTGATTGATTTGCATTTGGATACAATCATAGCTTGTTAATCATGGATTCCTTGATGAAGATTATCCCTTGCACCCCATTCCCCATTTGTTTCTAGCTTATTTGATATTGGATCTTAAGTGTTTGATTAATTGCTTGCATTAGTTTTAGATTTTAATTCTTGCCATATTTTTGTAGAATTTAGTCCTAAACCCATTCTTACAACAATAGTCATTTAGAACTTGTATCCTTAGGGCCTCGCTTGCATACTTACTCCTTTGGGTTCGATATTTGCGATTGGTCTTAATACCACTTACCGGATTACTACTCCTTTCACTTGCACCGTCTTTGATGGCGGATAAAACTTCATTAAGAATCTTTTGCTAAGGTCCTCCCACGGACGAATGTTTCGGGAGGGATAGAATTTAGCCATGCTTTGGCTCTCCCCTTAAGAGTAAAGGAAAATAGCCTTAGCTTCTTCGCATTCTCGGACACTCCATTATACTTTGTGGTGTCGGAAATCTCTAAAAATTGTGCCATGTGTTGATGAGGGCACTCTTCTTCATCTTTCCCTTCAAATTGCTTTTCTCTCAACATCCTCACAAATGCGGGACTTATCTCAAAATTATTTGCTTCAATTCTCGGCCTTGCAATACCATCATAATGCTCACGAAGTTGAGGCTCAAAGAACTCTCTTAATGGCCTACCTTGAGGTGGAGGCTCTTGCATCGATTGTGGTAGGGCTTGTGGAATATGAGGTGGCTCTTGATATCTCGGCTCATGGGTGTATGGCATATGAGGATAGTATGGTGGGAATTGTTGTGGATGAGGTGGATAGTTGGATATTGGTGAGCTTTTGGAGGGTAGGGGTATGGGTTTTGGTAGGGAAATTGATGTGGTGGCATCCCTTGAGGGAAAGGGCTAACTCAAGCATTAAAAGGCAAATTGTGCCCATTACCTCCTCCATTCTCTTGCACTCTCCCCTCTCCATTGCCATTCACCTCCTCAACATGAGGTTCACCAACTCTCTCTTCATTCATCAACTCTTCACCTTCCATCATTTCTCTTCTCCTTCTCCCACGATTTCTACGAATTGTAGCTTCAATTTCAGATTGAGTGGCAAGGGTGGAATACCACTAGACCTTGTAATCACGCACCCACAAACCACCAATCCAAGTATTAAAATCCAACAAAAACAAAGAACAAAACAAAAATACAAAAACAACAACAACAAGTAGCAACTTAATTCCTAAGTCTCACTTAAGGCGCAAAACTAATTCCCGGCAACGGCGCCATTTTGATTGCGAGTATCGGGTAAGCGATTTTAAGATAACCAAGTATATCGAACCCAAGGGAAAAAGTATGCAGTGAGGCCCTAGAAATACAAGTTCTCTATGACTATTGTTGCAAATATGGTTTGGTTCCAAAACAAAATACAAATGCTAGAATTAAAAATCAAACAACTAAGCAAGCAAATTATCAAACACTTGGTATGCTAGAACAAGTATCAAAAATCAATTGGGGATTGGGGTGCTAGGGATAATCTCCATCAAGGAATCAAGGATCAACAAGCTATGATTGAATCAAATTGCTAATCAACTAAGATAGAAAGCATAAAACCATCATGCAATTAAGTCTCCATTAATCACACAATGCCTAATGTGAGTATCCTTAGTGCAACTAATCTCTCAATTAAGAAGCACCCAATTCATGCAATCATACACAATTATAACTCGATTAATTCCTAATCATGTTAGCTCAACTCGCCTATTGCTAGGGTGATTAAACATTAACCTAAAGAGATAAAAATACATTAAACACAATTTGATTCACAATTAGGAACAAACTATCTCAATTGATCAACAATCATCAACAATCATAGCACAAGACAATCAAATCATCCTCAATTTCAATTATCCCAAGCATAAGAGTATTAGCCCATGGAGCAAAGAGCACAATCCATGGGTAGAAAATCTAATTGTACAATAAAAAATCTAATAACAACAATTAGTGAATTGAAATGAGGAAAGAGGAAGAACATCATCAATTGAATCAAAATGATCAATAATAGGAATACATGAATCTTCACAAGTATCTTCAAAAGTAATCTCTTCTCCACTTGAATCACAACTTGGAATGAAAAACTAATGGATCAAAAGCTAATCTAGGGTACAATTGATCAAAATCTATCTAAATCTAACAATCTATTCAACCTATAATGAGAATTAAGCTATGGAACTGGAAAATCACCCTAAAAACCGCTAATAACTGCTATGGGAAGATTATGCTCTGTTTTACTGCTCAATTGGCTTAAAAAGCCAAAATTCCGAAAATCGGCACCCTCGACTCGAGGTTGGGGCCCTCGAGTCGAGGCTTGTGATGTCGCATCCATGCTTCTTCAAAAATACACCTGCCTCGACTCGAGGCTCGCCTCGAGTCGAGCTTGCCACTTTCGCCGTATAAATACCGGTACTCTCGGTTTGGTCAAATTCCACCGATTTACCTGAAAATGGGATGAAAAACATAAAAATCCATCAAGTAATACTTTTCAAGTAAAGTAGTGATACTCTACACATTTAGGCACAAAAACTAACACTTTTCACCACTTTTTGCACTAAAATACCTCTCAAATCATGCATCAATTCACTCCAATCAACAACCTCTTCATCGGGTTTTTCTTGAGATAATGACTTATGTCTTATGACTATTGGTGATGAGGTACTTTATGACTCTTATTCTTCGTCTACTTCTCGCACCTCTCTAGCGTAAGAGTTTGACCATAACTTTATTGATAAGTTGATAGGAGATCTCAAAACTGCTATAAACCCTTATAATTGTGTGAAAAAGGAGAACACTAGCTTAAAGGCGATTGAACTACTTACTCAAGAATCCACTAGCAAGGCTTAGGAATACTAGCGGACTCTAATCGGACAACTTCGGAAGAGTTATACACTCTTAAATTGAAGTACGCCGAGCAGTCAATTTGGTAGAAAAGGTTGCTTCTTTGAGAATCTTGAGAAGGCAGATTAGTTGAAAATCTTACAAGCAAAGTTTGATGAGCTTTTCCATCAGCATGAGCGTGTAAAATCAAGTGAGGAACATTTAAGTTTTAGATTGGATCAATCAATAAAGCATCACATCTTTCGAACTATAGTTGATTCATCTCAAACACCTAACGTAAAGAAGGGAATTGGATTTCTTGTTGTCCAATCCTCACGAGGTTCAAACAAGTGTACCTAAGAAGAGTACACATGTTAAGGGTAATAATTTGGTAGGAGAGGGTTCCAAACCTAAACCTACCGATAAGGGTAAGAAGGTTGTCGACCCGGCAAATCGAGTTGAATGGGAAGAAGAGTAGCTATACTCAACAACCCAAACAACCGATGAGGTATCAAAGGAAGGGGGAATCCCAACTTAAGAAACCTTAGCAAAGTCGAAAAGTAGATATCAACCGAAACCATCTCTTTGGAGATAGTCTCACCAAGACTACACAACCTAAGCAAGCTTCAAAGTTTTCTAAACAATCTACTAAGTCCTCTCGTGCTGTAAGATATGAATCTTTTGATGGCTCGGGTAGAACGTACCCTTATGTTAGATCAAGAAAAGTTTTGATGAGTTAAAAAGCAACCCAGATGATCGGCGACTATGAAGAACAACCGAGATCAAGTCCCGATTACTAAGTGATCGGACTAGGTCAAGGACAGCAAGTCATGAAGAATGAAAAGTTGCAAGTCGTCTGAGACAAGCTCAAACCTAGTCATTTGCAGGAAAGCGATTATAAAGAGCTCGAGGACGAGGTCAAGACAAGCTGAGTAGAATAAGAAAGACGAAGTTTTCACCAAGTCACCGCAGATGAGTAGGATAAATCACCGAGGAGCGAACAAATTTCATGGTTAAGTTTGTTGAGCGCTTTTGATTTGTTAGAACCGACTAACAAACTAACCGTCTTTTCGGACTTATAAATAGGTTTAGTTTTTCATTTTTCAAATAAAAAATTTTTACGCAACACGATTCACACATTATTCACTATTGATTTCTATCTTCACGTTCAATTCACAAGTTTTTCAAGAGAGTTTTTAAAAAAGTTTTAAGTGTTTATAGAACACTTTACTTGTAATCTTCAAAGTTTGATAATCACTATAATAGTTAGATCTTTATAGAAGAATTTAGGAGGTTGAAGATTTGAAGATCTTCACGAGTTGTAAGTTGTAAGTTGGATTGAAAGTAAGTAAGTGGTAAGCGAGTCCCTTCTTCAAGTTGGAGAAGGAGAGTGGATGTAGGATTATTCATAATCCGAACCACTCTATGTCTTTGTGTTCTTTATTGCTTTACTTTATTTTTCTCGTCAATTTCAATTTCAGTTTATCAATCAAAGTTAAATTTAATTTAAGTTAGCGTAAATATCATGTGCTTTAGATCTACATAAAGTAGAGTTTAAATTTAATTCCTACTGTGCTACATGGGTGTTTTGAATAAGTTTGAAAGATTTATAAAATTCTGAAAATCTATTCAACCCCCCTTCTAGATTTTCACTAGAATGCTAGATCGGGTTGTAACTAATCTACTCAACTAAGTGGGACCAACAAGTGGTATCGGAGCGGTGTTAAGTTGTTCTAATATTGATTTTAGGTCTTAACCAAGATTCTGAAATTTGTTCTTGATTATCTTTATCTTCTTTATTTCACTAACTCTGCTACTAATCGATGCATGTAAGTTGTTGTTGTCTTATCTCATCATGTCATCCGCAAGAACAAGAAATCAGGAGTTTACCTGAATTTTCAATTGAAGAATATGACTATTGGAAATTCAGGATGGAAAACCATCTCAAGGCAATCCATGATAGGATGGAGGAGGTTCTTGAAGAAGGACCTATTAAATTTTATCATGGAGGCACCAAAGAATGGCACCGAGTCACCGAATCAAGAGTCGACAAGAGAAAAAGAGCTCGAATCGACAAGTGATGAGAGGAAAATCCACAACCTAGATCAGGTAGCTAGGATCGAAATCATTGAAACTCGAGTAAAGACTGGATTGAAAATGTCAAAAGATGCAAATCAGCTAAGGAGATGTGACAGACACTTGCAAATGTTTGTGAAGGATCGACCAAGTGAAAGAGAATAAGTTGCGATCTGTATTACATGCCTTTGATACCTTCAAGATGAAGGAGAATGAAAGCAGTGGATCAACTAGATGTGAGATTAACAAAATCTTCTCAACAAAGCGGTGATCTAGGAAAGAACTATTCGAAAAGGAGATCAATAACAAGATACCGAGATCTTTGACTAAGAGATGGAGAGAAAAGTCTAATATCCTTAAAGCAACCCAAAATTTATCTTCTATTACTCATCATACCTTATTTTCTCATCTTAAAGCTTTAGAGTATGACATTCGAGATAGAAGATGAGGAAGATGAGATGGAGTCAAGCACCTCATCCAAATTTGTTGCATTTGTCAACAAAGAAGACAAGATGACAAGTGAATCATAGGAGCCGATCTATCTCTCGAAGAGCAGATGGCGTTGCTCACCAAAAAGGTATGACAGATTAAGAATGAAATATAAGCGTAACAAATTGAGGTTTGCGGGTAAAGATAGATCTAGATCCAAGTCAAGAAGAAAGGAAGATGACTCAACAGATGATGATAAGAGTAGGAGCCGAGACAAGGAGGTTCAGATCTCCTGCTAAAAGAAATCCTACTAGCCCTAAATCGATAGGAGTGACACTTTCTACACTTGTAACAAGACAGACACTTCAGCTATGATTGTCCTCACTGACTCCTAAAGAAAGGGAAGAGAAAAGAAAAAGAGAGACAGAGATTTGCAGATCAAAGGGCTCTTCCGGGAAGAAAAGGAATCAAGAAAATCATCATCTTCATCATCCTCATCTGATTTTGGATCGACGATGAAATTTGTCTTATGACCAAAGAGGTAGATTATTACTCTTCTTGATAATGACTCTTATAAATGCATTTGAGATAATGATCAAACCGTTATTCAAGGGTTATTGAGAGATTTAAAGATGTCCTTGGCTGCTTATAAACAGCTAGAGACAAAATTTTACTTTAAAAGATCAAATTCAGATTCGCCAAAGGCAAGCAGTGGTAAACTACTCGTAACTGAGGAAACATTCAAGGGGGAATGTTTTCCCAGATCGAGGCTAGTACATCAGCCACTTGTCCGAAAAATTAGAACGTGAATTGAAATCTTTAAAAGACAAATTTGAGATGTTCGTGCTAAAAATGAATTAATTAACAAAGACAATGAGGAGCTTGTCTTCAAAATAAGTCAACTTAATAATTCACAATCAGCAATAGATCACATCTTTCATACTTCTTAAAAATCCCATGACAAAACGAGTCTTGGTTATGATAGGAATAGTAAATCAGATTTTGAAACCTTGGAAATTTGTGAAGGCATCCGAAAACCCAAAAGAGATTAGAATTGGTCCTTGGAAACCACTTAGTCGAGATAAGGACCGCATCTCCCAGCGAAAACAAAACTTCAGTGAGAACTCCATATCGGACTAAGAGAGTTCCAAGAACTAAGATAAGAAGAAATTTTTATTATAGCCACTTTTGATGGAAGAAGCGAGATGCTATCCTACTTTTCCTAAGTTCAAGAAAATTGCTAAATCTATACAATAAATTGTCATCTTCAAGTGATATAATTGTAGACAGATTTGGTAGGCAACTCAAGTCTGATTTATTATTAGGGAATGAGATATTTGTTTGGTTACCCAAAGTGATGTTTGACCTTCGAGGACCCAAGATCACTAGGGTACCTTATAACTAATCTGTTTTACAGGATTCACGAGGATCATTACTCAAGGAGGAGATCTTAGCTTCTATCTGGTACATAGACGGTGTTTGTTCACAACATATGACTTGTAACAAGAAGCTACTATTAAATTTCCAAAACATTGATGGTCCTAGAGTTTTATTTGGAGACAACAATTGTGGACAGGACTAAAGGAGTAGGTACTGCGATTATCAAGGATATTCAGTATCTCGAGGTATATTTTGTAGAGGGTTTGAAACATAATCATTATCTGTTTCCCAACTTTGTGATAAAGGTTTTCTTGTCAAATTTTCTAAAGATAAATGTGATATTTTAGATAGTTCCTCGGACATGGTAATGTTTATGTGACAAACTTCAATAGTTATCCCAAAGAAACTTGTCCTGATAGCTAAGGGTGGAGATGACCTCGGTGGCTATGGCATAAGAGGCTTAGTCATCTCGAACTTCAAGACCCTTATTAAGTGGCTAGAAAGAATCTTGTTAAGGGATTACCCGAGAAACTATTTTCTACCGATCTGAAGTGTGATGCTTGTCAAAAAGGTAAATAGCCTAGACACTCATTTAAGAGTATTAATACCTCATCATCTCGAAAGAGTTTTACAACTTCTTCATCTTGATCTGTTTGGACTGTTTCACCTCTCGGCTTCAAAGTGGGAAGGAAATATACTCTTGTGGTGGTAGATGATTTTTCTAGATACACTTGGGTCATACTTCTTTTCAAGAAAAATGAGACTGTGAACAAGATCCTTGATCTGTCTGCATGCATTCAAAATGAGAAGGGTATTAATATTATTAAAATAAGGAGTGATAAGAGCACCTTGATTTTTTAAATTCTTGTTTATCTAATTTTTTCAATGAGTGTGGAATTATTCATGAGACATCATCAGCAAGAACTCCACAACAAAATGAAGTGGTTGAAAGAAAGAATAGAACCTTGAAGGAGGCGGCCCGGGGAGCATGTTAGCCGAGTATGAAACCCCTCACGAGGTTACAGTGAAGCCATCAATACGAGCTTGTTATACCCCGAGAACATGTGCTTGATTATTAAAGACAAGGGTAAGACTCCATATGAGATTTGGAAGGGTAAGATTCCAAGAATCTCATATTTTAGAGATTTTGGTTGTAAATGTTTCATCCATAACAATGGGAAGTCTAAGCCGAGAACTTTTGATGCTAAGTCGGTGATGGAATATTCTTGGGATATTCCAACACTTCCAAGGTATTTAGAGTTTTCAACAAGACAACTCTTTGTATGGAGAAACTCCTCATGTGGTTTTTGATGAATGGTATTCCTTCTCGAGATAAAGTGAATCAAATTTCTAATGGTCTAGATAAGATTGAACTAACCAAAATTAAACATAGAACAGTCCATCTACCTAGTCTTGATTCATATTCGGATGAAGAAGAATCCCCATCCGATAGTGAAGACAACTTTTGATCGAGACTCCATCTCGAGGAGACACCCTTGACATCACCGATCGGCGGGGTCAGAGATGAAGGGGGAACGTCGGCTCGGGAAGAGTCGGGAAGAGTCGAGATGAGTTGCCTGCCGAGTCTCAAGATGAGGATTCTTCTACTCAAATAGGCAAGAGGATGAGAAGTTATCATCCATCCGACTGCATTATTAGAGACCCATTAAGTAGTGTGCGCACACGAATGATGCTTTGGACTCGAGAGTCCTGCATTCGGTTGTTATGTATCACTTCTCGAACCTAAGTCTATTGAGGAAGCTCTATTATATCCAAAGCTGGATAACGGCCATGCAGAAGAACTGCATCGGTTTGAAAGAGAATGTTTGGGAATTAGTGGAAAGACCCTTACATAGAAAGATTATAGGCACCAAATGGGTGTTTAAAAATAAAAGCAGATGAGAACAACATTATTGTTCGTAATAAGGCAAGATTGGTAGCTCAAGGTTACTCACGGTCTGAAGGAATAGACTATGATGAAACCTACGCTCCAGTCGCGATTAGAAGCAATAAGGATGTTCTTGGCATTTGCCGCTTATAAATCTTTCAAAGTCTTTCAAATGGATAGTAAGTCTGTTTTCCTTAATGGTGTGTTACTTGAGGAAGTCTATGTGGAGCAGCCTCCCGGGTTTAAGATCAATAACAAGGTCTATAAACTCAATAAGGCCTTATATGGACTGAAACAAGCTCCCGAGCTTGGTATGATACCTTATTTGATTTCTTAATATCAAATGGATTTTCAAAAGGTAAGATAGATAGGACTCTGTTTAGAAAAGAAGTAGATGGAAACATCTTGTTAGTTCAAATTTATGTGGATGACATTATCTTTGGTTCACCTAATCGAAATTATGTGAAGATTTCGGTGTTCTCATGAAAAATAGGTTTGAAATGTCAATTATGGGTGAATTAACATATTTTCTAGGCTTATGATTAAACAGACGAGTAAGGGTATTTTTATACATCGAGACTAAATATGCTAAGGACCTAATTTAGAAATTTGGGATGACTACTGGTAGGGAAGTTAAAATACCTATGGCAACTAACTTCTCTATGGATTCGAGATGAGCAGGGATACCCACATGCAACGAAGTATCGTGGACCGATTGGATCCCTTCTCTATCTCACCGCAAATAGGCCGAGACATAGCTTTTGCGGTTGGGGTATGTGCAAGATTCCGTCTAATCCCAAGAAAACTCATCCGGAGACTGCTAAGAAAATCCTTAAATATCTCAAAGGAACTTTGCAAGTAGGGTTATGGTACCCGGTGATGACAACTTTGGTGGCAGGTTATTCAGACTCGAGACTTTGGGGGTTGTAAGATTGATAGGAAATCCACTTCAGGAACTTGTCAATTCTTAGGCAACAAATTAATTTCTTGGTTATCTAAGAAACAGGACATCCGTGGCCACCTCCACAATCAAGTGAATACATGGCGGTGGAAGTTGTTGCTCTCAACTCCTCTGGATTAGTCAATAGCTTAGAGATTATAACATTCAAACATCATCTATTCCTATATACTGTGATAGTAATAGTGCAATAGCCATGACATACAATCCTGTTACGCATTCTAGGTGTAAGCATATAGACATTAGACATCATTTCATTAGAGATCATGTGGAAAAGAATGATATTAGAATTGAAAAGATAGCCACTTAATCACAAAGAGCGAGATATTCTTACAAAACCATTAGATGAGACTAAATTTAAAGAATTGTGTTTAAAATTAGGATTACTTGATGCATCATTGGCTGATTTTTATTATCATTACTTGCATCCATTAATTGTTATCCTTATTTCTTTCTTTCTTTTCGTTAAATAAATGTCTAGAAAGAATTATCGGACTAGATATGAGTCAAAGGACAATCAGGTAGCTGATATCATTGATTTCCTTCTTAGGAATCAAGGATTAGTCATATTGACCTTATCCGACATGATGATTTCTTATCGACATTCGAAATCAGACTAGAGCACAATAGTCACTGATTTCTTGAAAAGGCATTTACTATCTCGCACCCTATCTCGATCTACCTCAGCTACTAATAGTTTTGATGAGTTTGTTTTGCAGGAACAGGTGTACCGGCTTTAACTCTAAAACTCTTCAATCGAGAAAAACACCTCACCTTTGTTTTACACAAGATAACTATCTCAAGTCTGCTTATTTTCACATAATCTGCATAAATTTACGAATTGAAAATATCATGTTCAGTTTTATTAGCATTAAAATTTGTGTTTTTCAAAATTAGACTCGAAGGAATTTATTAAAATATAATACAAGGTCACTTTTGACCAAGTCTAATAAAAACCCAGTGCAAATAGGAAACCCGTTTGCAAAGAAAGGCATCTTTTAGCTTACGTCTGTATACTAATTACCTCTGTATAAAGCAAACCCATTAGCCGTCCAATCCATAGGATAAGCGGTTACTTTTACACAATTCAAGATGCGTTTATGCCATGCGCCTGAAGTCGGCGGTTTTATCGCTAAGCCGTTGATATTTTACACGCGCTTTCATTAATCAATGGATAAAAATCATTTTCTAAGATCGTGACACGTATCAACTTCCCAATTTTCCCTCTCTTTCTTCAGGTTTAAAAACTTACCTTCTTCATTTCAAAATTTCACTTTCACATTTTCTCTTGTTCAAAATTTACTTGCAAAATTTTCCTTCCTTCAAAAATTACTCAAATGGCTTCCTCTTCTTCTCAAACCCCAAAACCCCCACTTATATAACCTTTGCCAAATCAGATTTCAAAATGAACACAGAGACTCGTTAAGAACAAACTCAAAGCCGAGATGTACGTCGATTTCAATACAATAAGAGATAGAGAATCCACGAAATCCCGAGATTACTGGAAGAATCAAGGTTGAGAGGTTTCTTCTCATTAAAGTCACTGAGAAAACAAAAGCGGATTTCATTGGAGCCGAATTCTGGTCAACAGTAACTTTTCGTAAAACGGCTTGAAACCATTGTAGAAGGTACACACTTGTTATATACGAAAGAAAATGTGGCCCAAATCCTTGATACCACAATGGATGGGGTAAATCCACTAAATTATGAAGAAGACGAATGGGAGCGGATCATTCGATATCTTTGCAAGAATTACTTACGAGAGGGACGAGGAGGGATCTCAAGAAGAATCTCCTTAGATGAAAATATAGGCTGTTAATGACGATTGTAACTAAATCCATCTTAGGAGATCGAGTTCTCATGACGGTGTGACTAAGTCCCGATTGTGTTGTATGAGGGCAATATATGATGGAGTCGGGGTAGATTGGGTGGACTTAGTGTTCCGAAGGTTGAAAGAAGAGAAGTTAAGGCTGTTGTATAATCCTGATGAGGAGATCTGGACAACTCGGTCAATCGTGAGTCTGTTCAACAAGATCACATTCTTGATGAAAGGAGTGAATAAGAGGGTTGAGGCGAGAGAAGGCTTGAAAAAATATTCCAAACAGAAGGGGTTCTTGTGAAGCATGAAAGATTAGGCGGGCTGCGGTCGGATGATGACACGACGAGGCCAAGAACAGAGGAATGAGGCGGCAGTGCAGCAGCCCAAAGACCAGGCGGGGTACAAGGAGGCGACATACCCAAGCCGAGGTACCAGCGGTAGAGGTGAAGAGCCTGTACGAGGAGCAAGCAGTGAGGAAGCAGTGGAGTGGAACCAGAGGTCGTCATGCTTGAAGAAGACAGACTGTTGCTCCACTTCGCAGAGAGACCCGAAGGAGATTGGTAAAAGCCGCAGATGTAACGACTGAGGAGAGTCATCTGCAGCTCCTCAAGCTTGTTACAGAGGAGGCTGCCACGCCTGAGATAGCAGCCAGCGAGGCGAGAGCAGATGTCTTTGGAGGAGCCCGGCTCGAATATACATTCTCTGAAAAGCGAGTCTCGGCAGTACATCTTCAAACATCTCCTCCTCTGAAAAATCACCATCCCACCCGGGCAATGAAGAAGTATCCTAGGCTGGTACTTCCGAGCCTCTTGAATAGCCTACACCGAAATAATCCAAACAAAAACCATCTCAACTCAACCATCTACCACTCCACCTCCCACCTCATCTCCACAACAATCTCCACCTCCTTAACAAATAATCCCGAAATTCCTCCCACCTCCTCTCAACCTTTTGATTTCCTAGACTTCCTTTCCACCAAATATCCCACTCCATCTCCTCAAATCAGCCCAATACACACCCCCGAACCTGATGGATCTATGGGAAGCTTCGATGTTTCCCTACGATCCGAAGCCAAGAAGAGGTTGGTGGAACTCATTCTGAACTTGATTCAATTACTGAAGTAATGAAGGAATCTTTTGAGGTTTGGCTGATTCATCGGCTAAGAGCGAGAGATCTGGAGGAGATGAGTCTATTTCTTTGAAGAGGTTGGTGGGGAGAACCTCATCTCACGGGAGAAAGCAATCTGGAGTCTGCGGGAGTAACTTCTATAACCTCCATACTATCGGAAGAGCAGCTCCTAAACCATGTGCGAGGTCGTCTTGGCTCGCCGAAGACCTCTCTGCCGCTCCTCCCGGCGGCCGAGATCCACCTTCTCTTCCATCCTAAACCAAATTTGGAGAAAAGAGTTGAGGACAAATTCACTCGAGATGCTTACAACAAAAGCTGCAGACATCGTGGATTTTGTCGGTGTGACTATGGAAGAAATGTTTAAAGCATCTCGAGGTAAACCTCTTATCTTCTATTTCGCATTACATTAAATTTTACGTGAAAGAAGAGTTGGCTAAGGTTAAGAAGGAGGTTGGAGAGTGAAGAGTCAAGTACAAGTTGACAACCAAATTAAGGTGATGAGATTGTGAGAAATCAAACCTCGGCTTCCACCTATTTTACCATTATCAAGGAGCAGCTTGCTATGCTACTTGATGATGTTAAAAGGGGGAAGATGTGGAGATTATCAAAGCCGAGCTCAATCGGATAAAGCTATCAACGGCCCGGCCCAAACAGGCAGCTCACCGCCCTAAAGATAAGAATCGAGCAGATAGAGGAAGCAATAAGGGTAGATGAGCAGGCCAAAAGAAAGAGGCGGAGCTGAAATCTGAGAGATTCATAGCCAAGATTAGGGAAAGAAAGGAGGAGGCCAAGGCCGAAGCCGAGGCTGAGCAGCGAGCAAGGGTAAGGAGGCTGGTGATAGGCTGAAAAAGGGAAGGAGAAGGAGCTTGAGCTAATCTCATCGCCCATCGGCCAAAGTTTGATGTCCAAAGTCTGCGGGGAAAAGACCTCTGGAGAAGTCGGCCGAGCAGATCGGGATTGAGGCGAGAGAGGATCGGGGATAAAAGCTGAAAAAGATCTACTATGGCCAAAGGGAAGCAAAAAGGAAAATCAAATCTGCAAAGGAAGGTGGCGGGGTCTTTGATAGATCTCTTAAAAGATGGGTAGTCCCAGCTGATCGGAGGAGAAGCGGACGAGGCATGGGTTAGGCCGCGAGGAAATGATCGATACTCCTCCAAGGATGATTGCGCATCCTTCTTGGGCAGTGAGTACATGAAATATGAAGTTAAATGTGTTAGGATGTATACTATAAGCCTAGCTTTTGTATGAACATCTTTCTTGAGTATGAACATCTTTTTTCATATGAGATTCATTATGATCAAAATACTTATTGTTTATGATTGTTATATATATCATTATTATGTTGATTAATCTATCTTGTAGATAACATGGTGTGTGGTGTCACACGAGAAGATCATGTTATCGGTGCCTTATAGATTGTAAATAATAGCTCACAACCAAAATGGATTTGGACAAATCATTGGAGCAGTTGTAGTGTAATTTGGTATTAGTCTATCTTGACTATAAAGTTACACTAGTACATTTTGTATGTATTGAGCGAGGACCATATGAGGTTGTTCAATTTGTCTTGACTATATAAAAGAACAAGACCTCTGTTGTTATGGATGTACGTCTTCTTAATCCCTATATAATAATGGGCACGTGTACTCAATGTATGTTTCTTTGATTTACCAATGGGTGAGATTTATTAAATCAATAGGCTCGGTGAATTGGGAGATAACATTGTTTATATGGTGTCTTTGTTGATTATAGAAGGAATCCGTGTCCTAATTATTTAGGATGATGATGTCCCCTTGAGGAGCTCATAAAGATTATTATGTAAACCACTGCGAGTTGGATTTAATCCGACATAATAATAAAGATGAGTGGTACTACTCTTGGAATTAGATATAAATTAATTAAGTTGTCATTAATTTAATTAATTTATGGACATTCGATATCTTAAACACGGAGAAATAAACGTACACATAATAAAGGAGCTCATATAATAATATGGGATTAGGGCGGTAATTCAACTATAACTCTTTAGTGGGTGAGTTATAATTGATGGGCTTAAGTAAAGTGTTCGGGTGAACACGGGATATTTAGGCCCATCGGGAGGCCCAACCCTAATTCCTCCTTAGGGTCCCTGTTGTAGCCTATAAATAAACCTAACATCGTAGTCTCCAGCGTGTGAAAAAAACGTGAGATCGAGAGGAGGCGGATTGATTCCTTGGAGGATCGTCGACCACTCGGCGTCGAGGAAAGGGATAGGAATACGGCAAAGACCGTGAGGTTCGAGGCTCATCCTTCGATCGCAGATTCGACCTTAGAACTGGTTTGTCTTCACCTATTATGGTGAATAAAGGTACAATTCTTTCCGCTGCGTTTGTGTGATTATGATCCCGAGTCGATAGTTTCGTAGAGTCGGCGATCGGTGGTTCCAACAATTGGTATCGAGCGCGTTTTTCGACTCTATGGAATTGATTCGGCTTTTCATAGATCTGATTTATTTGGATTGCATGATTATTGTAGATCTGTTATAATAGGGTTTCTTGATCTGTTATAATAGGGTTTCTTGATCTGTTATAATAGGGTTTCTTGATCTGTTATAATAGGGTTTCTTGATATGTTATAATAGGGTTTCTTGATCGATATTGAATAAGATTGCATGGTATTTGTAAATCTGTCATATTAGGGTTTGCATGCTTATCATAAATCTGTTATATTAGGGATTCGATGTTAATCGTAGTCTTTTTGGGTATGTGAATATTCGATAATTTTTGCGGGAACCCTAAATCCAACTATTATGGTCATTATGTATGTATTAAACCCTCGGACTGTCGAGGTTTTTGTTTTGGGTTGGTGAATGATTGTAATAGTAATTACCACGGCGATGCATCGTGTAGGTTTTATTTCGATCTAGATGATGTATAGGATCGTTGGATAAAGCTGTAATACGATCCCAGCGACCAGCGGCGGCAGTCGATCTCGTATTGCATGGCGCTGCCCCGCACCCGTTTGACGGCGAACATTCAAGCACATGGGAGCATGAAAGAGGCCATAATAGTTGGAATTTTATTTTCCATGTTTATTCTTTCTCATATGTGTTATTGTGTTTAGCATGCTTTATGTGTTTCATATTTCGTGCATATTAATATCCCTCATGTTAAATAACTAAGTGGGAGAGGGGTTATTTTTCAACAAATCCCATAGCCTCCATTTACGGTTTGTAAGTGATGCATTCAAACATGAGCGTTGGTTTTAAGTGCCTTCTTCCATATCGGATGTGTTTGTTTTGCGGACCACTAGATCAAACTTCCTTATGGATAATTATAAGTAAGTTATTTAGGAGCGTGTTATCTTCTCCATCGAAGAGGCACAAACCTAGGTAATTGACTTGGTATTAAGAAATGGTATACACTTAGATGCATATAACGTATCCTCCCCATCGGAGTAAGTCTTGTTATTTGTATGGCTAAAGACAAACCAACTATTAATTTTTATTTTGTTTGACAAAATGATGAAATTAATGGTTAAAACCTCCTCTTGCAAATGATTGAATTAGTATACATCCACACTATCGTGGCATACAAACTTCACGGTGTTTTGAGGTGTTGGTGAATTTAATTGTATTGTTTGAGGGAAACAATATTGATTTAAATTCTTAATTTTGATCATAATGAATTTACGTGTTTCTCGGGATTTATCATGGCTTTCAATCCACTTGCTGTTATTCTTAAAGAAAACAAACTTACTTGGTCCTAATTACATTGATTGGAAAAGAAACTTGGACATTGTCTTGATCTTTGAAGAGTACAAGTTTGTACTCACCGAGGTTTGTCTGAAAAACCCGATGAAAACTCTAGTGAAGAGGAGAAAGAGGCTTATAAGAAGTGGGTCAAGGCGGATGAGATGGCGCGGTGTTATATTTTGGCTTCTATGTCAAATGTGCTGCAACATCGGCATCGAGGCCAAGACCTCTGCTTATGAGATGATGCTCAATCTCAAAGAACTCTTCGGACACGAGTCGGGCTGCCGAGGCAAGAAGCCATGAGAAACTTAATGGCGACCACCATGGCGAGGGGACACGTAGGGATCATATCCTCAAGATGATGGCTCATTTGAATGAGATGGAAGTCCTTGGAGCTGAAATCGATGGGGAAACCCAGTCGATATCGTTCTTGAACCTTTGCCTAAGAGTTTTGGCGGTTTCGCTGAACTACAACATGAACAAAAGGTTGTATTCGATGGCGGAACTTAAGCGAACTCAAGCGGCGAAGGGTTATTTCGTCAAGCTTCTCAAGCTTATATTGCTGAAAATGTTTCTACATCTAAGCCAAAAGGCAAAGTGATGAAGAAAAAGAAACAAGCTGGTTTGGCAAAGAAAGCGGGTGAACCAAAGAAAATTGGTCCACCAAATGGCGTGAAGAAGCCTAAGGGCAAATGCTTTTTGTGCAAGCGGCGAGGACATTGGAAGGTAGATTGCCCCGTAAAAGGAAAAAGAAGGTATATCTTATTCACTAACTATTGAAACATGTTTAGCGGTGTTATCTCTGGCTTTGGTGTGTAGATACGGGAGCCAGCGATCATGTCTGCAATTATTTGCGGGGGTTCCGAGAAACCGAGCGGCTTAGTGAGGGTGAGATTACCATCTACATGGGCGGCCTTACGAGAGTAGCACTATTGCGATGGGAGATGTTTATTTATTTTTAATAAGAATAAGACTTTGGTTTTGAGAAATTGTCTTTACGTACCTTGTTTTAGAAAGAACTTGATTTCAGTTTCTAAGTTATTTTTGGATGGATATTCATTTCTTTTGATAGCAAAGTGGTTGTCAAGAAAAATAGTGCTATTATCATTGCAGTGCGTTGATTGGCAATTTATATACTCTTAATCCAATAACTCCCACAAAGCAACAAATGGAAATTAATAGTACATCTTCTAACTCAAATAAGCGAAAAGAACCTTCAAAAATGAACCAAACATACCTTTGGCATCTAAGATTAGGTCACATTAACTTGAGTAGGATTCAAAGGTTGATAGCCGATGGACCTTTGAGTTCATTGGAAGTGGAAAACTATCCGACTGCGAGTCCTACTTGGAAGGAAAAATGACCAAAATGCCTTTTAAAGCCAAGGGGTATAGAGCCAAAGAAGTGTTGGAATTGGTTCATTCTGATTTATGTGGTCCTATGTCTACTCAAGCAAGGGGTGGTTTCGAATATTTTGTCTCTTTTATAGATGATTATTCGAGATATGGATATATTTATTTGATGCGCCGCAAGTCTGAGTGCTTTGATAAATTCAAAGAGTACAAGGTGATGTGGAGAAGCGTCATGGTAAATATATCAAAACACTACGATACTGATCGTGGTGGCGAGTACCTCTTAGGAGAGTTTAGGAATTACTTATCGGGAAGGTGGATTCAATCCCAATTATGCACACAGTACACCCCAACGAGAATGGTGTGGCGGAGCAGAAGGAATAGGACACTCTTGGAAATGGTTAGATCGATGATGAGCTATTCGGAATTGCCGAGTTCATTTTGGGGGTATGCCACAGAAATGGCAGCGTACATTTTGAACTTAGTTCCTTCTAAGGACAGTATCTTCTACTCCCACGAGAATTGTGGAATGGGCGTAAGCCTAGTCAAAAACATATTCGGATATGGGGTAGTCGGCCACATGTCTTTGAAAGGAGATCTTGATAAGTTGGAATCTCGTACGAAGTTACATTTGTTTGTGGGCTATCCTAGAGGAGCGAAAGGTGGTTTGTTTTATAGTCCTAAAGATCGAGAGGGTAATTGTTAGCACAAATGCCCGATTTTTAGAAAGAGGACTATGTAATGGACCACAAGCCCATGAGTAAAATTATTTTAGAAGAAATAAGGGGAGAAACTTCTACCTTAGTACCAAGAGTACAAGATGAGATACCACATGTGTCGGCACCATCTGCTACTAATGATACACTATTACCACAAGTGCCTCGTCGTAGTGGGAGGGTTGTTAGACAACCTGATAGATTCATGTTTTTGGGAGAGTCTTCGGACTTAGTACCAGTGAACACGAATCGGATCCCTGGAGCTATGACGAAGCACTCCAAGATAAAGATGCAGAATCTTGGGAAAAAGCAATGAAATCTGAATTAGAATCTATGGATTCTAATCAAGTCTGGGAGCTAGTAGAACCACCAAATGGTGTAAAAGCCATTGGCTGTAAGTGGGTCTACAAAAGAAAAAAGAGGATCGAGATGGGAAAGTAGAAACTTTCAAAGCAAGGCTTGTAGCGAAGGGGTACACTCAAAAGAAGGAATCGATTATGAGGAAACCTTTTGCGGTAGCCATGCTTAAGTCTATCCAGATTCTTTTGTCTATTGCAGCTCATATGAATTATGAGGTTTGGCAAATGGATGTCAAGACAGCTTTCCTTAATGGAAGTCTTGAAGAAAACATCTATATGAAGCAACCGAGAAGGATTCATCGCAAAGGGCAAAGAGCATCTTGTGTGTAAGCTTAATCGGTCCATTTATGGGTTGAAACAAGCTTCGAGATCTTGGAACATCCGTTTTGATGAGGTAATCCGATCTTATGGATTTATTCAATGTCGGATGAGTCATGTGTATACAAGAAGAGTGGACGAAACGTGGTGGTATTTCTTGTACTATACGTAGATGACATCTTGCTCATTGGCAACAATGTCAAGGTGTTGTCAGGCGTAAAGGTATGGTTGTCAAGCGATTTGATATGAAGGACTTGGGACAAGTTGGACATATTCTTGAGATCAAAGTTATAAGGGATCGCAAGAAAAGAATGTTATGCTTATCTCAAGCTTCATACATTGATACTATCTTGGCTCGTTTTAGCATGCAAAACTCTAAGAAAGGTTTTCTACCTTTTCGAGCATGGAGTACCTTTATCTAAAGAGATGTGTCCTAAGACACCAAAGGAGATAGAGGACATGAAGGCGATTCCTTATGCTTGAGCTGTAGGAAGCCTAATGTATGCAATGCTATGTACGAGGCCAGATATCTGTTTTGCCGTGGGCATGGTTAGCGAATATCAAAGTAACCCGGAGACAAGGACATTGGACTGCGGTAAAGCATATTTTAAAGTACACGAAAAGGACTAGAAATTATATCTTTGGTTTACCAAGCGAATACTTTACTTCTGAGGGTTACCACAGGACTACGATTTCGAGTCGGATAGGGACAACGGTAAATCTACCTCGGGTTATGTGTTTACCTTGGGAGGTGGAGCCATAGTATGGAGGAGTGTAAAGCGAAATGCGTTTCGGACTCCACCATGGAAGTTGAGTATGTAGCGGCCTGCAGGCGGCCAAAGAAGTTGTATGGCTCAGAAACTTCTTGATGGACTTAGAAGTGATTCCTAGTTTGCCTAAAGCTATCACAATTTATTGTGATACTTGATGGTGCGATGGCAAACTCGAAGGAACCACGAGCCCACAAAGCAAGCAAACACATTGAGCGCAAGTACCACCGAAGCGAGACATCATAAAAGCGAGGAGAAGTTGTTGTCGCCAAGATTGCATCAGCGGATAACCTAGCGAGATCCTTTCACAAAGGCTCTTCCAGCGAAAGTTTTGATGGGCATGTTGAAGGGATGGGAATCGGATGTATGGCGGCAATTATGGAAGCATAGTCTTTTAGTTTAAGTGGGAGATTGTTAGGATGTATACTATAAGCCTAGCTTTTGTATGAACATCTTTCTTGAGTATGAACATATTTTTTCATATGAGATTCATTATGATCAAAATACTTATTGTTTATGATTGTTATATATATCATTATTATGTTCGAATTAATCTATCTTGTAGATAACATGGTGTGTGGTGTCACACGAGAAGATCATGTTATCGGTGCCTTATAGATTGTAAATAATAGCTCACAACCAAAATGGATTTGGACAAATCATTGGAGCGGTTGTAGTGTAATTTGGTATTAGTCTATCTTGACTATAAAGTTACACTAGTACATTTTGTATGTATTGAGCGAGGACCATATGAGGTTGTTCAATTTGTCTTGACTATATAAAAGAACAAGACCTCTGTTGTTATGGATGTACGTCTTCTTAATCCCTATATAATAATGGGCACGTGTACTCAATGTATGTTTCTTTGATTTACCAATGGGTGAGATTTATTAAATCAATAGGCTCGGTGAATTGGGAGATAGCATTGTTTATATGGTGTCTTTGTTGATTATAGAAGGAATCCGTGTCCTAATTATTTAGGATGATGATGTCCCCTTGAGGAGCTCATAAAGATTATTATGTAAACCTGCAGTGGATTTAATCGACATAATAATAAAGATGAGTGGTACTACTCTTGGAATTAGATATAAATTAATTAAGTTGTCATTAATTTAATTAATTTATGGACATTCGATATCTTAAACACGGGAAATAAACGTACACATAATACGAGCCCATATAATAATATGGGATTAGGAGGTAATTCAATTATAACTCTTTAGTGGTGAGTTATAATTGATGGGCTTAAGTAAAGTGTTCGGATGAACCACGAGGATATTTAGGCCCATCGGGAGGCCCAACCCTAATTCCTCCTTAGGGTCCCTGTTGTAGCCTATAAATAAACCCTAACATCGAGTCTCCAGCGTGTGAAAACGTGAGATCGAGAGGAGGCGGATCTGATTCCTTGGAGGATCGTCGACCACTCGGCGTCGAGGGAAAGGGATAGGAATACGGCGAAGACCGTGAGGTTCGAGGCTCATCCTTCGATCGCAGATTCTGACCTTAGAACTGGTTTGTCTTCACCTATTACGGTGAATAAAGGTACAATTCTTTCCTGCGTTTGTGTGATTATGATCCCGAGTCGATAGTTTTGTAGAGTCGGCGATCGGTGGTTCCAACAAAATGGACCTTCTTTTGGTACATCGTGGAGTCGGAGCGTCATCTGGCGATGAAACATTAGCTTGGCACGATTGGATGGAGAAGGAGAATCCAGACTTATACGAGAAATTACTTGATGAAGGAGGCGAATGGTATAATGTGGACTTAGTAGCTCCGGCCTACTCGTCCATTCCAATCAAGGCTGACAGATGATGGTTTAATTGACAAGGAGTGGATCAAATCAACTATCAACTATGGGATAAATCGATGAAGTTGGATCGATCCAAAGGAGATTGGCCGAAATGAGAACGAGGATATTCGAATGGATGCGGCTCCCGAGAAAAGGATAGATGGGCCAGATTAGATAAGCCTTATATTTTCTTATCTTTTATCTTTTAATCGATCCATATGTAAATCAGTAAATGTGCTCTTTATCCGAATGAGATGATTGGAACCTATCTGAATTACTTGTTTTAATACTTTATTTTTTGTTTTAAGAAAACCTAAATTTTTTTAAGTGTTAATCATCCGAGGAAGTTCCCATCTCGAGACTTAAAATCTTTCTAAAATTTTCTAAGTCTTTAAAATTTTTCTAAGTCTTTAATTTTAAAAAGACTTAAAACTTTTCACTAAGTCTAAATTTTTGTGACTTAGAAGCATTTTCTTAAAATTTTTAAGCGCAAATTAAGTGCTTAAACTTGAATAAATACTGATTTGAAGTGTAAATGTGTAATGATATGCCTATCGAGTATCTTGAATAACTTTGACTAACATCAATTGTGAGTATGTTTTTAGTTTTAACATCATCAAAAGAGGGAAATTATTAGATCAAGAAAAGTTTTGATGAGTTAAAAAGCAACCCAGATGATCGGCGACTATGAAGAACAGTGAGATCAAGTCCCGCACTAAGGTGATTGACTAAGTCAAGGATCGAGCAAGTCGGTGAAAGACCGAAAAGTTGCAAGTCGTGCTGAGACAAGCTCAAACCTAGTCATTTGCAAGAGACGATTATAAAGAGCTCGAGACGAGGTCAAGACAAGCTGAGTAGAATAAGAAAAGCGAGTCCTGCACCAAGTCATTGCAGATGAGTAGGATAAATCAGTGAGGAGCGGAACATATTTCAAGGTTAAGTTTGTTGAGCGGTTTTCGATTTGTTAGAACCGACTAACAAACTAACTGTCTTTTCAGACTTATAAATAGGTCTAGTTTTTCATTTTTCAAATAAAAATTTTTACGCAACACGATTTACACATTATTCACTATTCGATTTCTATCTTCACGATCAATTCACAAGTTTTTCAAGAGAGTTTTCAAAAAAAGTTTTAAGTGTTTATAGAACACTTTACTTGTAATCTTCAAAGTTTGATAATCAACCGTAATAGTTAGATCTTTATAGAAGAATTTACGAGGTTGAAGATTTGAAGATCTTCACGAGTTGTAAGTCGTAAGTTTGATTGTAAGTAAGTAAGTGGTAAGCAGAGTCTCTTCTTCAAGTTGGAGAAGGAGAGTGGATGTAGGATTATTCATAATCCGAACCACTATAAGTCTTTGTGTTCTCTATTGCTTTACTTTATTTTTCTCAATTTCAATTTCAGTTTATCAATCAAAGTTAAATTTCAGAATTTAAGTTAGCCTAAATATCGGTGTTCTTTAGATCTACATAAAGTTGAGTTTAAATTTAATTCATTTGTGCTACTTGGGTGTTTTGAATAAGTTTGAAAGATTTATAAAATTCTGAAAATCTATTCAACCCCCCTTCTAGATTTTCACTAGAAGGCTAGATCAAGTTGTAACTAATCTACTCAACTAAGTGGGACCAACACCTTATCATCGAGAATCCCGAGAACCATTGCACTACAGCTAGTCACTTCAACCGGAGGACATCGAAGCATCAAAAATCTTCCGGAAGAAACACAAATGACACCCATAGACATGTATCTAAGAAGACACCAAATGATGAAACTATCTATGTTGATATGTATCGAAGAAGGATAAGATCTTACGAATATGATGAGAATGATCTATTCCTGTGGATTCCTAAAAGATGCTCTAACCCTCAAGGACCCAATTCTAAAGGGTACCTAAAACTTAACTAAACGTGCGGGACTCCGTGGACCAGGAGAAAAAGAATTGTTGGAAAAGTTGTTTGGTACATCGACGGTGGTTTCTCAAAACATATGACTGGAAGTAGGCAATTCTTGAGCTCGATGCGCATACAAGATGGTCCACGGGTAGTGTTTGGTGATAACAACTTTAGTGTAACCAGAGGAGTTTGAACCTTACACATTGGCGATGTACGTGTTGAAGAAGTTCTCTATGTAGAAGGTTTAAAGCATAACCTACTATACGTATCCCAATTACAGTTATAGGGATATTCGGTTTAGTTTTCTAGCTCCTTTTGTGTTGTTTCTTATGGTTAAGATGATCGAGATACTTTTGAGGCACGAGAAAGGGCAATGTTTATGTTGTAGAATTTCAAAAGCTGTCCTAGGAACACATGTCTTGTTGCTAAAAGCACTCAAGAAGCTAGCTGGTTATGGCACAAGAGATTAAGTCATCTAAACTTCAAGACGCTGAACAAACTTGCTAGAAAGTCCCTTGTGGAAGGTTTGCCGAATGAAGTTTTCTCAAAAGATCAAACCAGAGCATCGTTTAAAGAAGTGACATCCTTAACAATAAACAAAGTACTACGGCTACTTCACATGGACTTATTCGGACATGTCTCTCCCATGAGTTTCGGTGGAAGGAAGTATACATTAGTTGTGGTTGACAATAATTCAAAATTCACATGGGTGGTATTTCTATTCAAGAAGAATGAAACCATCTCAAAGTTACTAGAGTTACTGAAAAGACTATAAAAGCGAAAAAGGAGAAAACATTGTGAGAATCAAGCAACAAGGGAACAGAGTTTTTAAACACACATATAGCAAACTACTATAAGGAACATGGTATTCAACATGAAACATCTGCAACTCATACTCCGCAATGTAATGGAGTGGCGAGAAAGACAAAACGAGAACTCTCAAAGAGGCTGCCGAGAACAATGCTACACTCGAGAATCGAAGTCTGCTAAACAAATATCATGGAAAGACGCCTTATGAATTATGGAAAGGTAGACACCCTCGTGTTTCTTTCTTTCATGTTTTTGGGTGTAGGTGTTTCATCCATGACAACGGAAATCCAAATTAAAAACTTTTGATGCCAAGGTTGCTGATGGAATATTCTTAGGATATTCCGGCACAAGCAAGGCTTATCGTGTTTTTAATAGGAAGACTCTTGTGGTGGAAGAAACACCACACGTGGTATCTAACGAATCTTCTTGTGAGTCCAAGGCAAGATATGAGGAATCACTAGCAAAAGGACTGGAGAATCAATGTAAAAGAAGTTCCAAAATATGTCAAAGAACATTTACCTATTCTCGATTCAGACTCCGATGACGATCAGAAGGTTCAAAGTCTACCGAAGAAGAAAAAGTCATCTCTATTGATATTGAAGAAGCATCCCAAGGAGAGTCGATAAGGAGACATGAATGCACAGTGAAGCATCTCCCAAAACACCTACTTCTGAAGTATCAAATCCAGGAAACTTGAGAAGATAATCCATCCGAATATACTTTAAGACTTAGGCATGTCAAAAGAACGTCAAAGAAGAAGGCTGGATGGTGATCATTCCAGAGACTTAATTTTGGAAAATCCTCTTGATGGTGTAAAGACAAGAAGAAAAATGAATTTGGATGGACTGTTTAGTTGCTATGTTTCGCTTCAAGAGCCGAAAACTATAGAAGAAGCACTTTCGTATGCAAAGCTGGATTGAAGAAATGCAAGAAGAATTGAATCGGTTGCAGACAAGATGTTTGGACATTAGTTAAAAGACCAAGAAATCAGAAGGTTATTGGTACAAAATGGTTATTCAAGAATAAGAAAAATGAAAAGGACGAAGTAACAAGGAACAAAGTAAGGTTGGTCGCGCAAGGTTACTCTCGGTCGAGAAGGTATAGACTACGATGAGACCTTCACACTTGTAGCAAGACTAGAGATTGTAGGATTTACGGCAAGCGGTATTAAGACCAATCAAGTTTATCGAACCCAAGGGAAAAAGTATGCACGTGAGGCCCTAGAAATAAAAGTTCTCGATGACTATTGATGCAAAGCGGGTTTGGGAATAAAAACACAACAATATGCTAAAAATAAACTCAAACAACTCAAAGAGGAAAATGATCAAACACTTGAAAGACAAGCACAAACAACAACAATAAATGGTGGATAGAGTTTGATTGGAGTGAATTGATACATGTTTTAAGGGCCTATTTTAGTGCAAAAAGTGAGCTAAAGTGTGATTTTTGTGCATAAATGTGTAGAGTATCACTTATTTGCCTAAAAAGTATTAATTTGTGAGTTTTTAATGTTTTTCATCCGTTTTGCGTAAATCGGTGGAATTTTGCCAAACCGAAAGTACCGTTGGACTTAGAATGAAGATACGATCATATCGGACGAAAATGGGGGTCGGGCCCAAAGCCTTTCTCGAGAAAATATCCCTAGACTCGAGCAAAAGTCGAGGAGCATGAGCCTCGACTCGAGGGAGGAGCCTCGGGTCGAGGGAGAGGATTTTGGCAGATTCCTCGAGTCGAGGTGAGCCTCGACTCGAGGCAGGTGAAAAACTAAAGAAGCGTGGATGCGACTCTTAGGCCTCGACTCGAGGGCCTCAAGCTCGAGTCGAGGGACCCCAAAACCAAAAATTTCAGTTTTTAAGCCAATTGAAACAAAAACAGAGCATAACTTGATTCTAGCGGTTTAGAGCGGTTTCGAGGATGTTCCTTAGGCGAATTTTCCACTTTCTAGCTTGATTTACATTGTAATTGCATTAGATTGTTAGAATTAGATTAGAATCCATTTTTAGTCCATTAGTTTAGCATTTTGATTCATTGTAATTGAAGATTCAAGTTGAATTTTGGGAGAAGAGAAGGTGAATTCAAGCATTGTAGAAGACTAATCATTCCTATTTTTGTATATTGAAGATCAATTGGTGATGTTCTTACCCTTTTCTCTCTTTATTTCATTGCTTGTGTTGATTAGATTGTTAATTGCTTTCTTAGATTTTCTACCCATGGCTTTTGCTTGTAGCACCATGTGCTAATAGCTTTGTGCTTGGGATAATTGAAATTAGGGATGAAGTGATTGCCTCATGCTATGATTGTTGATAAATGTGATCAATTGAATTAGCTTGCTTCCTAATTGTGATTCTTAATTATGCTTCATGTAAAATTGCCTCTTTTGATTAATGGTTGATCACCCTAGCAATAGGCGAGAGTTGAGCTAACGTGATTAGGTGTTACTCGGGTTTCAATTTTGCATGATTGTATGAATTGGGGACTTCTACATTGAGAGATGGGAAGAACTAAGAATACTCACATTATGCATTGTGATATTAATGGAGTGATTAATTTCATAATGGTTTATGCTTTCTAATTCGATTGATTTGCATTTGGATACAATCATAGCTTGTTAATCATGGATTCCTTGATGGAGATTATCCCTTGCACCCCATTCCCCCATTGATTTTAGTGTATTTGTTCTTGCATTCTAGGTGTTTGATATATTGTTTTGCATAATCTTGCCATTTTTGTAGTAATTTTAGTCCTAAAACTTGTTGCAATTTTAGCCATTTAGAACTCTTATCCTTAAGTTTCATTTGCATACTTTCTCCCTTGGGTTCGATATTTTGCGATTGGTCTTAAAAGCTCTTGCCCTATACAACTCCAATCAAATGGCACCGTTGCGGGGAGTTAGTTTTTGCGCCTATAAGTGAGACTTGAGGATTGTTTGAAGTGGCTAATTATTGCTTGTGTTTTTGTTTTTTGTTTGTTTGAACTTGATACTTGGATTGGTGGTATTGTAGGTGTATGATAACAAGGTCTAGTGAAATTCCACCCTTGCCACTAAATCCGGAGATTGAGGCTACTTTGAGAAGAAATTGTGTGAGAAGAAGAAGGGAAGCTATGGAAGGTGAAGATCAAAGGCATGAGGAGAGAGTAGTTGGTGAACCTCAAGTAGAGGAGGTAAATGGACAAGAAGGAGGAGTAGACCATGGAGATAATGGGAATCACTTCCATGCTCAAGTTGGCCCTTTCCCTCAAGGATGCCACCAAAAATTATCCCTACCAAAATCCATATCCTTACCCTCCACAAGCTCACCAATATCCCTACTATCCACCTCATCCACAACAATTCCCACCATACTATCCCCATATGCCATATAATCAAGAGCCACGATATCATGAGCTACCACACATTCCTAATGCCCAACCACAACCTATGAATGAGCCGCTACCACCTCAAGGGAGGCCATTGAGAGAGTTTTTCGAGCCACAACTTAGAGAGCCCTATGACGGGATAGCAAGGCCGAGGATCGAAGCCAATAATTTTGAAATAAGTCCCGCTCTAGTGAGGATGCTTAGGGAGAAGCAATTTAAAGGCAAGGATGAAAATGAGTGCCCTCACCAACATATGGCACAATTCTTAGAGATTTCCGACACTACCAAGTACCACGGGGTACCCGAAGATGCTAAGAAGTTGAGGATATTTTCCTTTACATTGAAGGGGAGAGCTAAAGCATGGCTTAATTCATTACCTCCCGGGACCGTCCGTACATGGGAGGAGTTGTCCAAGAAATTTTTGATAAAGTTTTACCCACCGTCAAAGACCGTGCAAGCTAAGGAGGCTATTTTCCACTTCCGCCAAAAGAATGAGGAGACCATACCGGAGGCATGGGAGAGGTATGGCATGCTACTTATTAATTGTCCTCAACATGGTTTTCCGGAGGAACAAACCATTATGTACTTTTGCAATGGTTTGACGGATGGGGATAGGTCATTTTGAATGCTTGTGCTAATAGATCGATTTGGTCTAAAACCATGGGGCAAATGAACGAGATAATGGAGAACATAGCCCAAGATTCATTCCAAGTATCGGTTAATCGGGAGCACACCATAGGGCGTCACATGTTGAGGAGTTAGAATCGATGAAGAGTATGATGATGATGATGATGGACCGATTGGGAGCTCTTACTACTTCACATAGCCAAGCAAGTGTGAGTCCATCCGTTCCTCATGTTGATGTTTGTCTAAGTCCCTTGCCGGTTGAAGAAGTTAGCTATATGGGTAGGCCTCCATTCCAAGGAGGCTATCAAGGAGGAAATTTCCAAGGAAATTATCAAGGAGGAAGGCCTTACCAAATGCCTTACCAAAATAGGCCACAAGGAAGCTACCAACCTCAACCACAAGCTCAATTCAATGGTAATACATGGAGGAGACACGAGAATTTTTCATATGCCAATCCGAGAGCCGCCATTCAATTCCCTCCCAGATTTGATCCGGGTGCAAAGGCTCTTAACAATGAAGGAAAGGCTACCATGGAGGAGATTTTGGGGTTGATTGTGAAGAAATTGGAGGCTAATGACTCAAGGCTTGATGATATAGGGAAGTAAATGGACACTCGTTTCAAGGACGATCGAGCACCAAGTGGTGCAACTTACTACTACGGTTGGGAAGCTCTCATCCACGGTGGACCATCTACAAAACAAAGGCAAATACCCATCCACTACCGAGCCGAACCCTAAAGAGTTTTATAGTGCAATCAAGTTAAGGAGTGGCACTAGCTATGAAGGACCGAAAATGCCCAAAGAAGGGGAGCTTGAAGAAGAGGTGGTGAAAGAGGAAGAAGTGAGTCAAGAAAGAGTGGTTGTGGAAGAGAAGAAAAGTGATGAAGAGGTGAAAGCAAAGGGAGATGCAAAGAAGGAAGAAAAGTCAAAGAATGAATGGGGAGTTCCAATGAAGGCAAATCCGGTTCCGTTTCCTAAGAGACTAGAGAGGAAGAAACTTGATGAAGAGTTTGGTAAGTTTCTAGAAATTTTCAAGAATTTGCATGTCGATATTCCACTCTTGGAGGCCCTTGAACAATTTCCACACTATAAGAAGTTCTTGAGAGAGATTATGTCCAAGAAAAGGAGTTGGGATGAGAAGGGGATGCTCAAGCTAGTGGAAGAATGCAAAGAAATCTTGGAGAGACACTTGCCACAAAAGAAAAAGGATCCCGAAAGTTTCATTATCCCGTGTGAGATTGGAGAAAAGGTGAACATTCAAGGTTTGTGTGACCTAAGAGCAAGTATTAATGTGATGCCATTGTCCGTGTTCAAGACATTGGATCTAGGGAGGTGATTCCTACAAACATCAATCTTCAATTAGCGGATCAATCATATGCTCATCCATTCGGTATCATTGAAGATGTGTTAGTAGGGGTTGGCAAGCTCATATTTCCGGTGGATTTCATTGTATTAGACATGAAGGAGGAGCTTGAGGTACCTATCATCCTTGGTCGACCTTTCCTTGCTACGGGAAAAGCGATGATTAACGTTGAGAAGGGTGAGCTTAAGTTGTGCTCAAATGGTGATGAAGTGACATTTACAAGAGTTCATGAGGAAGAGATTGCTCAAAGCAAAGTTGAGAAGAGGACTTGTGGATACATAGAGATAGTTGATGTATGCCCTTCCATTGAAAGGGAAGTTTCTACTCCTATTACTTCTTTTCTTCCTTTAGTTAATGAGCATTTCCTTCCCTCTTGTAAGATCATTTCTAACAAGTCTTGTGTTTTGTTTATTGATTGTAGGAAGGAGAAAGCTACAATGGACCCTTTGCTTGACCCGGTGAAAAAGAGAATGAAGAATGTGAGAAAGATTCGACCCAACTTGAACTTGGTTCGAGTTTGGGGGTGTTAATGGAGAAAATGTCACCACTTGTGAAAAAGGAAGAAAGCTTTGAAGTAGGAGATCAAGTGGTATGGAGAGAATCAAATTGGAGCCGGCTACTTGGAGTCGAAAGGTTCAAGGAAGTGCTTACGGTAAAAGAAATTAAAGGAGGAAAGCTACTTCTAGAGGATAAGTGGGGATGTTGCCTTTTTGCAAAAGAACATTCAGTGAGGCATAAGGATTATCTCCACGTTGACAAAGAAAGGGAAGTATGAACTCTTAGAGTTCCGTCCGTCAAAGGACGTTAAAACTAGCGCTAGATGGGAGGCAACCCATCCTTCTTATTTGCTTTGGTGTGTTTGCTTGTTGTTTTCGATTTTGGTTCTTTTTGTGGATTTTGCTATGGATTTGGAAATTGTTAATGCTTTGGGAAATGATGCTAGTTGATAGGCTATGGATTTTGCTATTTGATGAAGTTGTTTGCCATTTGTAGGCTACTCACTACTTAGATTGAAAAAGGATCGAATTTGCAAAGGAATCAAGGAATCGAAAAGAAAGGAGAGCTTAAAAGTTGGTGAAAATGAGCGGAAAGGAAGAGAACCCGGTCTCCTCGATCGAATGAGCGACCGGGCTTAAATTGAGGGACTAAAACGGTAATTTCTTGCATATTTGGGTTCGTTAGGGGCATAGAGGTCATTTTTAGGAGTTTCGAGGGTCGGGTCGGGCCCGGAATCATAATAAATTCCTGGACTCGACCCGGAGTCGAGGTTGCACAGATCCGGGTCGAGGGATTTACACTTAGCCAAAAATTCCAAAATTTGCATGTTCCTCGAGTCAAGGTGAGACCTCGAGTCGATGGGGTCAGTTTTTCGCATCTCTCGAGTTGAGGGATAGATCCCAGTCGAGGCGGTTAAAATTTTGGATCTCTCGAGTCGAGGGATAGATCCCGAGTCGAGGCGATTAAAATTTTGGATCCCTTGAGTCGAGGACCGAGCCTCGACTCGAGGCTGGTGATTTTTATAAATATCGCGGCTTGATTTAAGAACCACGAGTCGAGGCCAAGCCCTAGTTCTGGTTCCCTTCGTCCCATCAACCGATTTCCGGCGATTTTAGCTCATTTTCACCGATTAATCATCCTCATTTCATCATTTTATCATTCACATTGCATTAAAGTGAGGGTTTTGAGGGTTTTGATAATCCAAATTAGGGATTTTTGGGGAGTTCTTGCGTGGGTTCCTTCCAATTTGTTTTTCGGCCAATTCCTCGAACAAGGTACGTAATTCAACTCCTTTTGGCTTTTAATTTCATAGTTGTGATGATTATTTTCATGGGTGTTATGATTTGTTCGAGAATTCTTTGATTTGGAATGTTCATTGTGGCATTTTGACAAACACCTTATATGCATTATTGATTTTGATGAATTGGAGCCTTTAAGTGAATGTTTGAATTGATTGGTAAGTTTAGAACCATCTATAGGATAGAATGTGATATCTTGCTTGTTGCTTGGTGGAATTTGGTTTGAAATGTGAATTTTGGCATAATTTTAGAAAATCCTAGTGACATTGTTGAGTTTAATTGGTCAAATTGAGATTTGTGATGTTAGGAGTGTAGTATTGATGAAGCTTATTTGTACAAATACTTGCTAGTTGGCTCATGCTTTTAGATATTATTTTTGGAGCTTAAATGCATGATTATTATTTAGCTTACTTGTGTATTAATTGTTGAGGCCATGTTAGTAAGTATGCATATGTTTGAGGATTAATTGAACACTTCTATTGGTTGTATTTGCTTGATTGACTCTTTGACCATTTGTTGAGGATTTTTGGCTAGACACTAGGCTTCTTAGCCAAGAGACCTCGGACTTATCTCGGCCTCACCCTAGAGTTCCTGTGCACGCTTAAGGTCCACAAGGCCGGGAGGGCCAAATTTCCGAGGAGTATTACTTTCGAGCTCATGGGGAATGAGTATGAGTTGACCGTGGGCGAGGTCAACGAAATCCTTGGCACACCCACTCGACCCCGACAGATCACCGCTAACATGAGGAAAGAGTACAACGCCAAGAGATTTTGGAGGTGTATTTCAGATCGGGGCTCGAATCAGCCTAAGTTCATTCGGGAAGTCGAAGAGCACTCACATCCGGAACCCGGTAGTCCGTTACTTGGAGAAGATTCTCATGAGCACGATATTCGCGAGATCGAGAGGGAGGAGCCGTGGTATCCGAGGAGTTGTATGTCCTGTGGTGTTTTCTCCATGGAGTTCGATTCAACGCGGCCGCATACCTCTGCTATTTATTTGAGAGAGCTACAAGCACGAGGTTTAAGAAGATTAACTTTGGAGGCATGATCACACCGATAGCCGAGCATCTCGGCATCCCCACTCATAACCTCGCAGCATTAGAGGGGCCCGATCTTACTCGATACCATGCGGCGCATGAGGATGCTCGACCGCATCGGTAGGACTTGGTGTCTCCAGCAGCACCACGGTGGACGATTCTCTCTTCCGAATAAGAGGTTGGCAGCGGTATTTGGATCTGCTGCCTTCGTGACCATTAACTCTGCGTCAGGGTCACAGCGTCACCGACGCTATAGATGCCTACACGAGAGAGCACGGAGATGTTCTCCGAGATGAGGACGATGATGATGATGATGAGGGCCAGCGGTCGGATCGGGGATGATCAGGTAGAGGGAGTAGAGGTAGAGGAATGAGACGATCTTGAGGAGGATGAGTACGACGAGCCGGAGCGGGAGGAGCTGCCAAGACAGATGTATGAGGATTACCAGTAGGAGATTAACATGTACCGACAGGATGAGATGAGGAGTCGTGAGTATGAAGTCAGGAGCCAATCACAGAGGCCGTGGGTGTTATTTGAGTAGATGTGGGCCGATAGCCGAGAGGATGCATATCGAGAGCCCGACTCGGCAGATGAGATGTATCGGATGATAGAGGAGACGCGGCAGAACTTCAGCGAGACATGTATGCCCTCTTAGAGCAGTTCAGCTCCTGGAACTTCGGGCCGGGCCACTATCCTCCACCGCCGTCGTCCGACTCTTAGGGCTATCCCCTATTCCTTATTCCCTCTCCTTTGTTTTAGATTCTTGTCTCCTTTATGATATGTACTCTTGATGATGGTGATTGTACTCTTGATGAATTTGATGATGTGATGATTTGATTTGGATTTTGATGGTTTGATGATTTTATTGATGATATGATTCTCTTGTTTCTATTTGAGCTTATTGTTCTTAATGATTATGTATTGATGATCCTTTGGATTCCTTATTCCTTTGATTCCTTATTCTATGATTTTGAGTGTCATATCTTTGAGTATCATTCATGTGGTAGTGAGTATGCTTGGATTTATGTACATGAGCACTTGTGCTTGATTTGCAAGATATATTGGATTTAGATTTGATTATGAGTTGATTTGTAACTTGAAGCTAGCTTGCTTGATTAATTATGTGATGATGAATGTTATTGATAATGCTTGATTCATTGCTCAATTGTAGCCCGTGAGCTTTTGTGCCTTAATAATCGTACATCTTATACGGTTGATTTAATCCTTTATGAGTGCATCATTCATGATTTGTATGCTAGAACTTGCCATTGGACTTGTTGATATTGATCTTTGTGTAATGTCATTAAAATGATAAGAGGCATCTTTGGAATGATGAGTCACTTTGCCAAAGTTTCCCCACCAAATACATTTGATTTCCTTAGTGAGCCATGTTGAGCCTTATTTCCATATTCTTTGGCAAGCCAAGTGAAATTGAAACCATTTGCCTATTTTTATGAGCCTTTTCGTTCTATGCTTAGTACAGCTTGATTGTTGGCTAAAGATGGTGATTTGATTGCTAAGTGTGGTGGAAAGATGATGAGTAAAGTGATGGTGTTGAAAGAAATAAAGAAAGGTTGTGAAAGGAAAAATTGAATTGTAAAGAAAAATATGAAGTGAATGAAAAGATGAAAAATTCAATTTGTGAGCTTAAGAAGAGAAAGCTCAAGTGAATGGTGAGATTGAACTTTGAAGTGCAAAAGAAAGAGTGTACTTGATGGAAAGTGAAGAGAAGTGCATTGTAATGATTAGCTTACATTCAAGTCTCTACTACTTAGTCACTCTTATCCATATATATCCCACCTTTCCAAAGAGCCTACATTACAATCTAAAAGAAAGACCACTTTGATTCTCGATTGATCACAATTGATTTTGATTGAGATTAAGTCTATTGGCAAGCATATGGTGTGCAAGTTTGTGAATTTGATGATTGAGAGCCTTATTGTTAGATCAAGTAGAGTTTTGATGAGTTAAAAGATCAATCCAGATAAGCAGAGAACGTTGTAGAACAGCTAAGATCGAGGTCTGTACTAAGCCGCTCAGACTAGGTCAAGGACTCGATTAAGTCACCGAGATCGAAGTTGTAGGTCATCCGGAGACAAGCTCAAGACTAGTCATCTGCAGGAGATAATTATGAAGAGCTCGACGAGGTCAAGATAAGCTGAGTAAAATAAGAAAAGTGAGTCTTCACCAAGTCAATCTGAGACGTGTAGAAGAAATCACCGAGGTCAAGAGCCGTTTTCAAGATTAAGTTTGTTAAAGTAGTTTCCAGCTTGTTAGAACCGACTAACAAACTAACTGTCTTCTCGAACTTATAAATAGGTCTAGATTTTATTTTTCAACACACTTATGCAAATTTGAGTTTTCACACTATTCACTATTCAGATCTCAATTCACAAAGTATTTTCAAAAGAGTTTTAAAAATTCCAAGTGTTTATAGAACACTTCTCTTGTAATCTACAATCACTCATTCACCGTAATTCTTAGAATCATCGAGAAGAAGTTAGGAGTACTTTGAAGGTTTGAAGAAAAGTTGTAAGAAGAAGTTAGGAGTACTTTGAAGGTTTGAAGAAAAGTTGTAAGCTGTGAAGTAAGAAAGTAGTAAGCGGGACCCTTCTTCAAGTTGGAGAAGGAGAGTGGATGTAGGATTGTTCTAATCCGAACCACTATAAAATCTGGTTTTCTTTACTTCTTTCATTTACTTTTCTGTTCAATTTACATTTTATTATTCAAAGATTAATTTCGGAATCAAAGTTAAAATCTGAATATCGCTTTGCTTTTGATCTTAATAAAGTTGAGCTTTTCTTTAAATTTCCATTTGTGTACATCCGGTACTTTGAATTAGTTTTGAAAGATTTGAAAAATCTACAAAATCTATTCAACCCCCTTCTAGATTTTGTTCTAGAAGGATGACTCAAAGTTTCATAATCATCTCAACTAATCGGGACCAACACTTATACCTTTATACACTTGAGAGTAGAATGAAACACTCCATGGAAGGAGCAATGTGTTGAGTGTTTGATTGAGCATTTGTTTGAGCATGATTCATCTTGTTTGCTAGTGGATAATTGCATTGATACTTATGTTCATTGATGAGTTCGGTTGTCTTATATTTCGTCTATGGTGCCATGTGACATAATTGCAATCAATTCACTCCTTTGTGCTTAGTTGCTACGTTGCTCGAGGACGAGCAACATTTCAAGTTTGGGGGTATTATGATTGGAGTGAATTGATACATGTTCTTAGGGCCTATTTTAGTGCAAAAAGTGAGCTAAAGTGTGATTTTGTGCATAAATGTGCAGAGTATCACTTATTTGCCTAAAAGTATTACTTTGTGAGTTTTTAATGTACGTTTTGCAGGTAAATCGGTGGAATTTTGTCAAACCAAGAGTACCGTTGGACTTAGAATGAAGAGACGATCATATCGGATGAAAACGTGGGTTGGGCCCGAAGCCCTTCTCGAGAACATATCCCCGGACTCGAGCAAAAGTCGAGGAGCATGAGCCTTAAATCGAGGGATAGAATGGAGGAAAGAATTTTTGAAAAAGCGCGTAAGCCTCGACTCGAGGGAGGAGCCTTGGGTCGAGGGAGAGAATTTTGGCAGATTCCTCGAGTCGAGGTGAGCCTCGACTCGAGGCGCTTGAAAAATTAAAGAAGCATGGATGAGACTCTAAGGCCTCGACTCGAGGGCCTCAAGCTCGAGTCGAGGGACCCCAAAACCCAAAATTTCAGTTTTTAAGCCAATTGAAGCAAAAACAGAGCATAACTTGATTCTAGCGGTTTAGAGCGATTTCCTGGAGGTTCCTTAGGCGAATTTTCCACTTTCTAGCTTGATTTCCATTGTAATTGCATTAGATTGTTAGAATTAGATTAGAATCTAGTTTTAGTCCATTAGTTTAGCATTTTGATTCATTGAAATTGAAGATTCAAGTTGTATTTTGGGAGAAGAGAAGGTGAATTCAAGCATTGTAGAAGACTAATCATTCCTATTTTTGTATATTGAAGATCAATTGGTGATGTTTTTACCCTTTTCTCTCTTTAATTAATTGCTTGTGTTGATTAGATTGTTAATTATTTTCTTAGATTTTCTACCCATGGCTTTTGCTTGTAGCACCATGGGCTAATAGCTTTGTGCTTGGGATAATTGAAATTAGGGATGAAGTGATTGCCTCATGCTATGATTGTTGATAAATGTAATCAATTGAATTAGTTTGCTTCCTATTTGTGATTCTTAATTGTGCTTCATGTAAAATTGCCTCTTTTGGTTAATGGTTGATCACCCTAGCAATAGGCGAGAGTTGAGCTAACGTGATTAGGTGTTAATCGGGTTTCAATTTTGCATGATTGTATGAATTGAAGACTTCTACATTGAGAGATGGGAAGAACTAAGAATACTCATATTATGCATTGTGATATTAATGGAGTGATTAATTTCATAATGGTTTATGCTTTCTAATTCGATTGATTTGCATTTGGATACAATCATAGCTTGTTAATCATGGATTCCTTGATGGAGATTATCCCTTGCACCCCATTCCCCATTGATTTTAGTGTATTTGTTCTTGCATTCTAGGTGTTTGATATATTGTTTGCATAATCTTGCCATTTAATTTCTTGCCAATTTTGTAGTAATTTTAGTCCTAAAACTTGTTGCAACTTTAGTCATTTAGAACTCTTATCCTTAAGTTTCGTTTGCATACTTTCTCCCTTGGGTTCGATACTTTGCGATTGGTCTTAAAATCTCTTGCCTGTACAACTCCAATCAGAGGTGCTAGGACTAACATCCATCAAGAAATCAATGATCAACAAGCTATGATTGAATCAAATTGCAAATCAACTAAGATAGAAAGCATAAACCATCATGAAATTAATCACTCCATTAATAACACAATGCCTAATGTGAGTATCCTTAGTGCAACTAATCTCTCGATTCAAGCACCCAATCCACACATTCATGCAAAATTATAACCGATTAACACCTAATCACATTAGCTCAACTCTAGCTATTGCTAGGGTGATCAACCATTAATCTAAAGAGATAATTTTGCATGATGCACAATTGAGAATCACAATTAGGAAGCAATCTAACTTAATTGATCTCCAATCATCAACAATCATAGCATAGTCAATCAAATCATCCTCAATTTCAAATTAACCCAAGCACAAGAGAGTTAGCCCATGGTGCCAAGGGCAAAATCCATGGGAAGAGAATAGAAATGCACAAACACAAAGCAAATCACAACAATTAAGAAATTGAAAAGAGATGAGAGGAAGAACATTACCAATAGGATTGAATCAACAACAATAGGAATGCTTGAGTCTTCAATACAAATATTCTAATGAAATCCAAGCTTGAATTGATGAACAACTAGATCAAATGCTAATCTAAAGTTAATCTAATCAACAACAATTGAAATCTAAATCTAATTATACACTCTACTCTACCTACAATGGGAAATTGGCTTGGGGCCTAAGAAATCGCTCCAAAACCGCTACTAAGCTGCTCTACTGAAAGTTCTATTGGTTATGCTCTGCTTCCCCCTTTAAATAACCGAATTTCAAAATCTTCCCCCTCGAGTTGAGGCCTCCGGCCTCGACTAGAGGTCGAGACTAGGGCATTTTTCGGACGGGACTCCGCCTCCGACCCCCGTTTTCATCCGTCTTGTTCGTCTCTTCATTCTATGAATCCCGGTACTCTCGATTCGGCTAAATTCCACCGATTTACCTGTAAAATGGATGAAAAACATCAATAATTCATCAAGTAATACTTTTTAGGCAAAATAGTGATACTCTACACATTTAGGCATAAAAACTAACACTTTGGATCACTTTTTGCACTAAAATAAGCCCTAAAAACATGCATCAATTCATTCCAATCAACTAGAAACTATTCGATTATTTCTAGCCTATGCAAAGACATATGAGATTCAAAGTTTATCAAATGGATGTAAAGTCTGCTTTTACGAATGGGGTTCTAACAAAGAAGTTTACATTGAGCAACCTCCGGATTTGTCCAAGGGAACAAGGTATATCGTCTAAAGAAAGCTTTATATGGATCAAGCAAGCTCCGAGAGCATGGTATGACACGCTTTCACAATTTCTTCTCAATCATGGATTTGGCAAAGGGAAAATAGACAGAACACTCTTGAGAATTGAAGAAGATCAAGACATTTTGTTGGTTCAAATTTACATGGATGACATAATATTTGAATCTCCAAACAAGAAACTTTGTGAGAAGTTCAAGTATGTTGATGCAAAGCAAATTTGAGATGTCCATGTTGGGAGAAATGAATTACTTTCTCGGATTAAAAGTGAAACAAACCTCTAAAGGAATTTTCATCAACCAAGCAAAATATACCAAGAATATGTTAGAGAAGTTTGGAATGCGGTCAGCAAGGAAGCAAAGATACCAATGATGACTAACTACAAGATGGATCCGGATGAAAATGGTGAAAAAGTTGATCAAGCAATCAGAGAGGATTGATAGGATCCTTGCTATTCCTAACAACAAGTAGACCGGATATATCATTTCTTTGTAGGTGTGTGTGCAAGATTTCAAGCGAATCCAAAGAAAAATCATATGGAGGTAGCAAAGAAGATTTTGAAATATCTTAAAGGAACAACAAACTTAGCCTTATGGTACCTGTGATGATAATCTTGAATTAAGTGGATACTCAGATTCGACTATGGAGGATGTAGAATTGATAGAAAATCAACTCTTTGGTACACGCGTTTCTAGGTAGTGAGCTAATATCGTGGTTCTCAAAGAAGCAAACTTCGATTGCTACTTCAACCACGTACAGCAGTACATAGTGCTTGAAGTTCTGCTCACAGCTACTTTGGATAAGTTAACAATTGAAGGATTATCATATAGAAGCCAAAGAAATACCAATCTTTTGTGACAAAGATCAAGACGATAGCAATTACTCAAAATCCAAGTACTTCACACTAGATGTAAACACGTGGATATTAGACACCATTTTATTCGAGATCATGTAGAGAGAAAGAATATTCGAATGAAAAAGATTCACACTGATCGACAGAGAGCAGACATTCTTACTAAACCGTTAGTGAAGAAAGCTTATGAAGAAAGGATGAAGCCTTCTACTAATAAGTTTTGTGAAGATTATGATTACTGGAAATTCAGGATGGAAAATCACCTCAAGGCCATTCATGATAGGATGGAAGAGGTTCTTGAAGAAGGACCTATAAAATTTTATCATGGAGGCACTAGCACTGGAGTGAATCACCAATCCAGGATCGACAAGAGAAAAAGAGTTACAATTGACAAATGATGAAAGAAAGATCACCAATTTAGATCAAGTAGCTCGAACGAAATTATTGAGACTTTAAGTAAAGATTGGATTGAGAAGGTTAAGAGATGCAAAATTGCCAAAGAAATGTGGCACTGCAAATGTTTGTGAAGGATCGAGATCAAGTAAAAGAGAATAAGCCAATCGGTCTTACACGCATTTGATACATTCAAAATGAAGGAAAATGAATCATTGATCGGTTAGATGTAAGGTTGACAAATCTCATCAACAAAGCGGTTGATCTTGGAAAAAAACTACACGAGAGAAGGAGATTAATAATAAGATATCGAGATCATTAACCAAGAGATGGAGAGAGAAATCCAATATCCTTAAAGCTACTCAAAATTTATCTTCTATTACTCACCACACTTTGTTCTCTCATCTTAAAGCTCTAGAATATGATATTCAAATAGAAGATGAGGAGGATGAGATGGAGTCAAGCACCTCATCCATGTCTCGTTGCCTTTGTCAAGAAAGAAGACAAGGTGTCAACCGAGTCTGAGGAGCCGACCTATCTCTCGAAGGAGCAGATGGCTCTTCTCACCAAAAGGTATGACAGATTAAGAATGAAGTATAAACGAAATAAATTGAGATTTGCAGGAAATGATAGATCAAGATCCAAATCAAGAAGAAAGGAAGATGAGTCTACGATGATGACAAAAGCGAAGCGACGAGAAGATTCGAGATCACCTGTCAAAAGAAATCCTTCCAGCCCTAAATCGACAGAGTGACACTTGCTACACATGCAACAAGCCAGACACTTCAGCTATGATTGTCCTCAATCGACTCCTAAAGAAAGGGAATAGAAAAGGAAAAAGAGAGACAGGAGATTTGCGAGATCAAAGGGCTCTGTTGGCTGAAGAAAAGGAGTCAAGGAAATCATCATCATCATCATCCTCATCGATTAGGATCGAGATGATGAAATTTGTCTCATGGCTAAAGAGGTAGTCTATTATTCATCTTCTCGATAATGATTCCTGTAAGTCTGCATCGATTATGATCAAACTTCTATTCATGAATTATTGAGAGATTTAAAGACATCTCTCGCTGCTTATAAACAGCTAGAGACAGAAAATTTGGCTTTAAAGGATCAAATTCAAATTTTAATTAAAGGAAAGCAAGTGATGAACTAATCGACCGAGGAAACATTCAAGGGGGAATGTTTTCCCAGCCGAGGCTAGTACATCACCACTTACTGAAAGATTAGAAAATGAATTGAAATCTATAAAAGACAAATTTGAAGTAATCTGTCGAAAATGAATTAATTAAGAAAGACAATGAGAAACTAGTCTTCAAAATTAGTCAACTTAATAATTCACAATCAGCAATAGATCATATCTTTAATACATCTCAAAAATCCCATGATAAAACAGTCTTGGTTATGACAGAAATAATAAATCGATGTCCGTAAACCTAGGAAATTTTTAAAAGCATCCGATCAATCAAAAGAGGTTAAAATTGGTCCTTGGAAACCAATCACAAATAAGGACTGCATCTCCCGGCTTGAAAGCAAAAATTCAGTGAGAACTCCTTATCGACTAAGAGAAATCCAAGAACCAAAATAAGAAGAAATTCTTATTATATTCCTTTTGATGGAAGAAGCAGATGTTATCCCACATTTCCTAAGTTTAGGAAAATTACTAAATCTGAATACAACAAGTTGTCATTCAAAAGTGATAAAATTGTAGAAAGATTTGGTAGAGAGACCAAGTCTGATTTATTATTTGGAGATGAGATTTTTATCTGGTTACCTAAAGTGATGGTTGACCTTCAAGGACCCAAGATCACTAGGGTACCTTATAACTAATCTGCTTTTCTTCACGGGGATCATCACTCAAGGAAGAGATCTTAGCTTCTATACGGTACATTGATAGTGGTTGTTCACAACACATGACTCATAACAAGAGGTCATATCAAATTTCCAAAGCATTGATGGTCCAAGAGTATTATTTGGAGACAATAATTGTGGTCAAACTAAAGGTGTAGGTACTCCGATTATCAAGGATATTCAGGTATCTGAGGTATATTTTGTTAAAGGTTTGAAACATAATCGCTATCTGCTTCCCACCTTTGTGATAAAGGTTTTCTTGTCAAATTTTCAAAGGATAAATGTGATATCTTAAATAATTCCTCGTATAAGTTACTATTAACCGGTTTGAGACATGGTAATGTCTATGTGGCCAACTTTAATAGTTGTCCCAAAGATACTTTGTCTGATAGCTATGGGTGGAGAAGATCTCACTGGCTATGACACAAGAGGCTTAGTCATCTAAATTTCAAGACTCTTAGAAAGCAAGGCTAAAAAGAACCTTGTCAAGGGATTACCTAAGAAACTTTTATCCACCGAGCTTAAATGTGATGCTTGTCGGAAAGGTAAACAAACCTAGACATTCATTTAAGAGTATTAACTCCTCTTCATCCGAAAGAGTTCTACAACTACTTCATCTGGATCTGCTTTGGACTGTTTCTCCTCTCGGTTTCAAAGTGGAAGGAAATATACTCTTGTTGTAGTAGATGACTATTCTAGATTCACTTGGGTTATATTTCTTTTCAAGAAAAAGGAGACTATAAACAAAATCCCCGATCTGCTCTGCATGCATTCGTAATGAAAAAGGTGTTAATATTATTAAAATAAGGAGTGATAAGGGCACAAAATTTTTGAATTCTTGTTTATCTAACTTTTTCAATGAGTGTGGAATTATTCATGAGACATCTTCAGCAAGAACTCCTCAACAAAATGGAGTGGTTGAAAGAAGGAATAGAACCTTGAAGGAAGCAAACAGAGCATGTTAGTCGAGTATGAAACCCCTCACAGTTCCGGGTCAAGCCATCAACACAACTTGTTATACCTGCAATGTGCTTGGTTGTTAAAGAAAGGGGTAAGACTCCATATGAGATTTGGAAGGGTAAGATTCCAAGAATCTCATATTTCAGAGCATTTGGTTGTAAGTGTTTTATCCATAACAATGGGAAATCCAAGTTAAGAACTTTTGATGTTAAGGCAAATTGATGGAATATTCTTGGGATTTTATAACACTTCCAAGGCATTTAGAGTTTTTAACAAAACAACCCTTTGTGTGGAGGAAACCCCTCATGTTGTTTTTGATGAGTTGTATTCTTTCTCGTATAAAGTGAATCAAATTTCTGAAAGTCTAGATAAAATTGAACTTACCAAGACTAGACTGATTGGAGTGAATTGACACATGTTTTTAGGGCTATTTTTAGTGCAAAAAGTGAGCTAAAGTGTGATTTTTGTGCCTAAATGTGAAAAGTATCACTATTTTGCCTAAAAGGTATTACTTTGAGAGGTTTTGATGTATTTCGCCCGTTTTGCAGGTAAATCGGTGGAATTTTGCCACCCCGAGAGTACCGGTATTCTTAGAATAAAAAGACGAACATACGGGACGAAACGGGGTCGGGACCGGAGCCCTTCTAAATAAAAATTCCCTGGTCTCGAGTTGGAGTCGAGGGTGCACAGACCTCGACTCGAGGTTTATCTTGGAGGGAAATCATTTCAAAAAGACAGGATCCTCGACTCGAGGGAGGAGCCTCGAGTCGAGGGATATGAAAAGACAGAAGCTCGACTCGAGACAGAGAGATTTTTAAAGAAACGTGTTAGCGACTTTTAGGCCTCGACTCGAGGGCTTGAAGCTCGACTCGAAGAGTGCCCAAAACCGAAAAATTCAGTTTTTAAGCCATTGAAAGCCAAAATAGAGGGAGAGTTGATTCTAGCAGATTCAGAGCTTCTAGGAGTTCCTTTGAGCGAATTTTACATTTTGTAGCTTGAATTTACTTGTAATTGCATTAGATTGTTAGAATTAAGAGAGATTCCACATTTAGTTCATTAGATTAGTAGATTGGTGGATTGTAATTGAAGTTTGCAGCTGAGAATTGGGAAGAATTGAAGTTGTATTGAAGCATTGTACAAGATTAATCATTCTTATTTTTGCCTATTGAAGCTTAATTGGTGATGTTCTTACCCTTTGATCTCTATAATTCATTGTTTGTAGTAATTAGATTGTTAATTGCTTTCTTAGATTTTCTAGCCATGATTTTTGCTTGTAGCACCATGGGCTAATAGCTTTGTGCTTGGGATAATTGAAATTAGGGATGAAGTGATTGCCTCATGCTATGATTGTTGATAATTGTGATCAATTGAATTAGATTGCTCCCTAATTGTGATTCTTAATTGTGCTTCATGAAAAATTGTCTCTTTTGATTAATGGTTGATCACCCTAGCAATAGGCGAGAGTTGAGCTAACGTGATTAGGTGTTAATCGGGTTTCAATTTTGCATGATTGTATGAATTGGGGACTTCTACATTGAGAGATGGGAAGAACTAAGGATACTCACAATAGGCATTGTGATATTAATGGAGTGATTAATTTCATGATGGTTTATGCTTTCTAATTTGATTGATTTGCACTTGGATACAATCATAGTTTGTTAATCATGGATTCCTTGATGGAGATTATCCCTTACACCCAATTCCCCATTTGATTTAGTCTATTTGATCTTGCATTCTAAGTGTTTGATTGATTGTTTGCATAAATTTGCCATTTAATTTCTTGCAAATTGTAGTGGTTTAGTTCAAGAGCTTGTTGCAACTTTAGCCATTTAGAACTCTTATCCTTGAATTTCGTTTGCATACTTTCTCCCTTGGTTCGATATTTTGTTGATTGGTCTTAATAACTCTTACCCTATACACTCCAATCAAATGGCGCCGTTGCCGGGAGTTAGTTTTTGCGCCAATAAGTGAGATTCGAGGATTGTTTGAAGTGGCTAATTGTTTTTATTTTTGTTTTTGTTGATTTTATTGGTGAGAATTTGATCCTTGGATTTGTGGCATTGTAGGTGTATGCTAACAAGATCAAGTGGTGTTCCACCCTTGCCACTAAATCCGGAAATTGAGGCTACATTGAGGAGAAATCGTGTGAGAAGAAGAAGGGAAGCTATGGAAGGAGAAGAGCAAAGGCATGAGGAGAGATTAGTGGGTGATCCTCAAGAAGAGGAGATACATGGACAAGGAGTAGGAGGAGGAGAGAATGGAGGTAATGGGAATCATTTCCATGATCAAGTTGGCCCTTTCCCTCAAGGGATGCCACCACAAAATTATCCCTACCAAAATCCCTACCCTTATCCACCTCAAGCTCATCAATATCCCTACTATCCACCTCATCCACAACAATTTCCACCATACTATCCCCATATGCCGTATAATCAAGAGCCACGATACCATGAGCCACCTCACATTCCAAACGCCCAACCACAACCCGTAAATGAGCCACCACCTCAAGGAAGGCCTTTGAGAGAGTTCTTTGAACCACAACTTAGAGAGTATTATGATGGGATAGCAAGGCCGAGGATAGATGCTAATAACTTCGAGATAAGTCCCGCTTTGGTGAGAATGCTTAGGGAGAAGCAATTTGAGGGTAGAGATGAAAATGAGTGCCCACATCAATATATGGCACAATTTCTTGAGATTTGCCGACACTACAAAATACCATGGGGTACCCGAAGATGCAAAGAAGTTGAGGCTCTTTGCCTTTACATTGAAAGGAAGAGCAAAAGCATGGCTTAATTCATTACCGCCCGGGACCGTACGGACATGGGAGGAATTGTCAAAGAAATTATTGATGAAATTTTACCCACCATCAAAGACCGTGCAAGCAAAGGAGGCTATTTCTCATTTCCGACAAAAGAATGGCGAGACAATACCGAGGCGTGGGAGAGGTATGGCATGTTACTTATTAATTGTCCACAACACGGTTTTCCGGAGGAGCAAACCATTATGTACTTTTGCAATGGTTTGACGAATGGGGATAGGTCGCTTTTGAATGCTTGTGCTAATGGATCGATTTGGTCTAAAACCGTGGGGCAAATGAATGAAATTATGGAAAACATAGCTCAAGACTCATTCCAAGTGTCGGTTAATAGAGGAGCACATCATAGAGTGTCACAAGTTGATGAGATAGAGAGTATGAAAAGTATGATGATGACTATGATGGACCGATTGGGAGCTCTTACGACTTCACAAAGCCAAGCAAGTGTGAGTCCATCCGTTCCTCATGTTGATGTTGGGCCAAGTTCATTGCCGGTGGAAGAAGTGAGTTATATGGGTAGGCCTCCATTCCAAGGAGGCTATCAAGGAGGAAACTATCAAGGGAACTATCAAGGAGGAAGGCCTTACCAAATGTCTTATCAAAATAGGCCACAAGGAAGCTATCAACCTCAACCGCAAGCTCCATTTAATGGGAATACATGGAGGAGACATGAAAATTTTTCATATGCCAATCCGAGAGCTGCCGTTCAAATTCCTCCCGGATTTGATCCGGTGCATAGGCTCCAAACAATGAAGGAAAGGCTACTACGGAGGATATCTTGGGGTTGATTGTGAAGAAGTTGGAAGCGAATGATTCAAGGCTTGATGATATAGGGAAGCAAATGGACACTGCTTTAAGACGATCGAGCATCAAGTAGGGCAACTTGCTACTACGGTTGGGAAGCTCTCGTCTACGGTGGACCATCTTCAAAACAAAGGAAAGTACCCATCTACTACCGAGCCTAATCCTAAAGAGTTTTGTAGTGCCATCAAGCTAAGGAGTGGTACTAGCTATGAAGGTCCAAAAATGTAGAACAAAGGAGAGTTTGAAGAAGAGGTGGGGAATGAGGAAGATGAGAGACAAGAAAGAGTGGTTGTGGAAGAGAAAGAAAGTGAAGAAGAGGTGAAAGTGAAGGGGAATGCAAAGAAGGAAAAAAATCAAAGAATGAATGGGGGTCTCAATGAAGGCTAATCCGGTTCCTTTTCCCAAGAGAGTAGAGAGGAAGAAACTTGATAAAGAGTTTGGTAAGTTTTTAGAGATTTTTAAGAATTTGCATGTTGATATTCCGCTTTTGGAGGCCCTTGAACAAGTTCCCTATTATAAGAAGTTCTTGAGAGAAATTATGTCAAAGAAAAGGAGTTGGGATGAAAAGGGGATGCTTAAGCTAGTGGAAGAATGCAAAGACATCTTGGAAAGACACTTGCCACAAAAGAAGAAGGATCCGGGAGTTTCATTATCCCATGTGAGATTGGAGAAAAGGTAGACATTCAAGGCTTATGTGATCTAGGAGCAAGTATTAATGTGATGCCATTGTCCGTGTTCAAGCAATTGGATTTAGGGGAGGTGATTCCTACGAACATCAATCTTCAATTAGCGGATCAATCATATGCTCAACCATTTGGAATAATTGAAGATGTGTTTGTAGGGGTTGGTAAACTCATATTCCCGGTGGATTTTATTGTGTTGGACATGAAGGAGGAACTAGAGGCACCAATCATTCTTGGTCGACCTTTCCTTGCAACGGGCAAGGCCATGATTAATGTGGAAAAAGGAGAGCTTAAGTTGAGCTCAAATGGTGATGAAGTGACATTTACAAGAGTTCATGAGGAAGAGGTTGCTCAAAGTAAGGTAGAGAAGAAAACGTGTGGATACATAGGGATTGTTGACGAATGCCCTTCCATTGAAAGGGAAGTTTCTACACCGATTATTTCTACTTATCCTTTAGTCAATGAGCATTTCCTTCCCTCTTGTAAGATCATTTCTAATAAGTCTTGTGTTCCCTTTGATGATTGTAGGAAGGAGGAATCAATAAAGAACCCTTTGCTTGACCCCGCGAACAAGAGAAAAAAGAGGAAAGTGGGAAAGAGTTGACCAAATTTGAGCATGGCTCAAGTTTGGGGTGTTGATTGAGAAAGAGGCACCACTTGAGAAAAGGGATGAAAAATTTGAAGTAGGAGATCAAGTGGTGTGGTGTGAATCAAATTGGAGTCGGCTACTTGGTGTTGGAAGACCGAAAGAGGTGCTTATGGTGAAAGAAATCAAAGAAGGAGGAAAGCTACTCCTAGAAGATAAGTGGGGGTGTTGCCTTTTTGCAAAGGAACACCTAGTGGAGCACAAAGCCGATTTTTACATGGATAAAGAAAGGGAAGTGTGAACTCTTTGAGTTCCGTCCGCAAAGGACGTTAAACCTAGCGCTAGATGGGAGGCAACCCATCATTTTATTGCTTTGGTGTGTTTGTTTTGTGTTTGTGTTTTGCTCTTTTTGTTGATTTTTGCTTTGGATTCTTAGGAATTGCTCATGCTAGGAGAAGATGTTAGTTGATGGATAGTGTATGTGGTTATTGAGCTTAATTGTTATATCATTTAAGGGTTGCATAATTATATCATTCATATACTTAATTTTGAATGCATATCCTCATCCAAGTTTGGGGGTGTGATTGTCTAGGTTAGAAGTGCATCCCTTATTGATGTTTAGTTGATGATTAATGATGCCCGTGTGTAGATATACTCACTACGAGAATTGGAAAGGATCGAATTGGCAAAGGAATCGAGGAATTGGGAAGAAAAGAAAGCTTAAAGTTGGTGAAAATGAGCATTAAGGAAGAGAACCCGGTCTCCTCGATCGAATGAGCGACCGGGCTTAAATCGAGGGACCAACATGGTAAATTTTTGTATATTTGGGTTCATTAGGTGTGTAGAGGTCGTTTTTTGGAGTTTCGTGGGTCGGGTCGGGCCCGGGAATCGTCAAAATGCCCCGGTCTCGACCCAAGGTCGAAGCTTGCATAAACCTCGAGTCGAGGTACCGAGACTTAGAAAAATTTTCGAAATGGCACATCCCTCGACTCGAGGGAGGAACCTCAGTCGAGGCTTTTGAAAAGTGGGATTCCTCGAGTTGAGGCCTGACCCTCAACTCGAGGCCGGTGTCCTGTTATAAAAGTCGCGATTCAGCTTTAGCAATCACGACTCGAGGGTTTTCTTCCTTTCACGTTCCTTTCCGCCGTTCTTCCTTATTTTCGATATTTTCCAGCGCTTTTCACCGATTAATCATCCCAATATCATTGCATTATCATTGTATTACATCCAAGAGTGGAAGTTGTGGGTTTATTCATCCAAATTTGGGAATTTTGAGTGGAAGGTGCATAGGTGTTAGTTCTTAGCATTCAAAGCCAAATTTCCTTGAAAAGGTATGTAATTTCTTTTCTTTTGGCTTTCAATTTCGTGATTGGTGTATAGTTGATGCTTGGGTGTTGATGAAATTGCATGAATTAAGTTGAATTAGATTTTCATTTGGGCATTTTGTCTAACACTTTATAGGCATGATTTATGTTGATTAATTGAAGCCTTTAGGGATATTATTTTGAGTAATTAAGGATTGTAGGAGCATGTTAGGATTGAATATATTGTGAGTTGCTCGTTTATGGGTGAATTTGGCTTGGAAGGTGATTATTGAGCATGATAGGATTTTCTAGTGCATGGTTGAATATTTAGTCAATTTGGGGATTTTTGATGATGATAGAAGTTGATTGTGAGTAATGTTTAATTGTATAAATGCTTGTTAGTTGGTTCATGTTGGTAATATGATTTTTGGAGCTTATTTACAAGATTTTTCATTGAGATTAGTTCTTTGGTGTTTGTTGTGAAGCCATCTAGCTAAGTATGCATATATTTTGATGATTAGATGATCACTTCTATTTGTTATATATGTTTCCATTGACTCATTGACCACTTGAGTAAGGATTTCTTGCTTAGTCACTAGGAATGTTGTTGAGGTTTGGATATATTGTTGTTGATTCGTCCCAGGTATAGAGTGATATTTCGAGCTAGCTTTTTGATTGTTGGACTCATTTGTGCTATTGGGACTAATTGTGCAGGAGTCATGTTTAGGAGTGGATGGCCACAATTTTTCTGGATGCCGAGATCCGAGAGAGAGAAGATGCTATACGCTTTGCACACCGGATGCCCGTTGAAGTGGGGATTCAGTGGGATGACTACAAGTGGAGAAAGCACATTATTTTGTATGCCGAGTTGTATAAGAAGGTGGTCGGGACTCGTCTCGTTGATCATAACCGCATGATTTCTATGGGGATTGAAGATGATATCCCTAGATTGTTCGAGCAAGTAGGCATGGGAGGTTTTCTAGCTAAGAGACCTCGGACCTATCTTACACTCACTCTCGAGTTCTTATGCACAGTCAAAGTCCACAAGGCTAGAAGGAACAAGTTTGCACGAAAGATCACTTTTGAGCTCATGGGGAACGAGTACGAATTGACGTTGGATGAGATCAATGAGCTACTCGAGCACCTACTGACCCCGATAGGTCTTTGCTTAACATTAGAGAGGAGTACAACGCCAAGAAGTTCTGGAGGCGTATTTCGATTCGGGGTCAACCCGAGTTTGTGCCGAAAAGTCCAAGAGCACACACATTCGGAACCCGGTGGTCCGATACTTAGAGAAGATCGTCGCGAGTACCATCTTCGCGAGATCGGAGGGAGGAGCCGTGGTCTCGAAGAGCTATATGTATTGTGGTGTTTCTTACATGGAGTGAGGTTCAACGCGGTGATTGGAGTGTATAGGGTAAGAGTTATTAAGACCAATCAACAAAATATCGAACCCAAGGGAAAAAGTATGCACATGAGGTCCTAGAAATACAAGTTATTAGTGACTAGAGTTGCAACAATGGTTTGGTACAAAAACAACAAAACACAAGCAAGAATACAAAACAACAAGGAGCAAGCAATAGATCGAACACTTAGAATGCGATAACAAACACAACAATAAATGGTGGGATAGAGGTGCTAGGATTAACACCCATCAATGAATCGTCAATCAACAAGCTACAATTGAATCAAATTGCAAATCAACTAAGATAGAAAGCATAAACCATCATGAAATTAATCACTCCATTAAAATCACAATGCCTAATGTGAGTATCCTTAGTCTTTCCCATCTCTCAATGTAGAAATCCCCAATTTATACAATCATGCAAAATTGAAACCCGATCAACACCTAATCACGTTAGCTCAACTCTCGCCTATTGCTAGGGTGATTAACCATTAATCTAAAGAGACAATGTTACACAAAGCACAATGAAGAATCACAATTAGGAAGCAAACTAACGTGAGTATCCTTAGTACAACTAATCTCTCGATTCCGAAGCACCCAATCCACGCATTCATACACAATTATCACCCGATTAATCTCGGATCACGTTAGCGCAACTCTCGCCTATAGCTAGGGTGATCAAACACTAATCTAAAGAGATAATTATGCATAAAGCACAAATGAGAATCACAATTAGTAAGCAATCTACTCAATTAATCTCCAATCATCAACAATTATAGCATCATCAATCAATTCATCATCAATTTCAATTAACCCAAGCACAAGAGAGTTAGCCCATGGTACCACAAACAATACCAATGGGAAGAAGATAGAATTGATCAAACACAAAGCAAATCACAACAAATAAGAAATTAAAGAGACAAAAGAGGAAAAACATCACCAAATGATCTTCAATTAACAAAAATAGGAATGCTTGAGTCTTCAACACCAATCTCCAAAGGAATTATAAGCTTGAATTGAAAGGATTACAAGGATCAAATGCTAATCTAATGCTAATCTAGCAACAATCAAAGGAAATCAAATCCTAATTCTAACTTCTACTCTAATCTAAAATGAAATTTGGCTTGGGGCTTGAGAAATCGCCCCAAAACCGCTACTAACCGCTACTATGAACTCCTCCTAAGTTGTCTCCGAAATGCCCTGCTTCTCCTCTTTAAATACAAAAATTCTGGAAAACTACCCTCGAGTCGAGGGTCAGCCTCAACTCGAGGTCCCCGCCTTTTTCACCTCCCTCGACTCGAGGGTCATGCCTCGAGTCGAGACCGCTGCCCTTTTCCGATTTTGATCCTTTTCTCGCATAGCCCTCGACTCGAGGCTCTTGGTCCTCGACTGCAGCTCGAGTCCAGTGGCACTTTTCTCTCATGGGGCTTCGGCCCCGACCCTGTTTTCGTCCCGTATGATCGTCTCTTAATTCTAAGCCTAATGGTACTCTCGGTTTGGCAAAATCCACCGAATTACCTGCAAAATGGACGAAAAACATCAAAATCTCACAAATAATACTTTTAGGCAAAAGAGTGATACTTTTCACATTTAGGCACAAAAACTAACACTTAAGCTCACTTTTTGCACTAAAAATAAATTTCTAAAAACATGTATCAATTCACTCCAATCATACCCCCAAACTTGAATTGTTGCTCGTCCTCGAGCAACGTAGAAACTAAGAACAAAGGAGTGAATTGATTGCAATTATGTCACATGGCACTATAGACGAAATATAAGACAATCGGACTCATCAATGATCACTTGTATCAATGCAACTATCCACTAGCCATCAAGACAAATCATGCTCAAACAAATGCTCAATCAAATACTCAACACATTACTCCTTCCATGGAGTGTTTCACTCTTCACTCAAGTGTATCAAGGTTTAAAGCACTCAATCATCAATTGCATGAACAAGTACACCATATGCTTGCCACAAGACTTAATCTCAATCAAAATCATTTATGCTCAATCAAGAATCAAAGAGGTCTTTTTTCTAGGTTGTAATGTAGGCTCTTTGGAAAGGTGGGATATTTTTGGATAAGAGTGACTAATTAGTAGAGACTTGAATGTAAGCTAATCAATACAATGCACATCTCTTCACTTTCATCTAGCAACACTCTTCCTTTTGAACTTCAAGGATCAATCCACCATTCACTTGAGCTTTCTCTTTTTAAAGCTCACAAATTGAATCATTTCATTTTTATGCATTTTCTTTACAATTCAATCTTTTCACACCCTTTCTTCTCTTTTATGCTTCGTTCATTACTTTGCTCATCATCTTCCCACACTTAGCAATCAAATCACCATCATAACCAACATTCAAGCTCAACTACACATGGGACAAGAAAGGCTCATACAATAGGCTAAATGGTTTCAATTTCACTTGGCTTGCCAAAGAGTAAGGATCATAGGGCTCAACATGGCTCACTAAGGAAATCAAATGTATTTGGTAGGAAAATATTTGGCAAAGTGACTCATCATATCAAACATGGCCTCTTATCATTTTCAAAATATTACACAAAGATCAATATCAACAAGTCTATTGGCAAGTTCTAGTATACAAATCATGAATGATGCACTCACAAAGGAATCAATCAACCGTATAAGATGTACGATTATTAAGGCACAAAACTCACGGGCTTAAATTGAGCAATGAATTAAGAATTTTCAATCACATTCATCTTCACATAATTAATCAAGCAACTAGCATCAAGCTACGCATCTACTAATGATCATATCAAATTCCAACTAGTCTTACAACTCAAGCACAAATGCTCATGTACATAACCTCAAGCATACTCACTATATCAAGATGATACTCAAAAATATGTCAATTAATCCATTATTAAGCTCAAGATCAATCAAGCTAAAATATACAAGGAAACCAAGACACAATTATAGCATCATCATCATTAAGCAATAAGCTCATCCAACCCCAAAATCATAGAAGAGCACAAAAGAATAAAAGATGGGAAGAGAAACACTTCCAAACTTAGACAAGTCTAAGTTTGAAAGGAAGTGTTGTACCAATAAGCCCTTAAACTCCATTTTTTTCCTTCAAGCATGTAGGGATCATCAAGCTTCCTAGCTCTTTCCTTCTTGATCTTGCATTTCCTTGCAATTCCAATCGCTTTCCCATTCATCTAGCAAGTGTACCTACAATTGGGCATAAGAATCTTCAAATAATTACCACTAAGAGATGCAAGAACCAAATAATGACCAACACCCCCAAACTTGAATGATAACATGAATTCAAGGTATAGAATGAGAGTGAGAAAAATATGCAACTCCTAAATGATATCAACAATTAAGCTCAACACTATATGAATCCCAAAGCATAGAGCATAGTTCCCTAAGCATGAGCAATTAAGTAGCAAGCCAAATCTCCCAAAAACAAAACAAAAACACTAAACTACCAAAAGAACACAAGAAAAGAGAATAAAAAAGGATGGGTTGCCTCCCATCAAGCGCTATTTTTATTGTCCTATGCCGGACTTATTCTTTCACTTCCATCTTCCTTCATCGAAATGGCCAAGGGTAGCTATCCTCCTTCCCATTGTATCTCGATCTTTGAGCTTCATAATCTAGGAGGTTCACCGAAACGATAGGACAACCACCTATAGATATGCATAGTGTCCATGGTTGTCCCCCTTTTCTCTTGCCATCCTTCTCGATTCTTCTTCCCTTTCAAGGATGCCCAAGCGTTTCTTTAATTCTTCCCTATAATCAAAGTTCTCAAGAGGTAAAATCAAATCATTAGAAGCATCAATTTCAATTAAATCACAAATTGAAGAGTTAGAAGGTATAGAAATGCTCATTTCAATCTTCAATGCCTCATTAGGTGCTTCTAGATTTTCTTTCTCAATATAGCTCATGTTCATCAATGGACATTCTTCTTCCTCACTTTTGACAAGGGAATTCTTCCTTTCATCCTCATTGCTTGGACCCTCTACTACATTTCTTCTTTCATTTTCTTCCTCCCCTTCTTCTTCTTGACTTTCCATGATATTCAAGTTCTTTACTTGGCGTAGGGAAATCTTTGAGTTGACACTTAATAAACGTGAAATGCACTCCGTGATCTCCATAGTCCCCTCGATCCATGAATTGACCATTGCTTTGGTCTCATAGATTTCCTCATACAAGGGAAGTATTTCATCACACCTAGTGTCATCTTCCTCAAATTTTTCCAACAAAAATCCAAGCATCTCTTGCAATATAGCTCTCATATCATGGAGTCCCCATTCTTCAATTTTAGGAGAAGCTTGTGGCATTGAATACTCATAATCATAGCTTCTCTCATAGTCACCCTCAAATCCAAGACATGGATCAAAGGTTTGATCATAAGGCTCATAATATGGGAACATCTCTTGAGGTGGGGGAGAAATTTCTTCACTTATCCAATCTTCATAATTGGATGGAACTTGTTGCCATTGAGAATTATCTTCATAGTTCCTCCAATCATTGTAGCTCAATTCTTCAAAATGTGGAGAATACACCCTACCATCTTGATAATACTCTTGATTCCACATGTATGAGTTGTATCCTTCCATCTAGACAAGATTTCAAAGTATCAAATTCAAACAAAAATAACAAAACAAACACAAACACAAAGGCAACAAATAGTCACTTCAAACAATTCCTAAGTCTCACTTAAGGTGCAAAAACTAATTCCCGACAACGGCGACATTTGATTGGAGTGTATAGGGTAAGAGTTATTAAGACCAATCAACAAAATATCGAACCCAAGGGAAAAAGTATGCACATGAGGTCCTAGAAATACAAGTTATTAGTGACTAGAGTTGCAACAATGGTTTGGTACAAAAACAACAAAACACAAGCAAGAATACAAAACAACAAGGAGCAAGCAATAGATCGAACACTTAGAATGCGATAACAAACACAACAATAAATGGTGGGATAGAGGTGCTAGGATTAACATCCATCAATGAATCGTCAATCAACAAGCTACAATTGAATCAAATTGCAAATCAACTAAGATAGAAAGCATAAACCATCATGAAATTAATCATGCCATTAAAATCACAATGCCTAATGTGAGTATCCTTAGTCTTTCCCATCTCTCAATGTAGAAATCCCCAATTTATACAATCATGCAAAATTGAAACCCGATCAACACCTAATCACGTTAGCTCAACTCTCGTCTATTGCTAGGGTGATTAACCATTAATCTAAAGAGACAATCTTACACAAAGCACAATGAAGAATTACAATTAGGAAGCAAACTAACGTGAGTATCCTTAGTACAACTAATCTCTCGATTCCAAGCACCCAATCCACGCATTCATACACAATTATCACCCGATTAATCTCGGATCACGTTAGCGCAACTCTCGTCTATAGCTAGGGTGATCAAACACTAATCTAAAGAGATAATTATGCATAAAGCACAAATGAGAATCACAATTAGTAAGCAATCTACTCAATTAATCTCCAATCATCAACAATTATAGCATCATCAATCAATTCATCATCAATTTCAATTAACCCAAGCACAAGAGAGTTAGCCCATGGTACCACAAACAATACCAATGGGAAGAAGATAGAATTGATCAAACACAAAGCAAATCACAACAAATAAGAAATTAAAGAGACAAAAGAGGAAAAACATCACCAAATGATCTTCAATTAACAAAAATAGGAATGCTTGAGTCTTCAACACCAATCTCCAAAGGAATTACAAGCTTGAATTGAAAGGATTACAAGGATCAAATGCTAATCTAATGCTAATCTAGCAACAATCAAAGGAAATCAAATCCTAATTCTAACTTCTACTCTAATCTAAAATGGAATTTGGCTTGGGGCTTGAGAAATCGCCCCAAAACCGCTACTAACCGCTACTATGAACTCCTCCTAAGTTGTCTCGAAATGCCCCTGCTTCTCCTCTTTAAATACAAAAATTCTCGAAAACTACCCTCGAGTCGAGGGTCGGCCTCGACTCGAGGTCCCCGCCTTTTCACCTCCCTCGACTCGAGGGTCATGCCTCAGTCGAGACCGCTGCCCTTTTCCAATTTTGATCCTTTCGCATAGCCCTCGACTCGAGGCTCTTGGTCTCGACTGCAGCTCGAGTCCAGTGGCACTTTTCTCGCATGGGGCTTCGGCCCCGACCCTGTTCGTCCCGTATGATCGTCTCTTAATTCTAAGCCTAATGGTACTCTCGGTTTGGCAAAAATCCACCGAATTACCTGCAAAATGGACGAAAAACATCAAAATCTCACAAATAATACTTTTAGGCAAAAGAGTGATACTTTTCACATTTAGGCACAAAAACTAACACTTAAGCTCACTTTTTGCACTAAAAATAGCCCTAAAAACATGTATCAATTCACTCCAATCACGCGCGGCATACCTCTCGTTATTTGTTTGAGAGAGCGACGAGCACTAAGTTCAAGAAGATAAATTTTGGTGGGATGATTACTCGATAGCTGAGCACCTTGGTATCCCGACTCATAACCTTGTGGCACTAGATGGTCCAGATTTGACTACGAGACACTATGAGGCGCATGAGGACGCTAGATCGCATCGGGAGGACGTGGTGCCTACAAAGCAGCACCATGGTGGTCGGTTCCCTCTTCCTAATAAGAGGTTGACGACGGTTTTTGGATCTCGAGGCATTTGTGACTATTAACCTACGTATGTGGTCGCAGCGTCACACCGATGCCATAGATGCCTAAACGAGGGAGCATGGGGACGTGCTTAGAGATGAGGGGGATGATGATGCTCAGCAGGTGTCAGAATGTGGTCGATTCCGATTCTTCTTCTTCGATGATGATGGAGATACGCTTAGAGCAGATGTTGCTTTGAGGAGGTTGAGTCTCGAGGATGAGGATGACGAGGAGCCGGAGCAAGAAGAGCACTGGCCCAGATGGAAGAGGAGTATCAGCCGAGAGATTAATATGTATGGCAGGATGAGATGAGGAGTAGAGAGTACGAGGCAAGGAGTTCGCCTCACGCACCATGGGTTCTGACGGAGGAGATGTGGGCGCAGTCGAGGATGCACATTGAGAGTCCTGACCGGCAGATGAGATGTACCGGATGATGGAGGAGTCACGTAGGTTCAATGAAGAGACGAGGAGGATGCAAGAAGAATCAATGAAGACGCAAAATGATATGTATTCCCTCCTTCAACAAATGAGCTCTTGGAATTTCGGGCCAAGCTATCCTCCTCCACCACCGCCTTCCGACTACTAAGGCTATTCCTTATCTCTCATTCCCTGTTCTTAGATTTAGATGCTTATGATTTGGTTGGATTGTACTCTTATTGTGATTATGGTGTGTGTTGATTGTCTTTTGATGACTTGTGATGATTTGATGTTTTGGATGGATGATTTAATTGATGCTATGATTTCCTTGATCTATTTTTGAGCTTATTGTCTATTGGTGATTGTGACTTGATGATCCTTTGGATTTCTTTATTCCCATGATTCCATGTTCTTGATCTTGAGCTTAATAGTGGATTCATTAATATATTTTTTTAGTATCATTCATGTGATAGTGGGTATGCTTGGACTTATGTACATGAGCATTTGAGCTTGATTTGCAAGACTAGTTGGAATTTGATATGATCATTAGTAGATCCGTAGCTTGATGCTAGTTTCTTGATTTATTGTGTAAGGATGGATGTGATTGATGATACTTGATGCATTGCTCAAGTTAAGCCCGTGAGTTTTTGTGCCTTAATAATCGTACATCTTATACGGTTGATAGTAATTCTTTGTGAGTGCATCATTCATGATTTGTATACAAGAACTTGCCACTAGACTTGTTGATATTGATCTTTGTGTGATGTCTTGAAAGTGATAAGAGGCCATGTTTGATATGATGAGTTACTTTGCCAAATACTTTCCTACCAAATACATTTGATTTCCTTAGTGAGCCATGTTGAGCCTATGATCCATATTCTTTGGCAAGCCAAGTGAAATTGAAATCATTTAGCCTATTTTTATGAGCCTTTCTTTTCCTATGTTTAGTTGAGCTTGAATGTTGGCTAATGATGGTGATTTGATTGCTAAGTGTGGGAAGATGATGAGATAAGTAATGAATATTGAAATAAGAAAAAGGTTGTGAAAAGTTGAATTGTGAAAAAATGCATGAAGTGGAAATCATTTCAAAAAGACAGGATCCTCGACTCGAGGGAGGAGCCTCGAGTCGAGGGATATGAAAAAGACAGGAAGCTCGACTCGAGGGCGAAGCCTCGACTGAGGCAGAGAGATTTTTAAAGAAACGTGTTAGCGACTTTTAGGCCTCGACTCGAGGGCTTGAAGCTCGACTCGAGGAGTGCCCAAAACCGAAAAATTCAGTTTTTAAGCCATTGAAAGCCAAAACAGAGGGAGAGTTGATTCTAGCGGTTGAGAGCGAGTTTCTAGGAGTTCCTTTGAGCGAATTTTACATTTTGTAGCTTGAATTTACTTGTAATTGCATTAGATTGTTAGAATTAAGAGAGATTCCACATTTAGTTCATTAGATTAGTAGATTGGTGGATTGTAATTAAAGTTTGCAGCTGAGAATTGGGAAGAATTGAAGTTGTATTGAAGCATTGTACAAGATTAATCATTCTTATTTTTGCCTATTGAAGCTTAATTGGTGATGTTCTTACCCTTTGATCTCTTTAATTCATTGTTTGTAGTAATTAGATTGTTAATTGCTTTCTTAGATTTTCTAGCCATGGTTTTTGCTTGTAGCACCATGGGCTAATAGCTTTGTGCTTGAGATAATTGAAATTAGGGATGAAGTGATTGCCTCATGCTATGATTGTTGATAATTGTGATCAATTGAATTAGATTGCTCCCTAATTGTGATTCTTAATTGTGCTTCATGAAAAATTGTCTCTTTTGATTAATGGTTGATCACACTAGCAATAGGCGAGAGTTGAGCTAACGTGATTAGGTGTTAATCGGGTTTCAATTTTGCATGATTGTATGAATTGGGGACTTCTACATTGAGAGATGGGAAGAACTAAGGATACTCACAATAGGCATTGTGATATTAATGGAGTGATTAATTTCATGATGGTTTATGCTTTCTAATTTGATTGATTTGCACTTGGATACAATCATAGTTTGTTAATCATGGATTCCTTGATGGAGATTATCCCTTGCACCCAATTCCCCATTTGATTTAGTCTATTTGATCTTGCATTCTAAGTGTTTGATTGATTGTTTGCATAAATTTGCCATTTAATTTCTTGCAAATTGTAGTGGTTTAGTTCAAGAGCTTGTTGCAACTTTAGCTATTTAGAACTCTTATCCTTGAATTTCGTTTGCATACTTTCTCCCTTGGGTTCGATATTTTGTTTATTGGTCTTAATAACTCTTACCCTATACACTCCAATCATAGACATAGAACTATCTATCTACCTAGTCTTGATTCAGAATCGGATGAAGAAGAATCCCCATCCGATAATCGAAGACAACTTACGATCGGACTCCATCGAAACAGACACCCTTGGCATCAGCTAATCGGCGGGGTCAGCTGATTAAGGGGAATGTCACCGAGGTAGAGTCGGAGGAGTTGCCTACCGAGACTCAAGATGAGGATCCTTCTCTGTTGGGATAAAAATATACTTAGTTTTGATGAGTTAAAGTGTAAAACTAGGATGACCATTTGGAGACAATGTATAGTCACCGATGTAATGAGAACTCTAAATAGACTAAGTATAGAAAAATAAGATAGGGATGATTCAAAGGAAGTCGATGGAGACAAGAACAAGACGATGACAGAATCGGACAAGGTAGAAGATCGAGATAGAAGTTCAAGACAATGTCGAATCGATAGAGTGAAAAATCGACAGGTAAAGATCGTACAAGCAAGAGTTAGTTAAAATCAAGAGTTAGTTTTAACTAATCAAGAAGCGATTTTCAAGAAAGGATTAGACGGTTACAACCAATCAAAAGAAAATAAGGAAGTTACAACTGACATCAAAGGGAGGTCTATAAATACATTCATCATTCTAGAAATCGAGAGAGATCGAAATAATAAGCAATTTCACTTTCAAGCAAGTTCACTCTAGCAATCAATGATTTAGAAACTGCTTTCTCTAATATCTGTATACACACTAACACTTAGTGTTCATTCATTTTCTCGTGTTTATAGAACATCATTTTCTTTGTAAATCTTCAAAAGCCAAAGAGAGATAGCATCATACTTGTAAGGTCAAGATACACGCTGTAAGTGAAGAAAGTAAGAAAGAAGAAAGACAAGAGTAGAGTCCCTTCTTCGAGTTGAAGAAGGAGAGTGGATGTAGGATCGTTTGATCCGAACCACTATAAATCTGGTGTTGTTTACTTTCTGTTCTTTACTTGCTTTCATTAATTGTTTCTTGACCATAAATTCTTATAAATCGATAAGCTTTAGATCCTTTATAAAATTGAGTTTAATCAACAATCAAGCTTTCATTTGTTAAAACCGATTTTGGAATTGATAGATTATCTAAGCTCGAAAAAGTTTTTGATAATCTATTCATCCCCCCTTCTAGATTATCACTAGAGGGCATCTTGTTTTTGTGATTAACTCATTCTAAAGGGACCCAACAAGTGGTATCGAAGCGGTGTTAAGTCAGTTTCGATAGAAGATTTGTGGTCTTGAAATTTCGAGTTCTTGTTGAAATCTGATTTCTTATTATTGTTTCACTAACATTTCGATAAGTTGCCTTTTAGCACACCTTGAATTACGATGTCTTCTCGTTAAAAGTAAGAAAACCAGAGTTTGCAATTCTCTATCGAAGAATATGATTATTGGAAGTTCGTAATGGAGAATCATTTGAAGGCCATTCATGACCGCATGGAAGAGGTTCTTGAGGAAGGTCCAATAAAATTCTATCATGGAGTTGTTAGCACTGAGCCGAATCTTCTGTTACAAGAAGTCAACAAGAAAAGAAGAGTCTTTGAGTTAACTACCGATGAAAGGAAAATTCACAATTTGGATCGGGTAGCAAGGACAGTAAATTATAGAGACGTTGAGCAAAGACTGGATAGAAAAGGTAAAGAGATGTAAAGCAGCTAAAGATATGTGGGAAACTCTTGCAAATGTTTGTGAAGGATCGATTAAGTCAAGGAAAACAAGTTGCAATCAGTTTTACATGCATTTGATACATTCAAGATGAAAGATGGAGAAGCGTGGATCAATTGGATGTGAGATTGACTAACTGGGTGAACAAAGTCACTGATTTGGGTAAGACCTACACCGAGAAAGAAATTAACAACAAGGTACTCGAGATCATTGAGCAAAAGGTGGAGGGAAAAAGCAAATATTCTCAAAGCAACACGTAACCTGTCATCTATATCACATCATACTCTATTTTCTCATTTGAAAGCACCGGAATATGATATACACATTGAAGATGAAGAAGATGAGGCGAGTCGTCTACATCCGGAAAGATCGTGGCATTTCTTCATCAAGAAGAATCGATAAGATTTCTAAGCCATCGATTTGTCAACAAAGGAGGAAATGGCACTTTTGATAAGACGATATGAGAGGCTTAAGATGAAGTATAAAAGGAACAAAAGAGATAGATTTAATCGTCGGAATTATAAATCGAGATAAGGAAGAGAAGTATTCAGATAATGACAAGAAGAAGGATTCAGTAAAAGGTATAAATCACCAATCGCACGAAGAGATACTAGTCCTAAATCGAGATAGAGGAGATATCTCATATACCCGCAATAAACCCGGTCACTATAGTTATGATTGTCCTCAACTTACTCCAAGAGAGAGAGAAGAAAAGAGGAAGAAAAGGGATAGGAGGTATGCGAGATCAAAGTGCTCTTCTAGCGAAAAAGAGGAAGTACATGAAACAACATCATCCTCATCCTCATCTGGATTTGGAGCAGACGATGACGTATGTCTAATGGCTAAAGAGGTAAACTATTAAAGTATCAAATTCTTAATCTAACAAAGGAACATCGACAAGGACAAGTAAAACTTTGGAATGTACATTCAAGGGGAATGTCAATCTAAGTCTATTACTAGCTCCTCATCCGAGAAAACCAAAAAGTTGGAAAAAGAATTGAGTACCTTGAAAATTAAATTTTCGATATCAATATGGAGAATGAGAATTTTAAGAAAACTAACGAGAATTAAATCTCAAGTTAGGACATCTTAATAATTCTCGGTCAACAATTGATAACATCTTGATACTTCTCGAAGCCTTATGATAAATCTGGATTAGGTTTTGATAAAAATAAACTGAATGATCCTATAAAACCAAGGGTTTTTATCAAAGCTACTGAAACTATGGAAAAGACAAAGCTTAGTCCAAAGAAATCTAAGGAGCAAATCACCTCATCCGATATTTCTAAGGAGAAAACACAGACAAGGAGAAATGCATCCAAAAGAAATCCAAAGACTAAGTCAAAACCTTTTCAAAGTACAATGGTTTTGATGGAAGAAGTAAGTCATATCCATTCTTTCCAAAATATAGGACGATTACTAGAGAACAACTAAACAAAATTGACCTAGATAATCTTATAATAGTGGATAGATATGGTAGTAAGATTCAGTCATTGGTTTTGAGAGACTTGGATGTTTTTATCTGGATACCTAAGTATCAACTTGACAAGAAAGGACCCAATACACAAAGGGTACCTAAGAATTAATTTGTGATTGCAGAAATAAGGAGATAGTTGAAAGAGAAGATATTCTTGAAGTCATCTGGTATATAGACAAGTGGATGTTCAAAGCATATGACTTATGAGAAAAGACTTCTTTCTAACTATCGAGACGATAGATGGACCTCGGGTAATGTTTGGTGATAACAATTTTGGTTCAACCAAAGGAGTTGGAACTCTAATGATTGGAGATGTCCAGGTTAATGAAGTATACTTTGTGGAAGGTTTGAAGCATAACTTACTGACGTATCTCAATTTTGTGATAAAGGATATTGTGTGAAATTCACTCATAATGCATGTTATATCTTGGATGGGTTGAATGAAAATATTTTACTAACTGGAGTCGACAAGGCAATATCTATGTTGCGAATTTTAAGAGTTGCCCTAGGGATACTTGTCTTATTGCTAAGAGTTACGAAGATTTGAGTTGGCTTTGGCATAAACGCGTCTTGGTCATTTGAACTTTAAAACTCTTAATAAAATAACAAGGAAATCCTTAGTCAAAGGACTCCCAGATAAAATATTTTCAAAAGACCACATCTGTGATGCATGTCAAAAGGGTAAGCAGACAAAAACTTCTTTCAAAACAATAAATGGTCCTGCGTCAAAGGATTTTGGAACTTTTGCACATGGATCTTTCTGGTCCAGCTTACACCTCGAAGTTTTAGTGGAAGAAAGTATACTTTAGTGATTGTAGATGATTTTTCTAGATTCACTTGGGTTATTTTCTTGTACAAAAAGAATGAGACTCGCAACAAAAAATCTAGATTTCCTCAAAAGAATTCAAAATGAAAAAGGACTAAATATTGTCAAGATTAGAAGTGATAAAGGTCTTGAGTTTCTAAACTCGTTTGTTACTAACTATTGTACTGAGAATGGTATAGCACATGAAACATCATCTGCAAGAACACCCCAAAGAAAATGGAGTTGTAGAAAGGAGAAACGTAACCTTGAAGGAAGCCGCAAGGACAATGTTATCCGAGTATGACACTCCACATGTTTTGGGCGAAGCCATAAATATTGCATGTTTTGTTCAAAATAGGTGTTTAATTGTGAAAGATAAATGCAAAACTCCTTATGAAATATGGAAGGGTAGAATACCAAAAATTTCATATTTCCATATATTTGGTTGTAAGTGTTTCATCCATAATAATGGAAAATCTAAATTAAGAACTTTTGATGCCAAGATTGCAGATGGGATATTCTTAGGATACTCATCTGTATCTAAAGCATATAGAGTTTTTAATAAGGTTACATTATGTGTGGAAGAAACACCCCATGTTGTTTTTGATGAAATCTCTTTCAAGTCTAAAAATACGAGATGATGTCACTAAGATAGTGAAGATCTCAACAAAATGAATATCAAGAAATCACCAAGATCTATTTACCGCAGTCTAATCGATGAGGAAGACAAAGATAAAGATGAAGAGCCTGGAAGTTCTTCCATATCATCCGATCGACGGCTACACTACCGGATGGAGTAGAAGATATTCCTGAAGGTAATACAACCAGTTGATGAAAATATTTCGTATAAGACTTCATACTCAGTAAAAGATAAAGGTAAACGAGTATTGACTTATCATCCAAATTGAACAGATAATCGGAAGTTTAGATTCTGGAGTCCGATAAGGACACAGATAAACCAAGACTGCTATGCTTAGTTGTTATGTATCATTACTTGAACCTAAAACTATTACTCGAAGCTCTAACTCGACTCCAATTGGATAAATGCAATGCAAGAAGAATTAAATCAATTTCAAAGACAAGATGTATGGGAGCTTGTTGAAAGACCTCATCATCAAAAAGTTATTGGAACAAAGTGGGTTTTTAAGAACAAAAGAGATGAGAACAACATTGTGGTAAGAAATAAGGCTAGATTGGTTGCACAAGGTTATTCACAATCGAGGGAATTGATTATGATGAAACCTTTGCACCAGCTTGCTCGTCTTGAAGCCATAAGATTGTTCTTAGCTTATGCCGCTTATAAAAGATTTACCGTGTTTCAAATGGATGTAAAATCTGCATTTCTAAACGGAGTCATAGCCGAAGAGGTCTATGTAGAGCAACCTCCAGTGTTTTGTCAAAGGAGACAAGGTCTACAGCCGAGGAAAGCCCTATATAGACTTAAACAGCCCCTAGAGCTTGGTATGATACCTTATCTGACTATTTGATTCAAAATGGTTTTGTAAAAGGTAAGATAGATAGAACTTTATTCTAGAGAATCGATAATGATCTTTTATTAGTACAAATCTATGTTGATGATATTATTTTTGGATCAACTAATCCTATCTTATGTGAAGAATTTAGTCATCTTATGAAGAACAGATTTGAGATGTCCATGATGGGAGAAATGACATACTTCCTTGGACTTCAAGTCAAGGCATAAAGAAAGGAATTTTCATAAGCCAAGCAAAATACACCAAAGATCTTATTGAAAAATTTGGAATAGGTACTAGCAGAGAAGCCAAGATACCTATGATGACAAACTTTTCAATGGATCCAGAATGAGAAAGGAGAAGACATTGATCGACGCGGTATAGAGGTTTAATTGGTTCTCTTTTATACTTAATCGCTAGTAGACCTGACATTTCTTTTGCGGTGGAAGGTGTATGTGCACGTTTTCAAGCTAAACCTAAAAAGAGTCATCTTGAAGCTGCAAAGAAGATTCTAAAATATTTGAAAGGTACAATCTATGTAGGACTGTGGTATCCAAATGAGGATAACTTCGAGTTGTCGTGGTACTCCATTCAGATTTTGGTGGGTGTAAGATAGATAGGAAATCTACATCCTGAACTTGCCAATTTCTCGGGAAGTAAGCTGATTTCATGGTTATCTAAGAAACAAACCTCTGTAGCTACTTCTACCATCAAGCCGAGTACATGGCACCGGGAGTTGTTGCTCACACCTTATCTCGGATCGACCAACAGCCTAAGGGACTATAACATTATCACCAAGGATGTACCAATCTTTTGTGATAGTAATAGTGCCATAGCTATTACCCAAAACCAGTCTTACATACTGATGCAAACATGTTGACATTCGTCATCACTTCATTCGAGATCATGTGGAAAAAGGTAATATCGAGTACTTGAGAAAATCCCGACCGATTATCAAAGGGCGACTTACTAACAAAACCTCTAGCGAAGACAAGGTTCAAAGATCTTTCTTTAGAATTAGGATTATTAGATGCTACCTCACCGATATATAATCCCGTCCATTATATTCTACTTTGTCTTTCTCGCTTATGTTATTATGTTTGGAAAATAATATCGTATGTGTTAAAAATCATATGGATAATCATAGAGCCGATATCATTGATTTCCTCTAAGGGATCAAGAATCAAGGATTCATCTATTGATTTAAACTAACTTGATATTTATTTGTCTAAACATGGAGTAATCCGAGATAAATACATCATAGTCACCGATCGATCACAAGACAGATGAGTATGAGTACCTTGTTTGAATTACTCTAGAAGATACTAATAAGTTTGCTCAAGTATTTGGTTTCAGAAATTAAGTCACCGATAATCAAATTTACAAGAAGAAACAGACGACGTTCAAAACCGCATATAGTCAATTTTACAGGAGTTTCTTTAAACTTATAAAAATATGTTTATTAGATCACATAATTAATATGTGAATTTAATTTCATAATCAGTTATTTATTCAAAAATTGAATTCACTCAAGTAGTCCTTCTTGAAATTTGTTTTTAAAAATTTTTATAAAGGGTTCATTTTTAAAAGGTATACTTTTGAAAATAAAAAGAGATAATATTTCAGTTTATCTCTCCAATTAATCAAAAGATTTTACAAATCAAGTTACTTCTTATCGAGAGAAGTTACTATCGGACCGAAATTTTATCAAATAAAGCTTTGAAATACACCGAGTGACATTCACGCGCATAAATTGGAGGCGGTTTCTGAAATATGGATCGTCAATAACACGCGCGACATATTTAATATTATTCGTGCACTTTTCAAAATAAATCCGCATAATTGCATTAAATGCTTTACGAAAGCCAAAATCTACACTTTTGCAGTTATTATTAGTTTTTGATTAGTTTATTATTAAATTCTTCCATATAAATAGGTGAACGTGTGCATAATAACTTACGCACATAATTACCCATTCACATTCTCTCAAAAATCCTTTTCCCTCTCAAAACTTTCCAAACAACTGTTTCAATGGCGGACACTTTGAAAAATCCAGAATCAAGTATGAATACAATCTCAAATCCATCGAGATCACACCAAATCCGAGATGTACGTTGAGTGGGATATTTCCACCGATCCCGAAACAAGGGAAATTTTAGAGTCTGTTGGAGTCCAGCAGGATTAAAGCGGTATTGTTCAATGAAGCCCTCGAAATCAAAGACTTTGGATGATCTTGCGGCAGAGTTCATGACTCGTGCTAAAACAACCGATATCTTGGGTTGGAAACCAGATTCGAACTCCTGGGAAGAGCAGAAAAATCCATGTGTCTATAGCCGACATCGGAGAAATTTTCGGCCCGAACACCACCGCGGAAATCCGTTCATATACAAGGTGGAGGAATATTTGGAAAGCTACAAGTTGATGGCAAGGAAGTCGCAGAAACACAACTCGCGAATCAAAAAGGGAATGTTGAGGAGGAAGTATCGTCTCCTAATGCTCATCCCTGACCAAGTGCATACTTGGGGAGCAACAAAGCCACGACGGGCTAACAAAGCCGAGGATATGTTGTATGAGAGCCATTATAGACGGGGCGAGAGATTAATTGGGCACGAGATGGTGTATTCCCGAATAATGGAGGAGAAGAAGAAGTTTGTAAAGACAGAGGTGTCTAAGGAGCTGATAAGATGGTCTTTGAACAAGATAATCGGTATGATGACCAGGATCACCATCATACGGAACATAAGATTGGGTCGAGGAAGCTCGTCTGGGAGACGGGGGTGAAGAAGTTCACCAAGCGAAGGGTTTGCTTATCAAGGATGAGAAACCCTTCGGCTCAACAGACTTCGAAGGAGATACCCCATCTCCAGTTCGGACAAAGAAGGCTTCAAGGAAAGCTAAAGGGAAAAAGAAGGTGGAGACAAGTGCTCACCGATGAACCCTCATCCGAGGAGGAGGAGACCGTAGCCGAGGAAGAAAAGGAGGACAGGACAGCTTCCCAAGGGGCAAGTGTCGCCGGGAAGTCCGAGACGGAAACGGTGGAAGTCTCATCCGGAGAAGAGCCGAAGAAGCCGAGCAAACCCAACCCTCCACATCATCTTCTTCCTCATCTCCGAGGTGAAGACTCACCCACATCATCCCACCACAGCGATGAAGGGGCGGCAAGACCGCTGCCTCTCGAGCCTCTAAAAGCAGTCCACTCCCGAACGGCCAACCCAATATCAACCCTCATCTCGGACTCCATTTTCTTTCTTTCCTCATCCCATACGTAACCCCATCTCTACTCCTTACTTCCAAACCCCAATGGAGTTATGGGACCAACAGTAAGAGTCCTTGAGAGTTATAGGAAGAAGTTCATACTCCGCAAGGAACACAACCTTCAAAACGAACCCAAGCTGTTGGAAGAGGCTGGTTGATGTATGGCTCCTATGGAGGTTAAGGACAGGAGGGTTTGAGGAGACAGCTATCCTCATAGCCGATGTTGGTGGGAACAACTTGTCTATATAGGAGAAGGAAGTGTTGAAGAGAGCCAAGCTCAAATCCTTTACGAATATCTTAACCGAGAGCATGTTCTTCGATTATATCCTTCACAGGGTATACTTCGTGAGACATGCCGCCTGCGAGGAGGCTCGAGAAAAAGGCGGAGGAAGAGAGATGTGGAGCCGGAGACGGCTGGGGAAGGAATGGAGAGGCTGAGCCATTTTGGCCGGAGATGACACCGGAATGGAGCCGAGATGGAACATGGTGGAGCTGCCGATGAGCCAGTGAGTTGGATACAGTGGGAGGCACCAACGGAGCAGCTTGTCTCGAGGTACCGAGGAGCCTGTTACTACACACCGGGCCGATACTCCTCCAGCCTAGGGTTGAAGAGAACATTCTTGTGGAGATGGTTGATCTAACTCAATCTTCTCCATCGAAGATGTGGCTGGACCCTCGGCATTCGTATGCAGTATCCGAATTCCACACGTTGAAGGAGGAGGTGTGGAATCTCAAGAGAGCTAGTCTCGAGTGCTCTACACTGGTTCCTGGTCTGATTGCTACATCAATTAAGGAAAATGTAGAGGATGCTATTCGTAAGAAGACCTTAATTGACCTCTACTTTTCAAGACTTAGACACCAGGACCACATGAAGGATATCAAGCGGCTCATTCTTGAGGAGATGAACTCTCAAGACACTGGAACAAGCAATATATTCAAGATGCTAAACTTCAAATCTCGAGATCTTGTGGAAAACCAGTGAAAGAGTTTTGGGCAGCCAAGGAAGCTACATTTGCACAAGTTCTCTCAACACAACTTGCTTTAGAGAAGGATAGACAGACGGCTAGCCTAAAGCGGTTTGTGGAAGGAGAATTTCAGAAGGCGAAGGCTGCTCGGCGGAAGAGATATGAGCAGCTAGAAACAGTAAGACGGCCATGTTCGAACAGATCTTCAGGACAGATTTCCCAAGTAGCCACTATCTGCAACTCCCGATTTCTTGATGCTAAAAGAGGGAAGATAGTGAGCTCAAGAAAAGACTAGATGAACATGATGATAAGATCATGGCCCCGAGCATGAAAATCGAAGAAGCGTTCGAAGAATCTGCTGAAAGCAGAGGAAGAGAGAAAAGAACAAGGCAGAGGAGGTTAGAAAGATAAGAGGAGCTGAACCCAAGACCACGGCCAAGGATCTTTCTCGTGCAAGATCCCTGCTCAAATTAAGTTGGTCGCATCTCCTTCCGGATCATCTAGAACGACAAAGAAAACTCAAGCCGAGATAAATGAAGAGGAGAAGATCCGGAAGAGAAAGAGAGATGAAAAAGAAAAATACAAGCGGCGAGATGCAAAGAAAAGGAGGGAGCAGGAGAAGGCAACAGGAAAATTCTACGATCGCTCTTTGAGAAGATGGGTTCGTAAAATAACAGATGAGCAAGGGGAAGAAGTTCTAAGGCCATTTCATCGAAGTGAAGTAGTCCCCAAGGAAGTTCTATTAATGGCGAGATCGTGCAAAGTGGAGGCCATATGAAGTGGGTGGATCTTCCAGGTTCCACGTCTGCAAAGCCATCAAATGGGGACTCGATGAGAATGAAGCTTTTCATAATTGGCTGGAAGAAAAGGACCCTCGGATGTATCAATATCTAGTCAACCTTGCTCACGAGGAATTCAACTCCGATGTAGTCGCACCAGCTTATTCTCGAGATGGAACCCCTCTAATGCCTAATGGTCATCCGGACCTAGAGAAGATCAAGCGGCTTATCATTAAAGTCGAATCCTTAGCCGATCTCGCAGAGGGTGGAGAAACCATATCGATAAAGAATCGAGTCTTTGGTAGCTCAAGGTTCGAGAAGAGAAACGGTGGTATGACTAAATCTTTTCTTTTCTTATCTCATCTGAATCTTGTCCGAACTTGCATGAAGTCGAAATGATGGAATTCCTGTGAATAGAACTTTTGACCTACTTTCATAATTTGTTGATGTTCTTTAAATTTTTCTTGAAACTTATCTCGTGTAACTAATCATTTCTTATAACATAACTTGACTAAGACTCTTACACATAATTAATCAAACTAAATAAAATAAACTAAAACTCCTATGCCGATCATCCGACTCTTACTCATAAGTTGGTTGAACAAAGCTCTTTGAATACACGATCATCCTTGTATGAACAAAGTGCTCTGAGTATATGATTCATGTGTATTACTCGATTATCTACTTCATGATCTTATCATCATCCGATAATAAAACTAAGTGCTTCAATAATCGACTAAGTGTCTTAAGTGTATATCCGTATCATTGAGATTACTAACATTTCTCTTTTCTTGAGCCATGTTTTAACATCATCAAAAAGGGAGAAATTGTTGGGATAAAAATATACTTAGTTTTGATGAGTTAAAGTGTAAAACTAGGATGACCACTGGAGACAATGTATAGTCGGTGATGTAATGAGAAATCTAAATAGACTAAGTATAGAAAAATAAGATAGGGATGATTCAAAGGAAGTCGATGGAGACAAGAACAAGACGATGATGAGAATCGCAAGGTAGAAGATCGATAGAAGTTCAAGACAATGTCAGAATCGAGATAGAGGAAAAATCGACAGGTAAAGATCGAGACAAGCAAGAGTTAGTTAAAATCAAGAGTTAGTTTTAACTAATCAAGAAGCGATTTTCAAGAAAGGATTGCATTTGGTTACAACCAATCAAACGAGAAAACAAGGAAGTTACAACCGACATCAAAGGGAGGTCTATAAATACATTCATCATTCTAGAAATCGAGAGAGATCGAAATAATAAGCAATTTCACTTTCAAGCAAGTTCACTCTAGCAATCAATGATTTAGAAACTCTTTTCTCTAATATCTCAGTATACACACGAACACTTAGTGTTCATTCATTTTCTGGTGTTTATAGAACATCATTTTCTTTGTAAACCTTCAAAAGCCAAATAGAGATAGCATCATACTTGTAAGGCTGAAGATACACGCTGTAAGTGAAGAAAGTAAGAAAGAAGAAAGGCAGTAAGTAGAGTCCCTTCTTCGAGTTGAAGAAGGAGAGTGGATGTAGGATCGTTTGATCCGAACCACTATAAATCTGGTGTTGTTTACTTTCTGTTCTTTACTTGCTTTCATTAATTGTTTCTTGATCATAAAATCTTATACATCCGATAAGCTTTAGATCCTTTATAAAATTGAGTTTAATCAACAACTCAAGCTTTACCGTTAAAACTGATTTTGGAATTGATAGATTATCTAAGCTCGAAAAAGTTTTTGATAATCTATTCATCCCCCTTCTAGATTATCACTAGGCAAAAGGATGAGAAGCTACCATCCATTTGATCGATTATAGGAGACCCATCTAGTAGTGTGCGAGACACGAATGATGCTTTGGACTCAAAGTCTTTTCATTTGTTATGTGTCGCTTCTTGAACCCAAGTCTATTGAAGAAGCTCTACTCGGATACAAAGCTGGATAAGCGCCATGCGGGAGGAACTGCATCAGTTTGAAAGACAAAATGTTTGGGAATTAGTGGAAAGACCCTTACACGAGAAAGATTATAGGCACCAAATAGGTGTTTAAAAACAAAACAGATGAGAACAACATTATTGTTAGAAATAAGGCAAGATTGGTTGCTCAAGGTTACTCACAATCTGAGGGGATAGACTATGATGAAACATATGCTCCGATTGCCAGACTAGAGGCAATAAGGTTGTTCTTGGCATTTCTTTGCATATACATCTTTCAAAGTCTTTCAAATGGATGTTAAGTCTGCCTTCCTTAATGGTGTGTTGCTTGATGAAGTCTATGTGGAGCAAACCTCCTGGATTTAAGATCAATAACAAAGTCTATAAACTCAACAAAGCTCTATATGGACTGAAACAAGCTCCCAGAGCTTGGTATGGTACCTTATCTCGATTTCTTGACATCAAATGGTTTTTCAAAAGGTAAGATTGGTAGAACTTGTTTAGAAAGGAAGTAGATGGTAACATCTTATTAGTTCAAATTTATGTAGATGACATAATCTTTGGTTCACCTAATCTGAAATTATGTGAAGAATTTAGCATTCTCATGAAAAACAGGTTTGAAATATCAATGATGGGAGAATTAACATACTTTCTAGGCTTACAGTTAAACAGATGAATAAGGGTATATTTATACATCAGTCTAAATATGCTAAGGATCTGATTGAGAAATTTGGAATGACTACTAGCAGAGAAGTTAAAATACCTATGACATCTAACTTCTCTATGGATTCGAATGAGCAGGGATACCCACGTATGCAACGGAGTATCGTGGATTGATTGGATCTCTTCTCTATCTCACCGCAAGTAGGCCGAGATATAGCCTTTGCGGTTGGGCTAGGTGCAAGATTCCAGTCTAATCCCAAGAAAACTCATCTGGAGATGGCTAAGAAAATTCTTAAATATCTCAAAGGAACTTTGCAAGTAGGGTTATGGTACCCACTGATGACAACCTTGGTGACAGGATATTCGATTCGAGACTTTGGAAGATGTAAGATTGATAGGAAATCCACTTCAGGAACTTGTCAATTCTTAGGCAACAAATTAATTTCTTGGTTATCTAAGAAGCAGACATCTGTTGCCACCTCTACAATCGAAAGTGAATATATGGCGGTGGAAGTTGTTGCTCTCAACTCCTCTGGATTAGTCAACAAACTTAGAGATTATAATATTCGAACATCGCTGTTCCTATTTCTTGTGATAGTAATAGTGCAATAGCTATGACTTACAATCACATTACTGCATTCTAGATGTAAGCATATAGACATTAGGCATCATTTCATTAGAGATCATGTTGAGAAGAATGACATCGAGAATAGAGAAGATAGCCACCGAGTCACAAAGAGCGACATTCTTACAAAACCATTAGCCGAGTCTAGGTTTAAAGAATTATGCTTAGAATTAGGGTTACTTGATGCATCCTTAGCTGGTTTCTAAATTGTTTGCATTTGATAAATGTATTCCTTATTTCTCGGTCTTTTCTTTTCTTTAAATCAATGTCTAGAAAGAATTATCGAGACTAGATATGAGTCAAAGGACAATCGGGTAGCCGATATCATTGATTTCCTTTTAGGAATCAAGAATCAAGGATTAGTCATATTGACCTTATTCGACATTCGTAAATCAGACTAGAGACACAATAGTCATCGATTTCTTGAAAACAGATGACTATCTGCACCCTATCCGATCTACCCCAGCTACTAATAGTTTTGATGAGTTTGTTTTGCAGAAGCAGTATACCCTTGTCTCTTAAATCTCTTCAATCGTAAAACCTTCATCTTTGTTTCTCCTCAAAACCTTTGTTTTCAAATAAAGTTCTTAAGTCTGTGTATTTCAAAGTAATCATACTATGTGACTAAACCGGAAATCCTTCATTAAGTTCTGATTAAAAATTTGTGTTTTTCAAAATCAGACTAGGAGAAAGTTTTTGAAAAATATAAGACAAGGTCGGTTTGACCAAGTCGACATTTACCAAGTCCTCGAAATAGAATACCCGATTGCTAAGAAAGGCATCTCATTGCTTACGTCGGGTATACTAATTACTTCGATAAAGCAAGTCTATTAGTCGTCTAATCCGTAGGTTAAACGATTACTTTTATGCAATTCAAGATGCGTAAAGGCCACACGCCTGAATTAAGCGATTTTTTCACTAAACCGTCGATGTTTTACACGCGCTTTTTAAATCAACGGTTTAAAAGAAAAACTCGAGATCGTGCCACGTATCGCCTTCCCAACTTTCCCTCTCTCTCCCCTCGTTTAAAAACTTACCTTCTTGGTTTTAAATTTTTACTTTCATTTTCCTACTCGTAAATTTATTGAAAAATTTTCATCTCTCAAAAATTTTATCAATGGCATCCTCTTCTTCTCAAACACCAAAACCTCCTACTTTTATAACCTCCGCCAAATCAGATTTCAAGATGAATTCGGAGGTTGTGAAGAATAAGCTTAAGGCGTAAATGTTTGTGGATTTCGACACAACAAATGACAGAGAATCCAGGAAATCATTGGATTACCTGGAAGCCTCAAGACTAAGAGGATTCTCGCTCACTAAAATCAACACGTAACAAAATCATGGATTTCATTGGAGCAGAATTCTCGCCAACAATGTTCACAGAGAACAAGCTTCACGGCGATCGTAGAAGGTACTCAACCGGAGTACACAAAGGAGAATTTTGCGAGGACTTTTAATACATCAATGGAAGGGGTAAACCCTCCGACGTATAAGGAGGAGGAATGGGAGGAGTCGCTTGATATCTTTGCGAGGATCACTTACAGAGGAGTAAGAAGAGATTTGAAAAAGCATATGCCGAGAAGGAAATTTAGATTGTTGATGACAATCATGACCAAGTCAATCCTAGGAGATCAAAGCTCCCATGATGGAGTGACAAAGTCACGTTTGTGTTGTATGAGGGCCATTTTAGATGGAGTGCAAGTAGACTGGGTTGATTTGTTGTTTAGGAGGCTAAAAGAGGAGAAGTTGAGGTCAGCGTATAACCTGGATGGAGGAGACTGGACAGCTTCTTCAAGCTGTGAGCTTGTTCAACAAGACCACGGTGTTGATGGAAAGCTTGAAAAAAGGGTTGAGACAAGGGAAGGGCTGAAAAAATATTCTAAGTAGAAAGGCTTATTGACGAAGAATGAAAGGATTGGGGTGTGCCTCGACTCGGATGATGAGTCGACGATGCTAGGAGGCGAGAGAGCAAGAAGCAGCCGCGGGGCTCGAGAGGCAAGCGGCTGAACCCCAACTTCCAGCAGCTGAAGTTGCCGAGCCAGCAATGTAAGCTCAACCAGCCGAGGATCCAGCTGTTGTGGAAGTAACAGAGGAGGCAGCAACTTCAGAAGGTCCCCGACAAGGAGGAGGTCTAGGAGGAGGCCGGGTCGAGCCTCGTAGAAGATACCAACCGCTAAGCCGTCTGAAGCTGCTACCAGCCAACAATCGAGATGAGGACTCGATGAAGATAACCAATTTATTCTTCGAGGAGGTCCTCCAGACGTCTAGATCCTCGGCGGCCTGGTCGTCCGACGGAAGCCTCTACCTTCTTGCTGAAGAAGTTCCCGTGACCGGAGATTGCACTGAGGTTGCAAAGCTGGATGCTCCGTCTTCTCCAGCCCAAGGAAGCTGCACTCTCCCCATTCAGGAGGAAGGTACTAACTCATCTCTCTCTCACTCAATCCCCACCGGCAATGAAGAGGTGTGCCCTACTGGCACCTCCGAGCCTCTACAACAGCCACGCTTGTCCCAAACAGTCCAAATCCAAGTGAAACCATCATAACTTCATCTCAAACCATTCCCATCCCTACCCAACCTGAAACCACCTCCACCCCCACCATCACTCCACAAACCGAGCAACCTACTTCATCTACCCCAACCCCACCGAAACTCAAACCTTCACTTCTCCAACTCAAACCACACCTCCACCGTAAATAGACATCACTTCCTATTCCTTTCTCGGAGGATATCCGTATTGAGCTCACCAGCTCCTCCCCCAAATTTCTCGAACCCCACACTCCCACCTCTTCCTCATCCGAATCCTCGTCCGAGGATGAGGAGAGTGACTTAAGCCCCACCTCAGCCATCACTTCAATAATTGCTCAAATGGAGAGGAAGATGAAACAGGCCTTTGAGAAGAAGCTATAGAAGCGAACAAAGAAGATGGTGAAGGCAACATCGAGGTAATTATCACTAACATGACAAAAGTAGAGGTAAATCTAACCCAAAAGATTACTTCTATTACTAACTCTGTTCTTGCCGAGAAGGTGAAAGCCATGGAGGAGGAAGTACATGGGCTGAAAACTCAAGTGACAGAATACAATGCAATTGTGGTGGACTCATTAGCTTTGGACAAGTCGGACTTCGTGGTGAAATGCAATGATCCTGGAGACGAAGCCGACTGTCTTAGCCGATGAAGTGAAAAAGGGGAAAAGGAGGTGAAAGAAAGAGAGTTGGCACTCACACCGTGGTAGATGAGACGAGGAGCAAAGTCGATACAAAAGCGACAAATGAGTTGGAGGCAGCAGGAGGAAGCTCGAATAAAATCCGATGAGCTTGCCGCACTTCACCGAGGGTCAGCCAACCGGAGGAAGCCACTGAAGGAGGATGAGGCAAGGAGGAAAAAGGAAGAAGAAGATAAATGCGCCACCGCTTGCAAAAATCAAAGAGTCTCAAAAGCGGCACTGAGGTGAAAGGAAAGGGAAGGGAAGCTGGTCGAAGAATCTGCTCAAGCAAAAGTGCTAAGTCCCAAGCTCACATTGTCTCGAGAAAAGAAAGAGGGAGCCCGACTACTCTAATTTTTCCCGAGGAACAGATCAGCAGGATCATGAGAGAGCAAAGGCTTTCTATGGTGAAAGGGAAAGAAAGAAGTCAAAAGAAGAATAAGAGACTGAAATGAGATGGAGCAAGGATGTGAGGAAGTGGGAGATGAAAGGGCCGACGAAGCAGATTTTAGGCCCTATCATCGGACACTCAACCCGCCGAAGGTCGCCGCTGCAAACTCTTCAAAGAGTACAAGGAGAAGAATCTGACGCGAGATGGATGTATCACCGGTACATCTTGAAGGGGTCTCGATTCAGCAGCGCAAGACGAGGACCCGAGGTGGCACGAGTGGATAGAAAAGGAAGACAAAGATCTCTATCAAAGACTGTTGGTTGAAGCGAGATAAGTTTTTCAACGCCGATCTTTGTGCTCCAGCTTATGAGACAGGCAGACCCAAGACCAACCCAGATGACTCAATAGACATGAACCGGATTAATGGCATCATTGCCAAAGTCAAGTGGAGTCTCGGGTTGAAAGATGAAGAAGAGCTTAAAAAGCTAAGGAAGAGGGTCTTTACCTAGTTGGCCATTCCCGAAGCCAATCGGTGGGGAGTCCGAAAATAGGATCATTCTCTTTTCCTTATCTTTTTATCTTTTGATTTTTGTATCATGTAAATCGATGTGAATAAATCATGTTTGACTTATGAGGGTTACTTGTCTTATTGTCTTAGATCAAGTAGAGTTTTGATGAGTTAAAAGATCAATCCAGATAAGCGAGCACAACGTTGTAGAACAATTTAAGATCGAGGTCTCAGACTAAGTCCGTCTGACTAGGTCAAGGACCGATTAAGTCACCGAGATCGAAGTTGTAGGTCATCTGGAGACAAGCTCAAGACTAGTCATCTGCAGGAGACAATTATGAAGAGCTCGAGACGAGGTCAAGATAAGCTGAGTAAAATAAGAAAAGCGAGTCTTCACCAAGTCAATCGGCAGACGTGTAGAAGAAATCACCGAGGTCAAGAGCCGTTTTCAAGATTAAGTTTGTTAAAGTAGCCTTTCAGCTTGTTAGAACCGACTAACAAACTAACTGTCTTCTCGTACTTATAAATAGGTCTAGATTTTATTTTTCAACACACTTATGCAAATTTGAGTTTTCACACTATTCACTATTCAGATCTCAATTCACAAAGTATTTTCAAAAGAGTTTTAAAAATTCCAAGTGTTTATAGAACACTTCTCTTGTAATCTACAATCACTCATTCACCGTAATTCTTAGAATCATCGAAGAAGTTAGGAGTACTTTGAAGGTTTGAAGAAAAGTTGTAAGAAGAAGTTAGGAGTACTTTGAAGGTTTGAAGAAAAGTTGTAAGTTGTAAGTTGTAAGTCTGTGAAGTAAGAAAGTAGTAAGCGTGTCCCTTCTTCAAGTTGGAGAAGGAGAGTGGATGTAGGACTGTTCTAATCCGAACCACTATAAAATCTGGTTTTCTTTACTTCTTTCATTTACTTTTCTGTTCAATTTACATTTTATTATTCAAAGATTAATTTCGGAATCAAAGTTAAAATCTGAATATCAGTTTTGCTTTTGATCTTAATAAAGTTGAGCTTTTCTTTAAATTTCCGCTGTGTACATCTCGGTACTTTGAATTAGTTTTGAAAGATTTGAAAAATCTACAAAATCTATTCAACCCCCTTCTAGATTTTGTTCTAGAAGGATGACTCAAAGTTTCATAATCATCTCAACTAATCGGGACCAACACTTATACCTTTATACACTTGAGAGTAGAATGAAACACTCCATGGAAGGAGCAATGTGTTGAGTGTTTGATTGAGCATTTGTTTGAGCATGATTCATCTTGTTTGCTAGTGGATAATTGCATTGATACTTATGTTCATTGATGAGTTCGGTTGTCTTATATTTCGTCTATGGTGCCATGTGACATAATTGCAATCAATTCACTCCTTTGTGCTTAGTTGCTACGTTGCTCGAGGACGAGCAACATTTCAAGTTTGGGGGTATTATGATTGGAGTGAATTGATACATGTTCTTAGGGCCTATTTTAGTGCAAAAAGTGAGCTAAAGTGTGATTTTTGTGCATAAATGTGTAGAGTATCACTTATTTGCCTAAAAGTATTACTTTGTGAGTTTTTAATGTACGTTTTGCAGGTAAATCGGTGGAATTTTGTCAAACCAAGAGTACCGTTGGACTTAGAATGAAGAGACGATCATATCGGATGAAAACGGGTTGGGCCCGAAGCCCTTCTCGAGAACATATCCTGGACTCGAGCAAAAGTCGAGGAGCATGAGCCTTAACTCGAGGGATAGGATGGAGGGAAAGAATTTTTGAAAAAGTAGAAGCCTCGACTCGAGGGAGGAGCCTTGGGTTGAGGGAGAGGATTTTGGCAGATTTCTCGAGTCGAGGGCTGAGCCTCGACTCGAGGCGATTGAAAAATTAAAGAAGCATGGATGTGACTCTTAGGCCTCGACTCGAGGGCCTCAAGCTCGAGTCGAGGACCCCAAAAATCGAAAATTTCAGTTTTTAAGCCAATTGAAGTAAAAACAGAAAGCATAACTTGATTCTAGCGATTTAGAAGCCGGTTTCGAGGAGGTTCCTTAGGCGAATTTTCCACTTTCTAGCTTGATTTCCATTGTAATTGCATTAGATTGTTAGAATTAGATTAGAATCTAGTTTTAGTCCATTAGTTTAGCATTTTGATTCATTGAAATTGAAGATTCAAGTTGTATTTTGGGAGAAGAGAAGGTGAATTCAAGCATTGTAGAAGACTAATCATTCCTATTTTTGTATATTGAAGATCAATTGGTGATGTTCTTACCCTTTTCTCTCTTTAATTAATTGCTTGTGTTGATTAGATTGTTAATTGTTTTCTTAGATTTTCTACCCATGGCTTTTGCTTGTAGCACCATGGGCTAATAGCTTTGTGCTTGGGATAATTGAAATTAGGGATGAAGTGATTGCCTCATGCTATGATTGTTGATAAATGTAATCAATTGAATTAGTTTGCTTCCTAATTGTGATTCTTAATTGTGCTTCATGTAAAATTGCCTCTTTTGATTAATGGTTGATCACCCTAGCAATAGGCGAGAGTTGAGCTAACGTGATTAGGTGTTAATCGGGTTTCAATTTTGCATGATTGTATGAATTGGGGACTTCTACATTGAGAGATGGGAAGAACTAAGAATACTCACATTAGGCATTGTGATATTAATGGAGTGATTAATTTTATAATGGTTTATGCTTTCAAATTCGATTGATTTGCATTTGGATACAATCATAGCTTGTTAATCACGGATTCCTTGATGGAGATTATCCCTTGCACCCCATTCCCCATTGATTTTAGTGTATTTGTTCTTGCATTCTAGGTGTTTGATATATTGTTTGCATAATCTTGCCACTTAATTTCTTGCCATTTTTGTAGTAATTTTAGTCCTAAAACTTGTTGCAACTTTAGTCATTTAGAACTCTTATCCTTAAGTTTCGTTTGCATACTTTCTCCCTTGGGTTCGATATTTTGCGATTGGTCTTAAAATCTCTTGCCCTGTACAACTCCAATCAGAGGTGCTAGGACTAACATCCATCAAAAAATCAATGATCAACAAGCTATGATTGAATCAAATTGCAAATCAACTAAGATAGAAAGCATAAACCATCATGAAATTAATCACTCCATTAATAACACAATGCCTAATGTGAGTATCCTTAGTGCAACTAATCTCTCGATTCCGAAGCACCCAATCCACGCATTCATGCAAAATTATAACCGATTAACACCTAATCACATTAGCTCAACTCGCCTATTGCTAGGGTGATCAACCATTAATCTAAAGAGATAATTTTGCATGAAGCACAATTGAGAATCACAATTAGGAAGCAATCTAACTTAATTGATCTCCAATCATCAACAATCATAGCATAGTCAATCAAATCATCCTCAATTTCAATTAACCCAAGCACAAGAGAGTTAGCCCATGGTGCCAAGGGCAAAATCCATGGGAAGAGAATAGAAATGCACAAACACAAAGCAAATCACAAAAATTAAGAAATTGAAAAGAGATGAGAGGAAGAACATTACCAATAGGATTGAATCAACAACAATAGGAATGCTTGAGTCTTCAATACAAATATTCTAATGAAATCCAAGCTTGAATTGATGAACAACTAGATCAAATGCTAATCTAAAGTTAATCTAATCAACAACAATTGAAATCTAAATCTAATTCTACACTCTACTCTACCTACAATGGGAAATTGGCTTGGGGCCTAAGAAATCGCTCCAAAACCGCTACTAACTGCTCTACTGAAAGTTCTATTGGTTATGCTCTGCTTCCCCTTTAAATAACCGAATTTCTAAAAATCTTCCCCCTCGAGTTGAGGCCTCGGCCCTCGACTAGAGGTCGAGACCAGGGCATTTTTTCGGATGGGACTCTGCCTCCGACCCCGTTTTCATCCGTCTTGTTCGTCTCTTCATCCTATGAATCCCGGTACTCTCGGTTTGGCTAAATTCCGCCGATTTACCTGTAAAATGGATGAAAAACATCAATAATTCATCAAGTAATACTTTTAGGCAAAATAGTGATACTCTACACATTTAGGCATAAAAACTAACACTTTGGATCACTTTTTGCACTAAAATAAGCCCTAAAAACATGCATCAATTCACTCCAATCAACTAGAAGCTATTCGATTATTTCTAGCCTATGCAGCACATATGAGATTCAAAGTTTATCAAATGGATGTAAAGTCTGCTTTGAATGGGGTTCTAACGAAGAAGTTTACGTTGAGCAACCTCCGGGATTTGTCCAAGGGAACAAGGTATATCGTCTAAAGAAAGCTTTATATGGACTCAAGCAAGCTCCGAGAGCATGGTATGACACGCTTTCACAATTTCTTCTCAATCATGGATTTGGCAAAGGGAAAATAGACAGAACACTCTTGAGAATTTAAGAAGATCAAGACATTTTGTTGGTTCAAATTTACATGGATGACATAATATTTGAATCTCCAAACAAGAAACTTTGTGAGAAGTTCAAGATGTTGATGAAAGCAAATTTGAGATGTCCATGATGGGAGAAATGAATTACTTTCTCGGATTAAAAGTGAAACAAACCTCTAAAGGAATTTTCATCAACCAAGCAAAATATACCAAGAATATGTTAGAGAAGTTTGGAATGCAGATCGCAGGAAGCAAAGATTCCAATGATGACTAACTACAAGATGGATCCGGATGAAAATGGTGAAAAGTTGATCAAACAACAGAGAGGATTGATAGGATCCTTGCTATTCCTAACAACAAGTAGACCAGATATATCATTTCTTTGTAGGTGTGTGTGCAAGATTTCAAGCGAATCCAAAGAAAAATCATATGGAGGCAAAAGAAAGAAGATTTTGAAATATCTTAAAGGAACAACAAACTTAGCCTTATGGTACCTATGATGATAATCTTGAATTAAGTGGATACTCGATTCGACTATGGAGGATGTAGAATTGATAGAAAATCAACTAGTGGTACACGTCGCTTCTAGGCAAGAAGCTAATATTGTGGTTCTCAAAGAAGCAAACTTCATTGCTACTTCAACCACGTAAGCGAGTACATGGCTGCCGGAAGTTGCCGCTCACGCCTACTTTGGATAAGTCAACAATTGAAGGATTATCATATAGAAGCCAAAGAAATACCAATCTTTTGTGACAAGATCAGACGATAGCAATTACTCAAAATCCAAGACTTCACACTAGATGTAAACACGTGGATATTAGACACCATTTTATTCGAGATCATGTAGAGAGAAAGAATATTCGAATGAAAAAGATTCACACCGATCGACAGAGAGCGTACATTCTTACTAAACCGTTAGTGAAGAAAGCTTATGAAGAAAGGATGAAGCCTTCGCTAAAAGATAAATTCAATAATAGAAGGTTTCCAAACCCAACTTAGAAGGGTTGCAAACCTTGCTTACAAGGTATACCAAGTTTGCGTAGCAAGGTTCCAAACCTTGCCGCTACAAAGACTCGACACATCTACGTGGCATCACCGACTTTACGATTAGCTATCGAGATACGTTCTCTCTCTCTCTCTCTCTCTCTCTCTCTCTCTCTCTCTCTCTCTCTCTTCCTCTATTTTGAAAACAGCTTTTGATTTAAAATATTCCTCGTTATTTGTTTACTAAAATCTTTCTAATATTTTATTTACAAAAATAAGCCCTCAACGCATTGGCTTATCTTTTAAATGTCAAATCAAATCTTGATTATTGCAAAAATTAAGGGTTCACAATTTTTCTAAAATATTTTATTACTTATTTCAAATGGATCTGAAATTCTTTTAAATTTGGAAATTTTATTTTCGTGTCCATGAGCCGAGGTCACACACTTATTCGGGGAACGCAAAACGCTCGATGCTTATGCCGCTCAATTTTTGATAAGGGCAACGCTCGTGAGATGATGGTCCGATGACAAGGGTTAACGATCAATCCTTGGCTGTCACTAGGAATGACATTCACACCCATTCGGGGTCTCTCTCTCCATGGTATTGATCCGTAAACTTACATGTGGGATAATCATATAGTTGCTTTTTGATCACCGCGAAACATCTTGTCGCGACTTCGTCACTAACTTGAAGAACGGATACTTAAGGCGGAAATACAGTCGTTGTTTGACATTTTGGTGAAGATCATATTCGGGAGCGTCGGAGTATGGATTCTCTGAGTCGGTGAAGATTGTGTGCTCAAAGCTATCGTTGATGGGGTTGCATGTGACTGGGTGACAAAATTCCTGGATATTTTGAAAAAGGAGAACAAATTCTCTTTGACTAATGATGCGGCTCATGCTTTGGGGTGAAAATCAGGTTGTGGAACAAGATGTGTCGATGTCTAACAAGATCAATGTCTTGTTAGAATGGATGTTGCCTTGCGTTGTTTGGGATCCAAAATAGACAAAGTCTTACACTAAGGCTAAGTTCATGCTTAATAAGGATGAAGAATTATCTGGACCTTCGGATACGATGATGAAGTGGTTGCACCGATGGCTATAGGCGAGGGGGAACATGCCGATGAAGAAGATGTGGACTCTTCGGGGAATGAAGAGGATTCCTCGCAGGAGGTGGAAGAAACTGAAGGAGGAGATGGCATGGATGTTGATAGTGCTTGTGATGATGGAAAGGTTGTTGATAGCGAACACGAGAAAGAGTCTCCTAAATCGGTAAGTCTGAAGAAGGAAGCAAGTTCAAAGTCTGCTAAGTCGATTGAAGGCTTTAGGAATTGACTCTTTTGACAAATAAGATCAAGTTCCTATCTCAGAGTTACCGAAGAAGAAGGCTCGAAACCATCTGTGGTACCCAGACAGGGGTTCGGTCGGCGTCGAACCAGGGAGCAAGAATGTCTGGACCCGATTTCTCTAGTCTGAAGGGAGCTTCAAGCTGTTGATGCAATGGAGATCGAGGACTCCTCATCTAAGGAGATGAAAGACACTTTTTGCAGTCTGCTGGTGAGGAGAAGGTATCTTTTCTCTCTTCTCCATCTTTTCATGATCCTCCTTCTAGTCTTCGTGAAGACTTGTCCTCCAAAGAAGTCGGCGATGAAACCGCGGATTTGGGTGCCGCCGAGCCAACCACCCAAGTTGCTTAGGTGAATCCCGAGGACATTCAATCAAGCTCTGTCTCAAGAATTCGTGGCCCATTTGAAGATTGCTTAGTTATGGAGGCCACTTTACGGGTAGACAACAAGTACCCAAGATTCTTGAATGCCGATAGAAATCATTCTAGGGAGAAACGCTCGATTGGGTACAAATGATGATCCGATTCTCGCCGATAAAAGAGATGGGCGGTGAACATATTCTCGATTGGGAGTATGGATTGCGTAGCAAGGCTTGTGTGGGAAAAGCCTTTGATCTGTCTTCGGATCATCGAGATCGATTGTCTAGTAGCAAGGTTCTTTGGGGAACCGGAACCTGTGAGGAGAGCAATAGACCTCATGTTGTCTTGGCGGCCGAAGTCGTGAAAGTTGTTAATTCTCCTCCCTCTTCTTTACCTGATTTCTCTTCTATGCGTTTACCAAATTTCATGCCTGTCGTTGTTCATGATAACCTGTATAAGAAATATGCTACAAAATTTGCTTTGAGTTAAAGGATCGGTATGCCACCATGTTCTCTATTCTTGATGCCAAGTACGCCCCGGCTTCAAGAGATGGGCAAGCGATTCTCTCTTGTTGTGCAAGAGAACAAGAACATCACCGAGGCTACATCTACTCTTTGCTGCGGACGTTGCTGCTGTAGCAAAGCAACTGGCTCGATGTGGAAGATAAAATTGCCAAAACAATAACCGCGGAATTAGCGGAGTTAAACAAATTTGTGGAGAAGTTTGATGCCTATTGGAAAGACATCTTCGACGCACTCGAGCTCTGGACGCCAAGTGGTCACCCTTTTTATGGATGTTAAAAAGGGGAAAGAAGAGTTGAGAACTCGACCTGAAAGGAGAGGAATCCGAATTAGCTGGAGTGCAAGAAAGGTTGAAGGCGATAGAAGACTTTTTGTTAGAACGAAAGGAGAAAACTGAATCTGAAAAAGGCTCTCGGGGAATCGACGACGCTTAGGGACACCGTAGGTACTGTTGCTATGATCCCTACGATTTCATCGAGATGTTGCTATTAGAGAAACATCTCAACCAAGCAAGAGAAGAAGGTTGGTTACAATGGTCGAGAAAGAGAAAGGCTGCTACGTAAGAGATTGAAGCTCTTCATCGGGAAGCTTATTTGGCGAGATCTTGAGGCCGGGAGAATGATCAAGATTTTACTTAGCAAGGTCTTAAATTCCTTGCGCATGAAGGTAAGAGTGCTGAAGCTGGAGGAAGTTCAAGGAAAAAAGTGTTTGTTGCTAGAAGGTTTGCTTCCAAACCTTACGGATCAAAGAAGAAGTCTGCTGGTAAGAGAAAGAAGAAGTCTGGGAGGAGAGGCTGATATGGATTTCATCCTTCCACAAAACACCGAAGGATTTGTGGATGACTGTTGTCCGATGGAAAGGATGAGTGACTGGAAGGCAGCTAAGAGAGACTTCATCTGCTCATTTTATGTATGCGAGACTATTGGCGTTGGAGCAACAACAGATGAGACCTTTTTCGCTTGGATGGAGGAAAGGCATGGAAGTCAGGGCAAATATTACGAAATCCTCGGTGGAGTGTAATCTTAATCTTCATGCTCCGAGTTTTAAAAGATTCCCACCCCTGTGATGGCCAATGGTAGTTTGGATTAGTTGAGTATTCGAAGGACAATCAAGACTTGTCTTGCGGAGGTTAGACCTCTAGTGGGTTCTAATAATCGGGGACCGTATGATAGGGTTTATGACTGGTTGTATGCATGCCGAGAAAGTCATAGGAGATATGACTAAGGAAGAAGGTTGTTCTTTGAAGAAAATTTGGCCGGAGAAAGGTTGAAGGAAGCGGAGTTCTTTATTGCGGGGAAGTTAATCTTTTTGTCTATCTTTTGTTATTTTATATGGTTGTGTTTCTATTTTTACGTTATCTAGTCTATAGGCATTTATGTAATATGTACCGATGTTGCCGATGTTAGATCAAGTAGAGTTTTGATGAGTTAAAAGGAACAATCCGAGATGAGCGGAGACAACGTTGATGAACAGCTCGGATCGTAGTTCGGTGCTAAGATGATCGATCGGGTCAAGAGCCGATTAAGTTAGTGGAGATCAAAGTTTACAAGTCATCCGGAGACAAGCTCAAATCTAGCCATCTGCGGGAGACGATTATAAAGAGCTCGGACTAGGTCAAGACAAGTGAGTAGAATAAGAAAGGCGAGTCTTCACCAAGTTAGTGTAGATGAGTAGAAGAAATCAGTGAGATCAAGAGCAGTTTTCAAGATTAAGTTTGTTGAGCGAGTTTTCGGTTTGTTAGAACCGACTAACAAACTAACCGTCTTTTGAGACTTATAAATAGGACTAGATTTTATTTTTCTAGACACTTATGCAAATCTGATTTTTCACACTATTCACTATTGATTTCAAAAAGTATTTTCAAAAGGAGGTTTCAAATATTTTCTAAGTGTTTATAGAACACTTCACTTCACATCTTCAAAAACACTTCTTATTTTAGAGTTAGATTTTAGAAGTTTGGTTAGCATTGTTGAAGAGTTGAAGATTGAATTGTAAGTTGTAAAGATTGTAAGTAAGTAAGCGGTAGTGAAGACCCTTCTTCAAAGTTTGGAGAAGGAGAGTGAATGTAGGATTGTTATAATCCAAACCACTATAAAATCTGGTGTTCTTTCTTGCTTTCTTTTAATTTACATTCAAGTTACAATTTGTTAATTCAAGATTAAATTTCAGAATTTTATCTAAAATCTAAATATCAGCCTTGCTTTTGATCTTGTTAAAAGTTGAGTTTAAAAATTGTTTTCCGCTGTGTTTAATCGATACTTTGAATTGATTTTGAAAAGATTTGAGAAAAAATTTACAAAATCTATTCAAACCCCCTTTCTAGATTTTGTTCTAGAATGATATCTCAAGGTTTTAATCAATTCAACACTCGGGGACCAACAAGTGGTATCGGAGCGGTGTTAAGGCACATTACGATATTAATTTTAGGTCTTGAATAAGATTCTGAAATTATCTTGATTTTCTTCATTTTCTTCTTTGCTACTAACAATGCTACTAATTAGTTTGTGGAGTATTTTGTTCCTTTGTTTCATCATGTCATCGAGGGGAAAAACAAGAAGTCAAGGAATCTTCCTGAATTCTCTATTGAAGATTATGATTACTTGGAAATTTAGGATGGAGAATCACCTAAAAGCCATTCATGATAGGATGGAAGAGGTTCTTGAAGAGGGACCTATAAAATTTTGTCATGGAGGAACCAGCTGGAGTGAGTCGGTGAATCGAGGACCGAGACAAGAAAAGAAGAGCTCTGAGTTAACAAATGATGAAAGAAAGGTCCATAATCTTGATCAAGTAGCTCGAACCGAGATCATTGAGACTCTAAGTAAGGATTGGATTGAAAAGGTTAAAAGATGCAAGAGGCGCCAAAGAAATGTGGGAGACTCTTGCTGGAATTTGTGAAGGATCCTGAGCAGATCAAAGAAAATAAGCTTGATCATTCTACATGCATTTGACACGTTCAAAATGAAGGATGGTGAAACCGTAGATCAATTGGACGTGAGGCCGACTAATCTTGTAAACAAAGCAGCCGATTTGGGTAAGACTTACACCGAGAAAGAAATTAAGAACAAGGTACTCGAGATCTTTGAGCAAAAGATGGAGAGAGAAAGCTAATATTCTCAAGGCAAGACAGATTTGTCATCAATATCACATCACACTCTTTTCTCTCATCTTAAAGCACTGGAATATGATATTCACATTGAAGATGAAGAAGATGAGGCAGAGTCATCTACATCCTGGAAAAAGCAAGAGCATTTGTTCATCAAGATGAATCTGAAAAGATCCCTAAAGCATCTGATTTGTCCATAAAAGAAGAAATGGCTCTTTTGTTGAAAAGGTATGAAAGACTCGAAGATGAAGTACTAAAGAAACAAAAGAGACAGATTAGGTCGAAAAATCTATAGATCGGGACGAGGATGAAAAGAGATAGAAGGTATGTTGACCATAGAGCTCTCCTAACCGAGAAAGAAGAAGCTCGTGAGACATCATCATCCTCATCCTCATCGATTTTGGGTTAGATGATGACATATGTTTAATGGCTAAAGAGGTACATTACTATTCATCATCGATAATGACCGTGATACCTTATCTCGAAATCGATCCCGCCTTATTGATAAACTTTTGAAAGATTTAGAGACCGCTCTATCTCGCTTATAAACAGATAGAGACTGAAAATCTTAATTTAAAGGATCAAATTTCTGATCTAACTAAGGTCAATCAGACTAAGGAAAGTTAGAAACTAGAATGTACATTCAAGGGGGAATGTCGTGAGATGATCACCGTATCTTGTCCGATAAGACAGATAAGTTAGAACAGAATTAAGTTCTTTAAAAATAAAATTTTCAAATATCTATTCTGAGAATGAGAATTATAAAAGGACTAATAGAGAATTAAATCTCAAGTTACGACTTATGAATAATTCTCAAACAACAATAGATAAAATCTTCAATTCATTACAAAAGTCTAATGATAAAAGCTGGATTAGGCTTTGATAGGAATAAGAAGAATGATCCTATAAAACCTAGAGTCTTTGTTAAAGCAACTAAACCTAAGGTAGAAACTTTATTCAGTCCACTGAAACCGAAGGAATTAATTACCTCATCCGATACTTCGAAAAGAAAATCGACGAGGAAAATAACTCCTAAGGCTAAACCTAAGACTAAATTAAAGATCTATCCTAGGTATAATAGTTTTGATGGAAGAAGCAAATCTTATCCATTCTTACCAAGATTTAAGACAATTTCAAAGATCAATTAAATAAGACTGATCTTGAAAGTCTTATTTTAGTAGATAGATATGGATGCAAGCTTAAATTCATGGTTTTAAGGAACATTGATATTTTTATCTGGATTCCTAAGAGTCAACATAACATGAAAGGACCCAAAATACAAAGGGTACCTAAGAAATAAATTTGTGATTGCAGGAAGATAAGAAGATAGTTGATAGAGGAGACATTCTTGAGGTCATCCGGGTATATTGATAGTGGTTGTTCTAAGCACATGGCCTATTAAAGAAGACTTCTCTCTAACTATCAAACCATTGATGGACCTAGAGTGATGTTTGGTGATAACAACTATGGACTTACTAAAGGTGTAGGAACACTAATGATCGGAGATGTTCAAGTTCAAGAAGTTTACTACGTGGAAGGATTGAAGTACCATCTATTATCTGCTTCACAATTTTGTGATAAAGGGTTTTGTGTCAAATTTACTCATAATACATGCTATGTATTAGATGGTTTTAAATGAAAATATTCTATTGGCTGGAGTAAGACAAGGTAACATTTATGTTGCTAATTTCAAAAGTGTCCTAAAGATACTTGTCTTGTTGCTAAGAGTTCAGATGACTTAAGTTAGTATGTGGCACAAACGACTTGGTCACTTAAACTTCAAAACTCTTAACAAAATAGCAAGGAAATCTTTAGTTAAAGGACTCCCGATAAAATATTTTCAAAGAACCATGTATGTGTTTCTTGTCAAAAAGGAAAATGTACCAAAGCTTCTTTTAAAACAATAAGTAGTCCTTCTTCGTAAAGGATTACGGAACTTCTTCATATGGATCTGTTTGGTCCAAGTAACTCCTCTCGGCTTTAGTGGAAGAAAATACACTTTAGTAATTGTTGATGACTTTTCAAGATTTACTTGGGTTATTTTCTTGTACAAAAAGAATGAGACTATGATTAAGATTCCAGAATTTCTTAAAAGATTCAAAATGAAAAAGGATTAAATGTTGTTAAAATTAGAAGTGATAAAGGTACTGAATTCCTAAATAAATTGATTTCTAACTTCGCATTGAGAATGACATAGCTCAGAAACATCTGCATCAAGGACTCCACAAAGAAATGGAGTGGTTGAGAGAAGAAACGAGGACCTTGAAAGAGGCGGCTAGAACAATGTTATCTCGAATTCAACACTCCTCATAGGTTTTGGGCGTAGAATACAAATTTCGCTATGTTCAAAATAGAAGTCTAATTGTCAAGGATAAGTGTAAAACTCCCTATGAAATTTGGAAGGGAAGATCTCCCAAAAATTTCATATTTTCATATATTTGGTTGTAAATGTTTCATACACAACAATGGGAAATCTCAATTAAAAACCTTTGATACCAAGATAGCAGATGGGATATTCTTAGGATACTCATCTATATCAAAGGCATATAGAGTTTTTAATAAGACAACCTTGTGTGTAGAAGAAACACCCCATGTGGTATTTGATGAATCTTCTTTTGAGATTGATAAGACAGGGACATCACAAAGATATCGATAATCCGAATCAGATGACTATCAAAGGATCAACCATAAAATTCTACAATCAAGAATCGAGATGAAGATGAAGAGGAAGAATCGAGACAAAGGAAAGGAACCTGAAAGAACTTCCTCAACACCGATCTACCAACCGATCGAGACCAACGACACATCACCGATCGGACGACCAATGACACATCACCGATCGTGTAGAGTTATCGAAGGTAACATAGAATCATCTGAAATAAATAATTCAGACAAGACATCATGTCTTGTAAAAGATAAAGGTAAGAAAGTAATGTCATATCACCCAAAAGCGTATAATTGGAGATTTAGACTGGGTGTCCAGACGAGGACTCAACTAAATCAAGATTGTATGTTCGATTACTATGTGTCATTACTTGAACCTAAATCAATTATAGAAGCTCTAATCGATTCCAACCGGATTAATGTCATGCAAGAGGAACTAAATCGAGCCAAAGACAAGATGTGTGGGAGCTTGTTGAAAGGCCTCATCATCAAAAGTCATTGGAACTAAATGGATGAAAACAATATTGTGGTTAGAAATAAGGCCGCACTAGTTGCTCAAGGTTATTCTAATCGAGGGTATTGATTATGATGAGACCTTTGCACCAGTAGCTCGTCTGGAAGCCATAAGATTGTTTTTAGCCTATCGACTTTTAAAAGATTCATAGTTTTTCAAATGGATGTTAAATCAACATTCTTAAATGGAATCTTAGCTGAGGAAGTTTATGTAGAGCAACCCCGGCTTTGTCAAAGGAGACAAGGTTTATAAACTAAGGAAAGCTCTATATGGACTTAAACAAGCACCAAGAGCTTGGTATAACACCTTGTCGATTATTTAATTCAAAATGGTTTTGTTAAAGGTAGAATTGATAGAACTCTCTTTAGAAAAGAGTTTGGTTGTGATCTTTTGTTAGTTCAAATTTATGTTGATGATATAATTTTTGGATCAACTAACATATCTTTATGTGAAGAATTTAGTAGTCTTATGAAAAGCGATTTGAAATGTCTATGATGGGAGAAATGACATATTTTCTTGGACTTCAAGTCAAGGCATAAAGAAGGGAATATTCATCAAGCCAAGCCAATTGAAAAATATGGAATAGGTACCACCGAGAAGCTAAGATACCTATGATGATAAATTTTTCAATGGATCCAGACGAAGGGAGAAGACACCGATCAAACCGAGTATCGAGGTCTTATTGGTTCTTTATTATATTTAATCGCTAGTAGACACGATATTTCATTTGCGGTTGGAGTTTGTGCTCGATTTCAAGCTAATCCTAAGAAAAGTCATCTTGAAGCAAAGCAAAGAAAATTCTCAAGTATTTGAAAGGAACAAGAATGTTGGATTATGGTATCCGGTGATGACAACTTTGAGTCCGTCTGGATACTCGATTCGGATTTTGGTGGGTGTAAGATAGATAGGAAATCTATATCCGGTACTTGCCAATTTCTTGGAAGTAAGCTGATTTCGTGGTTGTCTAAGAAACAAACCTCTCGTAGCTACTTCCACAATTGAAGCCGAGTATATGGCACCGGAAGTTGTTGTTCTCACCGATCCGATAAGTCAACAGCTAAGGGACTATAATATTATCACCAAAGATGTACCTATCTTTTGTGATAGTAATAGTGCCATAGCTATTACTCGTAATCCAAATCCTTCATACAAGATGCAAGCATGTAGATATCGACACCATTTCATCCGAGACCATGTAGAAAAAGGAGATATCGAGACTTGAGAAGATCTTGACCGACTTTCAAAGAGCAGACATCTTGACAAAACCACCGGCAGAGACGAGGTTTAAAGAATTATCTGTAGAAATAGGTTTATTAGATGCTTCTTTAGTAAATCCCTAATTTTGTTTTTTTAATTCTTGTCTCTCTTAATTTAGTTTATTATGTCTAGAAAGAATTATCGACTAGATCTGAGTCAAAGGACAATCGGGTAGCCGATATCGTTGATCTCCGCTTAGGAATCAAGAATCAAGGATTAGTCATATTGACCTTATCTCGACATATGGTAAATCGACTAGGGCACAATAGTCACCGATTCTCTCAAAAACAGATGACTATCTCGCACCTTATCCGATCTACCTCGGCCTACTAATAAGTTTTGATGAGTTTGTTTGCGAGAACAGGTATATCGATTAGTCTCATAAATCTCTTCATTCGTAAAACCTTCATCTTTGTTTTCCTCAAAATCATTATTTTCAAATAAAGTCTTCAAGTTTGTGTATTTCAAGCAACTGCACCTTGTAACTAAACCGAAATACTGTGTTAAGTTTTAAACATTTGTGGTTTTCAAAAATCGACGAGGAGAGAGTTTTTGAAAAATATCGTATAAGATCAATTTGACCAAGTCTCCGATTTTACGAAATCGAAATAGAATACCTGAGTGTTAAGTAAAGCACCTCATTGCTTACGTCTGTATACTAATTACCTCTCGATAAAGTAAGTCTATTAGTTGTCTAATCCGTAGGATAAACGGTTACTTTTTACATAATTCAAGACACGTGAAGGCCACGCGCCTGAATTTCAATCGTTTTCTCGCTAAACCGTCGATGTTTTACACACGCCTCTTAAAATCAACGGTTTAAAATTAAAACTCGAGATCGTGCCACGTTTTGCATTCCTAAACTTTCCCTCTCTCTCCTCTAAGTTTAAAAATCTTACCTTTTTCATTAAAATTTTTCACTTTCACATTTCACTTATCAAAATCCTCTGTAAAAATTCCTTTCTTACAAAACTCTTTCAAATGGCTTCTTCTTCATCCCAACCCTCTAAACCTCCCACTTATATAACCGCATTAGTCTCAAATTTCAAAATGAATACCGAAGCTTAAGAATAAACTCAAAGCCGAGATGTATGTCGACTTTGAAACCACTCGGGACAGGAATCCAAATAAATATTAAGGCTATTGGAAGCATCAAGATTACGAGGGTTCTGTTCACTTAAATCCGCATAAAACAAAACAATGGACTTCATAGGCGTAGAATTTCTCGGTAAATAGTGAGTTTTCGATGATGGGTTTAGTACTACAAAGAGAGGGTACTAGGTTGGAGTATACTAAAGAGATTGTGGCTAGGACTTTGGATACATCGGTGAGGGTGTGAATGCATTAGTATATAATGAAGAGGAATGGGAACAATCTTTTGATTTGTTCGCCAGATTACGTATAGGGGAACAAGGAGAGATTTGAAAAAGCATATGTTGAGAAGGAAATATAGGTCGTTGATGACTATAGTGACTAAGTCAATTCTGGGTGATCGAGTTCACATGACGGAGTCACTAAGTCTAGGCCGTGTTGTATGAGGGCTATAGTTGATGGTATAAGGGTTGATTGGGTAGAACCGTTGTTTAGGAGGTTGAAGGAAGAGAAGGCGAGGTTGGTATTTAACCCTACTGTTGGTGATTGGGTTCCTCGCCCACCGTGAGTCTCGTTTAATAAGATCACAAGGTCTTGATGGATGGACTGAATAAGAGGGTCCGCACCGGGAAGGCAAGAAGAAATTTTCTAAGCAAAAGGGTTTGCTTACAAAGAATGAGAGGTTGGGTGGATTGCCGGATTCGAGACGATGAATCGGATGAGGCACAGCCCAGAGACTTGAGTTGGCGGCACTGGGTGCAGAGACAGCCACCGAGGTACTCAAGTAGAGGTACCAGTGAGATCCCGCAATGGGAAGAGGCACTGCATGCACACCGAGGAAGCACTGGTGGAAATGCAGTGGCTCAACCACTTAGAAGGAGGACCAGGAGAAGGCTGGTCAAGGCTGCCGATACACTTGGGAGTCTTCCTCAACTCCCGCTCGCTACCGTAAGAGGCCGCAACACTTGATAGTCAGCTGCAGACAGCCGAGACGGAGGTGCCTTTGGAAGATTCCAGCTCCGAGCGAATCAGAATCGCCGAGAGGCAAGCCTCTCAGTACATCTTCCAACATCTCATCTTCTAAAAATCCCCCACCCACCTAGGCGATGAAGAAGTATCCAAGGCTGGTACTTCGAGCCTCTCAAACACCTACTCCCGATATTATCCAAATACAAACACCTCCCACCTCATCTCCCGTACTCCGAAATACCTCCCACCTCATCTCCCACACCGATATCCCTCCCACTTCTACTCAACCTTTTGATTTTCTTAATTTCCTCTCCACCAAATATCCCACTCCCTCACCCCAAATCGACCCAATACACACTCCTGCACTGGATGGATCTCGTAGGAAGCTTCGAGCTCTCCCTACGGTCGATGCCAAATGGAGATTAGCCGAGTTAATTCCTGAACTTCGCTTAACCTCGAAGTAATGAAGGAATTCATTGAGATCTGGCTGGTCCATCATCTCGCGATCGGGTGATCTGGAAGAGATGAGTCTATTCTACGGATGAAGTAGGCCGGGACAATTTCATCACCTCGGGAGAAGGTTATTCTGAGTCTCTTGGAATCTCATCCTTATCGGTCATCCTATCGGAGGAGCAGCCTCCTGAATTTCCTATGAAGCCGCCTTGGCTTGTCTCGAAAACTTACTACTGTCCCTCCCAAAGAGCCCAGATCCACCTTCTCTTCAATTTCGAGATCACCGAGAAGAAGGTAGAGGATAAGTTCACTCGGATGCTCACAATGAAGACTGCAGACATCGTAGATTCTCGCTGTAACTATGGAAGACATGCTAAAAGTATCTCGAGGTAAACCTTCTATCTTCTATTTCAAATACCATTAAAATGGTTGTCAAAGAAGAGCTGGAAGAAGTGAAGAAGGAGGTTGGAGAGCTGAAAATCCGCACTAAGCCGACAATCAACTCTGGCCGATGAGATCCTCCTTAATCAATCCTCGCCTTCCACCTATTTTACTATTATCAAGGAGCAGCTTGCTATGCTACTTGATGATGTTAAAAAGGGGGAAGATGTGGAGATCGTGAAAGCCGAGCTTAACCGGATCAAACTTTCAGCGGCCAGTCAATCGGATGAGCTCACCGCCTTAAAACTTAGAATTGATCAAATTGAGGAAGCAATCGGGCGAGATGAGCCGCGTAAAGAAAGAAGCGAGCCGAAATATGAAAGATATATGGCTAAGATCGAGAGAGGAAGGAGGAGGCTAGAGCCAAAGTCAAGCCGAGAAGGGAAAAGGGAAAGAGCCGGTGATGGTGGAAAAAGAGAAGGAAAAGGAGACAGAGAAGGTCGTGCCGCCTATCGTGCAGAGCCGATGTCCAAAGTCAGCCGGAAAGAGACCACTGGAAAAATCAATCGAGCGGCTTAGGATAGAGGCGAAAGGGACCGACGTATCAAGGCTGAAAATGTGTATTATTGCCGGAGGGAAGCCGAAGGAAGATTAAGTCGGCAAAGGAGGCTGGCCGAATTTTTGATAAGTTCTAGAAGAAGTGGGTTATCCCATCAGCCGGAGGAGGAGCCGAGGCACTTGGATCGACTGCAGAAAGGACTCGATGCTCCCCAAAATGATTGCACATCCATCGTGGGCAAATGAGTACATGAAGTACGAAGCCAAGTGGGCCTTCTTCTCGTACATATGCAAAGGAGTTGGAGCATCATCGACAATGAGACGATCGCTTGGCATGATTGGATGGAGAAGGAAAATCCAAGTTTGTACCGAAACTTCTTGATGAAGGAGATGAATGGTACAACATGGATTTGGTTGCTCGCACTACTCATCCATTCCGATAAAGTGAAAGATGATGGCTCGATAGACAAGGAGTGGATCAGTCAACTATCAACTATGGTATAAATCGGATGAAGTTGGATCGATCCAAAGGAAATTGGCCGAAATGAGAACGCCAATATTTGATTGGATGCGGCTTCGAGAAAAGACAGGATGGGACAGATTAGATAAGCTTAAATTTTCTTATCTTTTATCTTCTTATCTCTGCTCCATATGTAAATCAGTAAATGAGCTGAATATGAATGAGATGACTGGTTCTTATCTGCTTTACTTGTGTGTTTTAAAAGTTTTCTTTCTTGTTTTAAGAAACCTTAAAAAAATTTTTCTAAGTATAAAACATCGAGAAAATTTATCATCTCGGACTCAATATTTGCAAAATTTTTCTTAAGTCTAAAATTTTTTTACTTCAAAAATTTCTAAGTGTATTAGAATGCTTTAATCTAAAATTGATAGTGTAAATGTATTCTAACTTGCTTATCCGACACTTTGTGTGAAGAATTTAATGATCTCATGAAAAGCAGATTTGAAATGTCTGCTTTGGGAGAACTAACATATTTTCTAGGCATTCGATTAAGCAGACAAGCGAGAGGATTTTTGTACATCGACTAAGTATGCAAAGGACCTCATAGATAAGTTTGGAATGATTACTAGTAGAGAGGTTAAAATACCTATGGCAACTACTTCTCTATGGATTCGAGATGAGAACGGGATAACCACCGATGCAACGGAGTATTGTGGATTGATCGGATCCTTGTTATATCTCACCGCAAGTAGGCCCGATATAGCCTTTGCGGTTGGGGTATGTGCAAGGTTTCAATCAAATCCTAAGAAATCTCATCTCGAAACAACTAAGAAAATCCTAAAGTGTCTTAAAGGAACTCTGCGAGGTTGGTTTGTGGTACCCATTTGATGACAACTTCGAAGCTATCTGGTTATTGATTCGATTTTGGAGGTTGGAAAATTGATAGGAAGTCCACGTCTGGAACATGTCAATTTTTAGGCAACAAATTAATTTCTTGGTTATATAAGAAACAAACTTCGATTGCTACCTCCACAATCGAGGCCGAATACATGGCGGTGGTAGTTATTGATCTCAGCTTCTCTGGATTAGTCGGACTTAGGGACTATAACATTCTCACATCATCTCGTGCCTATGTTCTTTGATAGTAGTAGTGCCAAAGCTATGGCATATAACCCTGTTTTTGCATTCCAGTGTAAGCATGTAGATATTAGGCATCATTTTATTATAGATCATGTTGAGAAAAATGGCATTAGACTAGAGAAGATAGCAACCGAATTACAAAGAGTGATATACTTACTAAACCTTTAGCTGAGTCTAGATTTAAAGAATTATGTTTAGAACTAGGTTTACTTGATGCATCTTTGGTTGATTTATGACTTCTATTGTTTGTATCTTGTATTTTCGTTCTATTTCACTTTCTTTAAACATGTCTAGAAAGGATTATCGACTTGATATGTGTCAAAGGGAAATCACAGTAGTGATATCGTTGATCTCCTTTCAAAGGAATCAAGAATCAAGGATTAGTCATATTGACCTTATCCGACTTGATAATTCCTTATTCGACATTAAGTAAATCGACAAGGACATTTTAATCAACTGATTTTATTAGAATCGGATGAGTATGTGTAACTTGTCCGACTTACTCTAGCTACTAATGGTTTCCCAAGTTTGTGTATTTGCAGGAATAGATTAAGACAACATTGTTAGATCAGTTTGAACCTTCTCTTCGAAAATCTTCTTCATTTGAACAAAACAAATCCTTGTTTTCTTTTCAAAAAGTGTTTTAAAAAATTACTCTCATAATTCATCAATTTCAAAATTTTTAGATGAGTTGTTCTTTTGAAAACCCTTAGCTAAGTTGAATATCCTTGTATACTAGTTATATCTGGATATAAGACATAGCTTATTTAAACAAATGGCATAAAATTAACTCGGTCTTAAAAATCTTTGTTTTCAAAATAATCACTACGAGATATTTTCAAAATTCCTAAGACAAGGTCGTTTTTATCAAGTCTCGATAAAATCAAGTCTGAAATAGGGAAACCTTTATGCAAAGAAAGGTATATTTCAGCTTACGCTGTATACTTACTATCTCTGCATAAAGTGCCCCTATTAGCCTAATCTGTCTGTAGCAGGCGGTTACTTTTATAGTTTCAAAGCTGAGTTAATGCCATGCGCCGGAGGTGAAACGTCTATCATATATAGCAGTTGATATACTCCACGCGCGACATACAAATTGTTGGCTAAGATTAATCGATCTTGCCACGTATCTTGTTTCTCCAGATTTCCCTCTCTCTCTCCCCATTTAAAAACATACCTTCACCATTTCAAAGCTCACTTTTACAATTCGAAGCCCTTGTTTTTACCGCAAATTACCTCTCCTAAATTTCATACTTCTTAATTTCCCGAGAATGGCTTCTACATCTAAACCTTCTAAATCCTCTTTTATATCTTCTTCTAAATCCAATTTCAAGATGCACACGATATCTTCAAAAATAAATTGAAGGCGGAGATGTATGTAGATTTTGAACGACAAGGGATCGAGAATCCAGAGAGATTCTTCGACTATTGGAGGCATCATAGCTCAAGGGTTTCTGTTCCATGAAATCGAAGCGAATAAGACCACTGGATCTTTTGGGTGTAGAGTTTACGGCTACTTGTAAATTCACCGATGATGGATTCGACACGAGAGGTTGATGGAACTCAACTCTCATACTCGAAGGATGCAATTGCCGGGGATCTTCAACACGTCTGCGGAGGAGTCAATCCCTTGATTTACAAAGAAGTTGAGTGGGAGCAGTCTTTCGAGTTGGTGGCAAGGGTGACGAACATGGGTGTTCGAAGGGACTTGAAAAAAACACATTAAGGAGGAAGTTTAGGCTATTGATGACCATGGTGACAAAATCAATTCGGGATCAAAGCTCCCATGACGGGTTGTCAAGGCCGAGGCTGTGCTGCATGAGAGCGATAATAGACGGGGTTATAGTAAATTGGATGGATTTGTGGTTAAAAGGCTGAAGGAAGAATAGGGGAGGTTGACCTACGATCCGGTGGTGGAGAATGGTCAACACTTACCACAGTAAGTCTCTTCAACAAAATCACAGTTTTGATTGAAGGGATGAACAAGGTAGTGGACTAGAATGTGGGGACAAAGAAGTTTTCGAAGCATAAGGGGTTGCTTTCAAAGGATGAAAGGCTGGGAGGAATGCCGGACTCGGGCAGCCGAGTCCGATGAGGCCCGGGACCGAGAGGATAGCAGCGGCAGCCGAGGAGGCTGGGAGGCCTCTTGAGTTAGAAGCTGCCCCAAAGAACCGAGGAAGAGGAGATTCCAGTGAGGCGGTGATTGTAGGTTTTCGGGTAAGCGGTATTAAGACCAATAAGTATATCGAACCCAAGGGAATAAGTATGCAATGAGGCCCTAGGAAGTTATTAGTGACTATTGTTGCAAGATAGTTTTGGCACTAAAAACACACTACAATTGCAAGAAATAAAATTCAAAGTCAATATAAGCAAATGATCAAACACCTAATATGCAAAAACAAGTAACTTAGTTTCAACGGGATTGGGGTGCTAGGGATAATATCCATCAAGGAATCAATGATTAACAAGCTATGATTGTATCAAATTGTAAATCAACTAAGATAGAAAGCATAAAACCATCATTAAATTAATCACTCCATTAATAACACAATGCCTAATGTGAGTATCCTTAGTGCAACTAATCTCTCAATTAAGAAGCACCCAATTCATACATTCATACACAATTATAACCCGATTAATCCCTAATCACGTTAGCTCAACTCTCGCCTATTGCTAGGGTGATCAAACATTGATCTAAAGAGATAATTTTGCATGAAGCACAATGAGAATCACAATTAAGAAGCAATCTACTTAATTGATCAACAATTATAAACAATCATAGCATAAGACTATCACATCATCCCCAATTTCAATTATCCCAAGTACAAGAGGATTAGCCTATGGTGCTAATAGCAAAACCCATGGGTAGAAAATCTAAGAAAGCAATTAAGAAACTAATCAACACAAATAATGAATTAAAGAGAGAAAAGTGGAAGAACATCACCAATTGGATTCAATGATCAAGAATGCTTGAGTCTTCACAATATCTTCAATTACAATCTCCTCCTCTTCAATTACAACCTGAAAATGGAAAACTAATGGATCAAATCTCTAATATAAGGTACAAATGCTTGAAATCAATCTAAATCTATGAATCTACTCCAATTACAAAGAGAATTAAGCTATGGAATGAGAATTTTGCCGAAAAAAGCGTAAAATAATTGCTCTAATATAAGCTAGGAAGAATATGCTCTGTTTTCCGCTCAAAATGTCTTAAGTACAAAAATTCAGTTTTCGGCATCCCTCGACTCCAGGTTGGGGCCCTCGAGTCGAGGCCTCTAAGTCGCTAACATGATTTTGCCAATTCGCCGTCGGCCTCGAGTCGAGCTCCAGCCCTCGACTCGAGGATCTCCTTTTGCCCTGTCCCTCGACTCGAGGGCTTCTCCGATTTTTGGAATTTCACCTCTAGGCCTTCACCCTCGGGTCGAGGCCCCTGGACCTCGACCGGAGGTCGAGTCCGATGATTTTTCTCGACCCGGACTCCGCCTCGACCCCCATTTTTGCCCATCTCGATCGTCTCTTCATCCTAAGAATGCCGATACTCTCGGTTTGGCCAAATTCCACCGATTTACCGGTAAACAGGGACGAAAAACATCAAAAAACTCATCAAGTAATACTTTTTAGGCAAAATAGTGATACTCTACACATTTAAGCACAAAATCTAACACTTTTGATCACTTTTTGCACTAAAATAGCCCCTAAAAACATGCATCAATTCACTCCAATCATAATACCCCCAAACTTGATGTGTTGCTCGTCCTCGAGCAACGTAGCAAATAAGCACAAAGGAGTGAATTGATTGCAATTATGTCTCATGGCACCATAGAAGAAATAGAAGACCATTGAACTCATCAATGAACATAAGTATCAATGCAACTCTCAACTAACAATCAAGATGAATCATGCTCGAACAAATGCAACATCAAACACTCAAATCATTGCTCCTTCCATGGAGTGTTTCTCTCATCTCTCTAGTGTATCAAGGTAAAATGCACTCAATCATCAAATTCACAAGCATGTACCCCATAAGCTTGCCAAAGGATTCTATCTCAATCATTATCATTTGTGTTCAATCATGAATCAAAGAGGTCTCCCATCAAGGTTGTAATGTATGCTCTTTTGAATGGGTGGATGAATTTAGGTAAGAGTGACTCATATTAGTAGAGAACTTGAATGATAGCTCAACACTTCACTACACTTCTCTTTCAAAGCTTTATCAATCAACTCTTTCTTCTTCATGCTTTTCAAAGTTCAAACACCACCCTTCATTTGAGCTATCTTTCTTTTAAGCTCACAAATTGAATTTTTCTTCTTTTTCTTTTTCACTTTCTCCTCAATTCAATTCACATCTCATCCTTTCTTTCATCTTTTCAATCATCAACTTAGCACATCCAATTTCCACCACACTTTACATGCAATGCACCATCTTCTAGCCAACAATCAAGCTCTACTAAACACCACTGTGAGTTCTTTTTTTCTTGTAGTTTTAACTTCATCAAAAAGGGGGAAATTATTACATCAGTTTTAGTTTTGATGAGTTAAATTGTATATGTTAGATAAGCTCATGTATATAGGATGACCAGCTGAATTTGTATAGATCGGTGATGTAATATATTTTTCTAGTAGACCGATCAGACTAGGTAAGGTTTAAAGATTCAGGTGAGGTCAAGAATTTTTAGGTCGTCTGTTTGAGAGAATAACGAAGAGCTCAAGATGAGGTCAAGACCAGCTGAGTAGAATAAGAAAAGCAGCTTTTTTCACCAAGTCAAAGACAGGACAACTAACTCAAGATCAGCCCAAGACAAGAAGATTTTAAAGATAAGTTTGGTAAACGGTTACCGGTTTGTTACAACAAATTAACCGTCTTATAGACTTATAAATATGACTAGGCACGCTTCTCGAGAAGAACTCTTAGCACTCATTTTTTTGAAATTCACATTCTCGAAAGCACTCACTAATTTTTGAAGCTTTTTGATAATATTTTCTAAGTGTTTAAAGAACACTTTACGTATATCTTCAAATCACAACCTGCACCGTAATCTTAGATTATATAGATAGGTTGATAGATTGAAAGGTGAATCAAAGATGAAAGATCGTCCAATTTTGTGTAAATTGTAATCGACACTAAGTAAGACAAGAAGTGAGAAGGATGAGCCCCTTCTTCAAGATTGAATAAGGAGAGTGGATGTAGGATCTTTTGATCTCGAACCACTATAAATCTCGTGTTCTTTACTTTCTACATTTAATTTACATTGATTATCTCGTGAATTGGTTAAAATCATTTCAGATTGCTTTAGATCCAGTTTCATAGATTGAGTATAAATTTGTTTCCGCCGACAACTTTAATTTTGGGGTTTGCAATTTAAGTTTGAATTAAGAATCTGAATTTTGTGAAAAATTTAGATAATCTATTCAATCTCCCTTCAAGATTTTCCGAAGGTTTGCTTAGTCTCTATTAAAAACACTCAATCTCGGAGCAGACACATAACATAATTGTTGATTGATTTTAATTCTAGCATTTGTGTAGTGTAATTGGAACCAAAACCTTGCTTGCAACAATAGTCGTTGAAAACTCATGTCCTAGGGCTTCGTTGCATATCTTATCCCTTGGGTTCGATAAACTTGATTTGGTCTTAATAACTCTTACCCGATTATACCGCAATCACATCATGCAATAATGTCTCCATTCATCACGAATGCCTAAATGTGAGTATTCTTAGTGCAACTAATCTCTCAATTATGAAGCACCTAATTCATACAATCATACACAATTATAACTCGATTAATCTCTAATCATGTTAGCTCAACTCGTTTGTTGTTAGGGTGATCAAACACCAATTAAAAGAGATAAAAATGCATGAAGCACAATTAGCATCAACAATTAGGAAATTATCTATCTCAATTAAACAACAATCATCAACAATTATAGCAAAAGTAATCAAATCATCCTCAATTTCAATTATCCCAAGCACAAGAGAATTAGCCCATGGAGCAAAGTGCAAAATTCATGGGTGAAAAATCAAATAGGATGATCAATATAGCAATCCACAAAGCAATTAAGAAATAGAAAACAAGAGATAAGAAGAACATCACCAATATTTTCAAATGCAATAGGAATTGAATGCTTAAATCTCCACAATTGTAAACTTTTCTTCAATTTAATTACAACAATTAAATGGAAATCTAACTAGAAATGTGAATCTAATGATTTAGGAAGGTGAAATTGGCTTGGAACTTAAAAATCGCCCTAAAGCGAGAGGTAACTTCCTAAACTAACTTATGCTCTGTTTTTCGTCCAAGGGGTTTAAAAGAAAAAAATTGAATTTAGGGTACCTCGAGTCGAGCCAAAAGGCCTCGACTAGAGCTTGGGGCAAATTAAAAAAATGAAAAATTCACATTCTCAAGGTTTGAACCCGGTGGGCGTGAGCATGGGCGAGCTCCTTGCCGTCTCGGCTAGGCACGATCTTATTCATAAAGACGCCTTTTATTGTACATATTCAGCTTCGCAGGCGTCATGCCTCATTTAAAAAAATCAAGTAAATCCGCCACTAGCAAGGTTCGAACACGGACGCAGCGCACATGGGTTAAGCCTCTTTACCTCTTAGGCTGGGCACCCTTTTAGTTATAAACACGCCTTTTGTAATATATATACGACTTGAGCGCGCCAAAAATTCAACACTTCTTCCCCAAGCTACAAGCTTGACTCGAGGCGCCCGGGCTCGACCAATGGTCCAGTCCAGGAATTTTGGACTCTGACTTGACCTTCCGACCCCCATTTTTGTCCCACATGTTTGTCTCATCATTTGTATGAATCCCGATACTCTTGGTTCGGTCTAATACCTCTGAAAACCCTGAAAATGAGACAAAATACTTCGAAAAATCATTAATTCTCGGATAGTAATACCTTTTATGCAAAAGAGTGATACTCTATACCTTAAAGCACAAATTCTAACACTTTTCATCACTTTTTGCAATTAATTACCTCGAAATCATGCATCAATTCACTCTCATCAAACACCCCCAAACTTAAGATGCCGCTCGTCCTCGAGCAACGAAACAAATAAGCACAAACGAGTGAATTGATTGCAATTATGTATCATGGCACCTTAGAAGAAAATAGGACAATCAAACTTATCAATGAAGTCAAGTATCAATGCAAACTCTCAACTAGCAATCACAAAGCATCATGCTCAAACAAATGCAACATCAAATACTCAAATTATTGCTTCTTCCATGGAGTGTTTCTCTCATCTCTCAAGTGTATAAGGTAAAAATGACACTCAATCATCAATTCACAAACATGCATCCCATAAGCTTGCCAAAGGACTCAATCTCAATCATTTTCTTTTGTGTTTCAATCAAGAATCAAAGAGGTCTTTTATTAAGTTTGTAATGTTGGCTCTTTGGAATGGGCGGATAAATTTAGGTAGGAGTGACTAAAAATTAGTAGAGAGCTTGAAAGTTAACTAAGCAATTCACTACACTTCTCTTCCAATTCTTTAACAATTCACACTCTTTCTTCTTCATCATTCTTTTCAAAAGTTTATACACCACCATTCTTTTAAGCTTTCTTTCATATAAGCTCTCAAATTGAATTTTTCTTCTTTTTTCATTTTCACACTTTCTCCTCAATTCAATTTTTATCTTTCAACCTTTTTTTTTTTTCATCTTTTCTCAACAATCAACTTAGCACATCATCTTTCCACCACACTTCTCATATAAAGAACCATCTTCTAGCCAACAATCAAGCACTACTAAACATAGGACAATAAGGCTCATAAAAATAGGCCAAATGACTTTAATTTCACTTGGCTTGCCAAAGAATATGGATACTAGGCTCAAAATGGCTCACTAAGGAAATCAAATATTTTTGTGGGAAAAACTTGGCTAAGTGACATCTCAATTCAAACATGACTTGTTGGTCCCACTTAGTTGAGTATCTTAGAGAAAACTTGAACTAGCCTTCTAGGAAGAATCTAGAAGGGGGGTTGAATAGATTTTTAGATTTCTGCAAATCTTTTAAAAATTATTCAAAAACACTCAAGTAGCACAGCGGAATTCAATTTTAAACTCAACTTGATCAAGATCAAAAGCAAACTGATATTTAAGTTTTAATCATGGATTCTAATTTAATCTTTGATTAATAAACTGAAAATTGAGATTGATAGAGAAGTAAAGTAAAACAATAAAGAACAAGCGGGTTTATAGTGGTTCGGATTATGAATAATCCTACATCCACTCTCCTTCTCCAACTTGAAGAAGGGACTAGCTTACTACTTACTTACTTACAATCGACTTACAACTTACGACTTACAAAATCCTTCGATCTTCAAAACTCCTAACTTCTTCTCCGGAAACTAACTATTATAGTGAGTAGTGAAAATTTGAAGATTACAAGAAAAGTATTCTATAAACACTTATAATTCATTGAAAAACTCCTTTGAAAACTTTTGAATTTGTTGTGAAATCTGAAATAGAGAGTAATGCGCAAATCGTGATATGTGCAAAGTTAAAAGTTTTTTTTCAAATTGGAAATCTAAACCTATTTATAAGTCTCGGAAAGACAGCTTAGTTTGTTAGTCAGTTCTAACAAATTGAAATCTGCTCAACAAACTTAATCTTGAAAACCGCTTGCTCCTCACTGATTTTAACCTACTCGTCTGCGGTGACTTGGTGAAGACTCACCTTTCTTATTCTACTCAGCTTGTCTTGACCTTGTCTCGAGCTCTTCATAATCGTCTCCCACAGATGACTAGGTTTGAACTTGTCTCCAGACGACTTGCAACTTTCCGGACTTGGTGACTTGCTCGATTGATGACCTAGTACTGATCGGCTTAGTACTCGGACTCGGTCTCGGCTATTCTTCATAGTCGTCGATCATCTCAACCATCTTTTAACTCATCAAACCATTCTTGATCTAACAATTTCCCCTTTGATGAAGTTAAAACCTACAAGGAAGAGACACACTCACAGTGAAGTTAGTTTAGAGTTAATCAAGATTATCAAATAGGTATACTAGAGCACATTCTCTCATTGAATCAGATTTATTCAAATAAGAACACTTAATTTACATTTAGAAAAATTTAAGAACACATTCTTACGTCTTAAAAATTTAGACTTAATGAAGAGTTTTTAAATCTTAAAAAAACTTAGAAAAGTTTTAAGGCTTAGAAAATTTTTAAAAAAATTTTAATTCGAGATGAAAATTTTCTCAGATTATTAACACTTAAAAAATTTTTAAGTTTTCTTAGAAACAACAAAAACTTAAAAGCTGAAAATCCAGGTAAACCGGATAAAGCACAGATATTCACATCAGCTTTTCAAAGACTACAAATGGAGACTAATAAAAAAATAAGGAAAAGTAAAAGTCCTGTTTCTATTAGACTAGACTCCCCACGGTCTTCATCCGGAATCATCAACCAATTAAATACCCGCCTCCTCACTGCTTGAGCTCCTCCTCCCCGAACAAGTCCAGACTCGCCTCTGCCCTCTGAACTATTCCCTTTACCCGATTAAGGTCTAGGGATCCATCTCGATTTCTTGGCGGGGATGGCATACTCAAGCTGGAGCGATCGATTAACATTGAACTCTACATCTGCTTCTTCCAGCGGCCCGATGATAGAAGTCTTTGTCAATCTTCTCTACCCACTCATGTCAAGCTAAGTCTGGATCTTGCTTTGAGTTTATCCTGGAGCTTTGAGAATGTACCAGTAGTACATCCACATTCCTTCCGCATTCTTTTCTTGTATTCCTCTTCATACTTGCCACAAGCTTGACTTTGGTGGAGCATTTGTTAGATGAAAAGGTCTGAAGTTAGCACCACTTGAGTCTTTGACTAACCATTTTCGCTCGAGTGCTACTCCGAATACATCGCCTCCCTTTTCTTTCCTTACCCTCCTCTTCTCCTTCTTCCCATAGAACTCCTTCTCTCTCTTTATCCTCTTAATCTGCTCTACAGTAAAGATTTGAATAATCTGCCTCTCTCTTTCCTTTCCCCTTAGCGGCGGCTCTGGAAAAGATATCACCGATCTTGGCTTAATAGCTGCCACTTCCTTGCCCTTGCCCTTGGCTTCTTGGATTCAGATTCTTTAAGTTTAGCCAAGAGACTTTCAGTCATTTTCTCCTCTTCTTTCATTCGTTTCTCCTCATCCTCCTTCGCCTCCTCTAATTGACTTACCCTCACTGGAGAGCAGCCACTCATCAAACTTGAGTTTTAAGTCTTCCTTAGCTGCCTCCGGATCATTTGTGTTGGCCTTAGTGCCTACTTCTTTCCTTGTCTCCTCGACCACACTGTGAGGGCTTGTCTCTTTTCTTGTTCATCTTTTCCCCCATTTTAACTTCAAGAACCAAGTTTGTCGGCCTTTACATTAAGGTCATTGCACTTGGTGTGAAGTCTGATTGGTCTACTGACCATTTCATTTACCACCATCCGATTGTAACCCTTCACTTCTTCTTTCATCGCCTTGACTCTTCCTCCATTGCTTTCACTTTGTCACCAAAGACAGAGTTAGTGACAGATATGATTTTATCGAGATAAGGTTACCTCCACTTCTCTCATGCTTTGGCAAGCATCGTGTCGATTATCGCTTGACCATCTTCCTTGTCCTCCTCTTCATTTTCCTTCTCGAATGTAGAATTTATCTTTTTCTTCACAAGTGTGAGGATTGAGGAGATGGCGGAGACAGTCTTAGATCACCGTCTTCCTCGACGAGGAATCGGACGAAGAAGGGGTTGCTTCTTTTTGTGTAGGTGGGAGAGGGTAGTAGGCTGTGTTTGGATAGTTGGGAGAGAGGAGTAGGATATTGTAGGAACAGATGAGGCTTGGACTTGCGGGAGAGGTGATGGTTGGGTTTGTATAGTGGGGGTGGGAATGGAAGATGAGGTTTGTATGAGTTGTGTTGGTGGTTGAGATGTGGTATGTTCTGTTTCGGTGGGTGGGGTTTGGGTTTGGACAATTGAGGGAGTAGAGCATTGGAGAGGCTCTCGAGGTATCGGCTGGTATACCTCTTCATTGCACTGTTTGGGACAGGTTGGGATAACGAGGCTGAATTTGAGCTCGAAGTGCCACCTGGGGCACTTCGTCATTGCCAGTGCAAGTGATAAGGAAGGAGATGAAAATAGGCTTGTACCGGTTTCGGGGATTGGGGAAGAAGCGGCTTCCTTGGTTGGGGAGGGGAACCTCGAGTGACCAACCTCGATTGCTATCTTCAAAGACAGAACCTCCTCTGGTAGCAAGGTTGCTGTGTCCATCTCTTGCTCGAGACCCTCCAGATTTAGTGGAGCCTTCAGAGCTTTGAGATGCTCGTCTGGGCCTCCATACCAATGGGATTTCAGCTTCCTCTACCTCCTCTTCTTCCGAGGCTTCTTTGGTAGGAACATCGGATGAACCCTCTCCTTTCTTCTTCTCGAGAGGCTTTTACTAGCCTTCTCCTCTTATGTCTTTGAGAAACCCTTGGAATGACAAAGCGGCCGCTTCTGGGTTGGAATCACAACTGCTTCCTCTTGAGTTGCGACCCCACTGCTTCCTCCTCGTGTCCCTCTGCTTCTACCTCACTGAGGTACCTCTCTTTGGTTCAGTGCAGTCTTTGGGCTTCCTCTGCTGCCGCCTCCCAGCCTCGATTTCGCGACATCCGACTCATCGTCTGAATTTGGATTTCCTCCTAGCCTCTCTGTTGGTCCCGATTAGTTGTGATTGGATAAAACTTGTACAAGCCTTCTAGGAAAAATCTAGAATGGGGTTGAATAGATTTTTCGATTTTTACAAATCTTTCAAAACTTATTCAAAGTACCAAAGTTACACAGGAAATTCAATTTAATCTCAACTTTATTAAGATCAAAAGCAAACTGATATTTTGGTTTTAACTTTGATTCTCAAATTAATCTTCAATTGATAAACTGAAATTGAAATAAACAAGTAAGTAAATAAAAGCGATAAAGAACAACAGATTTATAGTGGTTCGGATTATAACAATCCTACATCCACTCTCCTTCTTCAAACTTTGAAGAAGGGTCTTTTCTATCAACTTACTTACTTTCAATCGTACAACTTACAACATACAAAGATCTTCGAATCTTCAAACTCCTAAATAATTCTGTGAAATCTAACTCTAAAATAATAGAAGTGTATTTGAAGATGTATATGGAAGTGTTCTATAAACACTTAAAAAAACTATGAAGAAATCCTTGAAAACTATTTTGTGCTTTTTGAAAACTTTATGATTTGAGAGAATATGTTGCTGAATTGATAACTTGTGTGTTCTATATGTTTTAATGAAGTGTTTAGACCTATTTATAAGCCTGAATAGACAGTTAGTTTGTTAATTAGTTTTAACAAACTAGAAAGCTTAACAAACTTATTCTTGAAAATGACTTGCTCCTCGGTGATTTTAACCTACTCATCTATGGTGACTTGGTGAACACTTGCCTTTCTTATTCTACTCGGCTTGTCTTGACCTTATCTCGAGCTCTCCATAATTGTCTCCTGCAGACGATTAGTTTTGAGCTGGTCTTGAGATGACTTGTAACTCCTAGTCTTGACTAACTTGATCGAGTCCTTGACCTCGACGATCGGCTTAGTATAAGACTTGATCTCACTGTTCTTCATTGTCATCTGCTCATCTGGATTGGTCTTTTAACTCATCAAAACATTCTTGATCTAACAATTTCCCCCTTTTTGATGAATTTAAAACCTAAGAAAGAGACACACTCACAGTTGAAGTTAGTTTAGAGTTAGTCAAGATTATTAGATAGGTATATCGAGCACATTCTCACACTAAAACAGATTCATTCAAACTAAAGCACTTAAAAAAATTAATAATATATTCTTAAGTCTTAAAAACAAATTCGACTTAATGAAAAGGTTTTAAAACTTTAAAAAAACTTTGAAAAGTTTTTAGAACTTAGAAAATTTTAGACTTAGGAAATTTTTAAAAGAAAATTAAGTCTGAGATGATAAGATTCTCGAAAAATTTAAAGATTTCTTAAAACAAGAAAAACTTTAAAGAAATAGAACAAGTAAATCACATCGGTCAAGTATATTCATATCGGATTTACAAAGATTACAAAGGAAGACTAATAGAAAAGAGAAAAATAAGGAAGAGTAAAAGTCCTGTTTCTATCGGACTCCCCATTGGTCTTAAATGCAGGATCATTAGCCAATTGAATACTCTCCTCCTTAGCTGCTTGAGGTCTTCTTCTTGTGTAAGTCCAGACTCGGCCTCTGCCTTCTTTATAATTCCCCGAACCCGGTCTAGGTCCAGGTACCATCGAGCTTCTTTGCGGGGATAGCATATTCGAAAGGCTGGAGAGATCGGGTTGACGTTGAACTCCACATCTGCTTCTTCCAGCTGATGATAGAACTCCACGTCCACCTTTTCAATCCACTCATGCCAAGCTAAGTCTGGATCTTGTTAAGTTGCTCTAGGGCCTTTAAGAATATACCAAGTATATCCACATGCCTTCCAGATTCTTGTCTTTGTATTCAAGAAAGATACTTTCCACAAGCCGGCTTAGGAGGAGCGAGACGTTGGGTTAAAAGGTCTGAATTTTCCTGCTTTGTTCTTTGATCAGCCACTTTCGCTCGGCGGTGCTCTAGAAGACATTGGCGTCCTTCTTCTTCTTACGCCTCTTCTTTTCCTTCTTGCCAAAGAATTCCATCTCTCTCTTTATTCTCTTGATACATTCTTCGAGAGATTGGAATAATCGGCCTCCTCTTTCCTTTCCCCCTTAGCGGCAGCTCGTAAGAATGTTAGCGGATCTCGGCTCACCGATCGCTACTTCCTTGCCTTTTCCCTTGGCTCCTTCGATTCGATTGATTCTTTGAGTGAGCCAAGAGTTTCTCTGTTCTCTCCTCCTCCTACTTTCTCCTTTTCTCCTCATCCTCCTTCGGCGCCTCTTCTAGTTGACTTACCCTCAATCGGAGAGTAGCTAGCTCATCGACTTGAGTCTCAAGTCTTCCTTAGCCGCTTCCGGATCAGTGTGTTGGCCTTAGTGCTTACATCTTTTACGGTCTCCTCGACCACACTGTGAGGGCTTGTCTTTTTCTTGTTCAGCCTTTTTCCCCTTTTAACTTCAAAGAAGCCTAAGTCTCACACTTTACATCAAGGTCATTGCAATTAGCTCAAGTCTGCTTGATCTACGACCATTTCATTGACCACCATCTGGTTGTACCCCTTCACCTCTTCTTTCAGAGCCCTCACTCATCCTCCATTGCTTTCACTTTGTCGGCCCGGCCAGAGTTAGTGACAGATTATGATTTTATCGAGACAAAGTTACCTCTACTTCTCTCATGCTGGCTAGCATCGTGTCGATTCTTGCTTCAACCATCCTCCTTGTCCTCCTCTTCATTTTCCTTCAAGGCATAATTTATCTTTTTCTCTACAAGCGTGAGGATTGAGGAGATGGCAGAGGCTAGGCTTAGCTCACTGTCGTCTTTCTCGGATGAGGAATCGGACGAAGAGGGGGTAGATTATTTCGAGTAGGTGGGAGAGGGATAGGCTGTGTTTGGATGGCTGGAAAAGAGGAATAGGATATAATGGGAACAAGTGAGGTTTGGGTGTTGGGAGAGTAATTTGTTCGGTTGAAGGTGGAGGTGATGATTGAGTTTGTATGGTGGGGGTGGTAAAGGGAGATGAGGTTTGTAAGAGGGGTGTTGGTGGTTGAGGAAAGACGTGTTCGGGTTCTCGTGGGTAGGGTTTGTATTTGACCGTTGGGGTTGTAGGTCAATTGAAGAGGCTCTAAGGTACCAGCACAGGATACCCCTTCATTACTCGTTTGGACAACTAGGATTTCAGCCGAGTTTGAGGCTCGAAATGCCAGCCTGGGGCACTTCTTCATTGCAGTGCGGGTGACAAAGAAGGAGACGAAGATAAGCTTGTACCTCGGGGATTGGGGAAGAACAGCTTCCTTGGTTGGGGAGGAAGGCACCTCCACCGACCAACCTCACTCGCTATCTCAAGCACAGAACCTCCTCTCAAGCAAGGTTATCGGCTCCATCTGCCGCTCGAGCCTCCAGATTTGGTTGAGCCTTCGCAGCTTTGAGTTGCTCGTCTTGGCCTCCTTACTAGAGGAATTTCAGCTTCCTCTTCCTCCTCTCCTTCGAGGCAATTTTGGCGGATACGACAGATTTGAGCTCTCCCTTTCTTCTCCACGGCTTTCACCAGCCGTCTTTTCTTCCTTCTCTGGGATATCCTGGGACCGCAGCAGCTGGTTACGGAGATGGAAGCTCAACTACTTCCTCTTGAGGCGCGACCTCGCCGCTACCTCCTCATGTCCCTCTCGCTTCGATCTCAATCAAGGAGCGCCTCAGCGCAACATCTGGTCTCGAAGCTGCACTGCTGCCTCCAGCCTCTCGACTGGCAAGATCCGACTCATCGTCGAGTCCGGGTTTCCTCCAAGCCTATCATCCTTAGTAAGGATCCTTCGCTTGGAGTACTTTTTTGTACCCACTCTCCGCCAGCCTCCCCTGTTCACTCCTTCGATCAATACAATTATTTTATGGAACAGGCTGACTATCGAGGTAGGTATCTAGCCCTCTGCAGATGACTTGAATGTAAGTCGTTTATTTTCCTCCTTCAACTTGTGGATGAGCATATCCACCAGTTCATTTGCACCCGTCTAGAATGGCTCGCATCACACACAATCTGGGTTTGGTTAACCCATCATGTGAGCTTTGCTCACCCAATACAACCTTCGTCACTCTGTCATCAACAATCTAAACTTCCTTCTCAATGATTCTTTTTCAAATCCCTTCGGTTCCTCTATGAGAAACCCTAGCCATCAAGTCAAAAGACTCCTCCCAGTCATCCTCTTTGTATGCCAATGGATTGACTCCTTCCATTGAAGTGTTAAAAATCCCGGTAATGTTCTCTTTCGAATAGCTCAAGATTGTACCATCTACGGCCGTGTCGGACCCATCCCGGGTATCCCTCATGTTCGCCAAGAACTCGCCTCCCAAAGCAAGTCGGCCCTATTCGGGAGATTTCATTGAGAGAAATCCCCTTAGCCTCGATGCTTCCAATAGTCGGAGGATTTCTGCAGATTCGGATCTTGAGTGGTTTCAAATCCACAAACATTTACGCTTTTAAACGGTTTTGAAAAATTCCTCATTTATTTTGAAATGAGAAATGTTGATTGAAATATATTTGGGTTTGTGGCTTTTGGTGGTTTTGGAAGAAGATGTCATTGGGAATTTTGTGAGTTTGGAAAAGAGTTAGAGTATTTGCTGGTTTTAACGAAAGTGAAAACGATTATAAGAGGAAGAAGATGTATTTATAGGAGGGAAAGTTTGGAAAGATAAACCGCTTTGAAAATTAATCTTAATCTAAGCCATTTATTTGAAATGATTTCTTGTCTTTGAATCGACGGTTAAAAACTTGGATAAACGATTGGGATTCAGCGCATGTAGTTCACTAATCTTTGAAATGCGTAAAAGTTACTTTGTAGACTGTTGATTTGACCGGTAAGGTTACTTTATGCGAGAGAAGTAAGTAATCGTGACGTCGGCCTAGGATTACCTTTCTTTGCATAAAGGTTTTCTAAAGCGAGACAAGGTCTGAAGATAAACATAAATGACCTCATCTGGATTTTAAAAAACAATCTAGTTTTATCTTTTTAGCAGACTTAAAGACTAGTTAAAAAAATTAAATAAATAGGCTCGATTTAATTTTCTAAAGTTAGGTTTTCCAACCAATCAATCCGATAAGAGTTTTATAAGAAAACACAATATATGGAGTTTATTAGGAGACAAAGGTGTCTGGATAAAAAGGTTTGTGAAAGGTGAGGTGAAGCAGTGCGAGTTAACAATATGATACGTGACCTATTCCCGCAAAGACATAGACTTGAAAAAACCATTAGTAACTTGAGGTAGATCGGATAGAGTGCGAGATAGTCATCTGTTTCTCAGAAATCAGTGACTATTGTTCCTAGTCTGATTTACCAAATGTCGATAAGTAATCATCATGTCGATAATGTCAATATGACTAATCCTTGATTCTTGATTCCAAAATAGGAAATCAATGATATCAGCTACACGATTGTCCTTTGACTCATATCTAGTCGATAATTTTTTCTAGACATTAATTAAAAGAAAAGAAAGAAAGAAATAAGGAAAACAATTAATAAATGCAAGCAATGATTAATCAAAAATCAGCCAATGATGCATCAAGTAATCCTAATTCTAAACACAATTCTTTAAACCTAGATTCAGGTAATGGTTTTGTAAGAATGTCTGCTCTTTGTGATTCGGTGGCTATTTTCTCAATCCTAATGTCATTCTTTTCCACATGATCTCTAATGAAATGATGTCTAATATCTATATGCTTACATCTAGAATGCGAGAACAAGATTGTATGTCATAGCTATTGCACTATTACTATCACGGTAAATAGGAACAGATGTTGTTTGAATATTATAATCTCTAAGTCATTAATTAATCCAGGAGTTGAGAGCAACAACTTCCACCGCCATGTATTCAGCCTCGATTGTGGAGGTAGCAATAGATGTATGTTTCTTAGATAACCAAGAAATTTATTTGTTGCCTAAGAATTGACAAGTTTCAAGTGGATTTCCTATCAATCTTACATCCTCCAAAGTCTCGAGTCCAATAACTTTGGCGGCTCAAAGTTGTCATCATTTGGGTACCATAACCCTACTTGCAAAGTTCCTTTGAGATATTTAAGGATTTTCTTAGCAGACTCTAGATGAGTTTTCTTGGGGTTAGATTGAAATCTTGCACATACCCCAACCGCAAAGGCTATGTCGGCCTACTTGCGGTGAGATAGAGATGAGATCCAAACAGTCCACGATACTCCGTTGCATCCGTGGGTATCCCTTGCTCATTCGAATCCATAGAGAAGTTAGTTGCCATAGGTATTTTAACTTCTCTACTAGTAGACTTTCAAATTTCTCAATTAGATCCTTAGCATATTTAGGTGATGTATAAAAATACCCTTACTCATCTGTTTAATCTGTAAGCCTAGAAAATATGTTAATTCACCCATCATTGACATTTCAAACCTGCTTTTCATGAGAATACTAAACTCTTCACATAATTTCGCATTAGGTGAACCAAATATTATATCATCTACATAAAGTGAACTAATAAGATGTTATCATCTACTTCCTTTCTAAACAGAGTCCTATCAATCTTACCTTTTGAAAAACCATTTGATATCAAGAAATCGAGATAAGGTATCATACCATGCTCTGGGAGCTTGTTTCAGTCCATATAGGGCTTTGTTAAGTTTATAGACACAGTTATTGATCTTAAACCCGGGAGGCTGCTCCACACAAACATCCTCAAGTAACACACCATTAAGGAAGGCAAACTTAACATCCATTTGAAAGACTTTGAAAGATTTATAAGCGTGAAATGCCAAGAAACAGCCTTATTGCTTCTAATCTGGCAACTGGAGCATAGGTTTCATCATAGTCTATCCCCTCGGTGTGAGTAACCTTGAGTTACCAATCTTGCCTTATTACGAACAATAATGTTGTTCTCATCTGCTTTGTTTTTGAACACCCATTTGGTGCCTATAATCTTTCTATGTAAGGGTCTTTCCACTAATTCCCAAACATTTTGCCTTTCAAACCGATGCGGTTTCTCTGCATGGCCAATTATCCAGATTTGGATCATATAGAGCTTCCTCAATAGACTTGGGTTCAAGAAGTGACACATAACAGTGAACAAACTTTCGTAGTCCAGCATCATTCGTGTCCGCACACTACTAGATGGGTCTCCAATAATCTGATCGAGATGGATGATAGCTTCTCATCCTCTTGCCTATATGAGTAGAAGGATCCTCATCTTGAGACTCGGTAGGCAACTCCTCTGACTCTACATGAGCCGACGTTTCCCCTTCATCAGTGACCCTGTGATCGGTGATGTCAAGGGTGTCTCCTCGGATGGAGTCGATCAAGTTGTCTTCGATTATCGGATGGGGATTCTTCTTCATCTGAGTCCTGAATCAAGACTAGGTAGATAGACAGGTTCTATGTTTAGTCTTGGTTAGTTCAATCTTATCTAGACTTTTAGAAATTTGGTTTACTTTATCCGAGAAGGAATACAACTCATCAAAAACAACATGAGGAGTTTCCTCCACACAAAGGGTTGTCTTGTTGAAAACTCTAAATGCCTTGGAAGTATAGGAGTATCCCAAGAATATTCCATCACCGCCTTAGCATCAAAAGTTCTCAACTTAGATTTTCCATTATTATGGATGAAACATTTACAACCAAAAGCTACGAAATATGAGATTCTTGGAATCTTACCCTTCCAAATCTCATATGGAGTCTTACCCTTGTCTTTAACAACCAAGCACCTATTCTGTATAACAAGGTGTGTTGATGGCTTCACCCGAGAACCTGTGAGGGGTTTCATACTCGGCTAACATGCTCCTGGCTGCCTCTTTCAAGGTTCTATTCCTTCTTTCAACCACTCCATTTTGTTGTGGAGTCCTTGCTGATGATGTCTCATGAATAATTTCACACTCATTGAAAAAGTTAGATAGACAAGAATTCAAAAACTTTGTTCCCTTATCACTTTTTATTTTAACAATATTAACACCCTTTTCATTTTGAATGCATGCGAGACGGATCAGAGATCTTGTTTATAGTCTCATTTTTCTTGAAAAGAAATATAACCCAAGTGTATCTAGAAAAATCATCTACTACAACAAGAGTATATTTCCTTCCACTGGCGAGAGGAGAAACAGTCCAAATAGATCAAGATGAAGTAGTTGTAAAACTCTTTCGGATGATGAGGTGTTAATACTCTTAAATGAGTGTCTAGGTTGTTTACCTTTTTGAAAAGCATCACATTTAAGATTAGTAGAATAAAGTTTCTCGGGTAATCCCTTAACAAGGTTCTTTTTAGCCAGCTTACCAAGGGTCTTGAAGTTCGGATGGCTAAGCCTTTTGTGCCATAGCCACTGAGGTCATCTCCACCCTTAGCTATTAGACAAGTATCTTTAGGGCAACTATTAAAGTTGGCCACATAGACATTATCGTGTCTAAGCCGGTTAAAAGTACCTTATACGAGGAACTATCTAAGATATCACATTTATCCTTAGAAAATTTGACAAGAAAACCTTTAGCATAAAGCTGGGAAACAGATAGCGATTATGTTTCAAACCTTCAACAAAATATACCTCGGATACCTGAATATCCTTGATAATCAGTACCTACTCCTTTAGTCTGTCCACAATTATTGTCTCCAAATAATACTCTTGGACCATCAATGTTTTGGAAATTTGATAGTAGCCTCTTATTATAAGTCATGTGTTGTGAACAACCACTGTCAATGTACCATATAGAAGCTAAGATCTCTTCCTTGAGTGATGATCCCTGTGAATCCTGAAAAGCAGATTAGTTATAAGGTACCCTAGTGATCTTGGGTCCTTGAAGGTCAAGCATCACTTTAGGTAACCAAACAAAAATCTCATTTCCAAATAATAAATCGGACTTGGTCTCTGCAAATCTCTCTACAATTGTATCATTTTTAAATGATAACTTGTTGTATTCAGATTTAGTAATTTTCTGAACTTAGGAAAAGTGGGATAACATCTGCTTCTCCCATCAAAAGAAGCGTAATAAGAATTTCTTCTTATTTTGGTTCATGGAGTTCTCTTAGTCGATAAGGAGTCCTCGGCTGAATTTTTGTTTTCAACCCGGGAGATGCATCCTTATTTGACTAATTGGTTTCCAGGACCAATTCTAATCTCTTTTGGGTGATCGGATGCTTTTACAAATTTCCTAGGTTTTTGAACATCGATTTACTATTTCTGTCATAACCAAGACCTCGTTTTGTCATGGGATTTTTGAGATGTATTAAAGATGTGATCTATTGCTGATTGTGAATTATTAAGTTGACTAATTTTGAAGACTAGCTTCTCATTGTCTTTCTTAATTAATTCATTTTCAAAGATGATTCTTTCAAATTTGTCTTTTAAAGATTTCAATTCACTTTCTAATCTTTCGTAAGGTGGCTTATGTACTAGCCTCGGCTGGGAAAGCATTCCCCCTTGAATGTTTCCTCGGTTTACGGGTAGTTCATCACCCGCTTTCCTTTAATTAGAATTTGAATTTGAATTTGATCCTTTAAAGTCAAATTCTCTGTCTCTTGCTGTTTATAAGCGGCAAAGATGTCTTTAAGTCTCTCAATAATTCATGAATAACAGTTTGATCATTATCGAAAAGCAGTTTACAGAATCATTATCGAGAAGATGAATAATAGACTACCTCTTTAGCCATGAGACAAACTTCATCGTCTGATCCGAATCGAGATGAGGATGATGATGATGATTATTTTCTTAATTCCTTTTCTTCAGCCGGTAAAACCCTTTGGTCTCGCAAATCTCTTGTCTCTCTTTTTCCTTTTCTCTTCCCTTTCCTTAGGAGTCGATTGAGGACAATCATAGCTAAAGTGTCCTTGATTGTTGCAAGTATAGCAAATGTCACTCCTATCGATTTAGGGCTGGAAGGATTTATTTTAACAGGGATCTGAATCTTCTTGTCTGGTTCCTACTCTTGTCATCATCTGTAGAATTATCTTCCTTTCTTCTTGATTTGGATCTAAACCTATCCTTACCTGCAAACATCAATTTATTACGTTTATATTTCATTCTTAATCTGTCATACCTTTTGGTGAGCAGAGCCATCTACTCCTTCGAGAGATAAGTCGGCTCCTATAGATTCGGTTGTTATCTTGTCTTCTTTGCTAACAAAAGCAACAGATTTGGATGAGGTGCTTGACTCCATCTCATCTTCCTCACCTTCTATCTGAATGTCATACTCTAAAGCTTTAAGATGAGAAAATAAGGTATGATGAGTAATAGAAGATAAATTTTGAGTTGCTTTAAGGATATTGGACTTTTCTCTCCATCTCTTGGTTAAAGATCTCAATATCTTATTATTGATCTCCTTTTGAATAACTCTTTCCCAGATCACCGCTTTGTTGAGAAGATTTGTCAATCTCACATCTAGTTGATCCACTGTTTCATTTTCCTTCATTTTGAAGGTATCAAAGGCATGTAATACGAATGCAGCTTATTCTCTTTTACGTGGTCGATCCTTCACAAACATTTGCAAGTGTCTGCCACATCTCTTTAGCCGATTTGCATCTTTTGACCTTCTCAATCCAGTCTTTACTCGAGTTTCAATGATTTCATCCCGGCTACCTGATCTAGGTTGTGGATTTTCCTCTCATCACTTGTCGATTCGAGCTCTTTTCTCTTGTCGACTGCGATTCAGCTAATTCGGTGCCATTGCTAGTGCCTCCATGATAAAATTTAATAGGTCCTTCTTCAAGAACCACCTCTATCCTATCATGGATAGCCTTGAGATGATTTTCCATCCTGAATTTCCAATAGTCATACTCTTCAATTGAAAATTCAAGTAGATTCCTGAATTTCTTGCTCTTGCTCAAGACATGATGAGATAGGAAAACAAAATACTCCACAATCTTGTTAGTAGCACAGTTAGTAACAATAAAGAAGATGAAGAAAATCAAGAATATTTCAGAATCTTAGTTAAAACCTAAAATCAATATCGTAATGACTTAACACCGCTCACGATACCACTTGTTGGTCCCGATTAGTTGAGCAGATTGGATAAAACTTGTACAAGCCTTCTAGGAAAAATCTAGAAGGGGGTTGAATAGATTTTTCAGATTTTTACAAATCTTTCAAAACTTATTCAAAGTACCAAAGTTACACAATGGAAATTCAATTTAATCTCAACTTTATTAAGATCAAAAGAAAGCGATATTTTGCTTTTAACTTTGATTCAAATTAATCTTCAATTGATAAACTGAAATTAAAATAAACAAGTAAGTAAATAAAAGCGATAAAGAACAACAGATTTATAGAGGTTCGGATTATAACAATCCTACATCCACTCTCCTTCTTCAAACTTTGAAGAAGGGTCTTTTCTATCAACTTACTTACTTACTTTCAATCGCATACCTTACAACTTACAAAGATCTTCGAATCTTCAAACTCCTAAATAATTCTGTGAAATCTAACTCTAAAATAATAGAAGTGTATTTGAAGATGTATATGGAAGTGTTCTATAAACACTTAAAAAAACTATGAAGAAATCCTTGAAAACTATTTTGTGCTTTTTGAAAACTTTGTGATTTGAGAGAATATGTTGCTGAATTGATAACTTGTGTGTTCTATATGTTTTAATGAAGTGTTTAGACCTATTTATAAACTCCTGAAAAGACAGCTTAGTTTGTTAATCGGTTTTAACAAACTAGAAACTCGCTTAACAAACTTATTCTTGAAAACTGCTTGCTCTCAGTGATTTTAACCTACTCATCTGCAGTGACTTGGTGAAGACTTGCCTTTCTTATTCTACTCAGCTTGTCTTGACCTTGTCTCGAGCTCTCCATAATTGTCTCCTGCAGACGACTAGTTTTGAGCTGGTCTTCGATGACTTGTAACTCCTAGTCTTCACCGACTTGATCTGTCCTTGACCTCGTCACGATCGGACTTAGTATAAGACTTGATCTCACTGCTCTTCATTGTCATATGCTCATTTGGATTGGTCTTTTAACTCATCAAAACATTCTTGATCTAACACTCTCATCCTTTGTGAGGATTCCCTTTTGCTTGGAGTACTTCTTTGTACCCACTCTCCAAATACCGCTTCTGTTCAACCCTTCAATCGGCATAGTTATTTTGTTGAATAGGCCGACTATTAAGTTAGGTACCCAGCCCTCAGCAGATGACTTGAAGGTAAGCCGTTTCTTCTCCTCTTTCAACTTGTAAATCAGCCTCTGTCCAGTTCACTTGAACTCCATCCGAATCGCCCTCATAACACACAACTGGGTTTGTTTAACCCATCATGCGAACTCTGTTCCCCAACACCGATTTGGTAACCACCGTCATCGGCAATCGGTGCTTTCTCCTCAACAGATTTTTCTTCAAATCCCTACGGGTTCCCCGTATGTATCCCTAGCCATCAAGTCAAAAGACTCCTCCCGTTCCTCTTTGTACGTCAATGGATTGACTCCTTCCATTGACGTGTTAAAAATTCTCGCAATGTTCTCTTTTGAGTAACTCAAAAGCCCCGTCCACGGTTGTGTCGAACCCATCCTCGGTATCCTCATGTTTGCTAAGAACTCTGCTCCCAAGTCAAGAATCATATTCTCGAGGAGATTTCATGGATAGAAATCCCCTTAGCCTTGATGCTTCCAATAAGCGGAGGATTTCTGCAGATTCTGGATCTTGAGTGGTTTCAAATCCACATACATCTCTGCTTTTAAACGATTTTTGAACAACTCTTCATTCATTTTGAAATGAGAAGATTTTGTGGAAATATATGTCGGTTTATGGGTTTGTGGGTTTTGGTAGTTTTGGAAGAAGAGGCCATGGTGAATTTTATGAGATTGGAAAAGTTTTTAGAGTATTTGTAGGTTTTTGAAATTGAAAACGATTACAAGTGGAAGAAGATGTATTTATAGGAGGGAAAATTGGAAAGAGAAACCGCTTTGAAAATTTAATTTTAATCTAAGCCGTTTATTTGAATTGATTTCTTGTCTTTGAATCAACGGTTAAAAATTTGGATAAACAATTGGGATTCAGCCGCGTGTAGTTCACTAATCTTTGAATTGCGTAAAAGTTACTTTGTAAACTGTTGATTTGACCGGAGTAGGGTTACTTTATGCAGAGAAGTAAGTAATCTGACGTCGGCCAAGGGTTACCTTATTTCGTATAAAGGTTTAAAAAATAGATGGGTTTATAAAATCATCGATAAAGTAACTTGTCTCGATTTTTAGAAACTGACTAGTTTTATCTTTTGGCAAACTTAAAAACTAGTTAAGAAAACATTTTATTTCAAATAAGCGAGGCTCAGTTAAATTTTCTAAAGTTAGTTTTTCCATCCAATGATTTGAGAAGAGTTTTATCAAGAAACACGAGTGTATGGTGAATATCCGAGAAACAAAGGTGTCCAGATAAGAAGGTTTATAACGAGATGAGGTGAAACAATCTGATTGATCAATCGATCTGTGACCTATTCCTAAAAAGACATAAACTTGAAGAAAACCATTAGTAGTGAGGTAGATCGGATAGGGTGCGAGATAGTCATCTGTTTTCAAGAATCGGTGACTATTGTGCCCTAGTCCGATTTATCGAATGTCGAGATAAGTAATCATCATGTCGATAAGGTCAATATGACTAATCCTTGATTCTTGATTCCAAAATAGGAGATCAATGATATCAGCTACCTGATTGTCCTTTGACTCATATCTAGTTTGATAATTCTTTCAAGATATAGTAAACTAATTTGAGATAGACAAAGAATGAAAAACATAGAATTATAGATTAACTAATGAAGCATCTAATAGTCCTAATTCTACCGATAGTTCTTTAAACCTTGTCTCTGCCGGTGGCTTTATCAAGATGTCTGCTCTTTGGAAATCAATCGGAATCTTCTCTAGTACGATGTCACCCTTCTCAACATGGTCTCGGATGAAGTGGTGTCGATATCTACATGCTTGCATCTAGTATGTAGGACTGGGTTCAGGTATTAGCTATGACACTATTACTATCACAAAAGATTGGTACATCTTTAGTGATAATGTTATAGTCCCTTAACTATTGACTTATCCGGATCGGTGAACAACAACTTCCGGTGCCATGTACTCGGCTTGATTGTGGAAGTAGCTACGAGAGGTTTGTTTCTTAGACAACCATGAAATCAGCTTACTACCAAGAAATTGGCAAGTACCAGATGTAGATTTTCTATCTATCTTACACCCACCAAAGTCGAGTCCGAGTATCCAGACGGCTCAAAGTTGTCATCATTTGGATACCACAATCCAACATTTACCGTACCTTTTAGATACTTAAGAATTTTCTTCACGCTTCAAGATGGCTTTTCTTAGGATTAGCTTGAAATCGAGCGCAGACTCAACCGCAAATGAGATATCAGGTCTACTAGCGATTAAATATAATAATGAACCAATTAGACCTCGATACTCGGTTTGATCGGTGTCTTCTCCCTTCTCGTCTGGATCCATTGAAAAGCGTGTCATCATAGGTATCTTAGCTTCTCGGCTAGTACCTATTCCAAATTTTTCAATGAGATCTTTTGTATATTTAGCTTGATTTATGAATGTTCCCTTCTTTGTCTGTTTGACTTGGAGTCCAAGAAAATAAGTCATCTCTCCCATCAAGGACATTTCAAATCTGCTTTTCATAAGATGACTAAATTCTTCACAAAAGATATGTTAGTTGATCCAAAAATAATATCATCAACATAAATCAACTAACAAAAGGTCACAACCATATTCTTTTCTAATGAGAGTTCTATCAATTCTACCTTTAACAAAACTATTTTGAATTAAATAATCGGACAAGGTGTCATACCATGCTCTTGGTGCTTGTTTAAGTCCATATAAAGCTTTCCTTAGTTTATAAACCTTATCTCCTTTGACAAAACCAGGAGGTTGCTCTACATAAACTTCCTCACTAGGATTCCATTAAGAAATGCTGACTTAACATCCATTTGAAAAACTATGAATCTTTTAAAAGCGGCATAGGCTAAAAATAATCTTATGGCTTCTAAGACGAGCTCTTTGGTGCAAAGGTTTCATCATAATCAATCCCCTCGATTGTGAATAACCTTGAGCAACTAGTCGGCTTTATTTCTAACCACAATATTTTTTTCATCCCTTTTATTTTTAAAGACCCATTTAGTTCCAATGACTTTTTGATGATGAGGCCTTTCAACAAGCTCCCACACATCTTGTCTTTGAAACTCGATTTAGTTCTTCTTGCATGGCATTAATCTAGTTGGAATCGATTAGAGCTTCGTAATAGATTTAGGTTCAAGTAATGACACATAGCAACCGAACATACAATCTTGATTTAGTTGGGTCCTTGTCTGGACTCCAGAGTCTAAATCTCTAATTATCTGTTCAATTGGGTGATATGACATTACTTTCTTACCTTTGTCTTTTACAATGGATGAAAATTTTGTCTAAATTATTTATTTCGAGATGATTCTATGTTACCTTCTCGATGACTCAATCGATCATCGGGTTGTTGGTCGTCTGATCATTTGGTGAGGAAGAGCTTCCGGAGTTCTTTCTCTGTGTTTGAATCTGGTCTTTCTTCTTCATCTCGAGTCTTATTCTTGATTGTAGAATTTTATGGTTGATCTCTCGATAGTCATCTCGATCCAGATCATCTCGATATCTTTGTGATGTCCCCTGTCTTATTATACTCAAAAGAAGATTCATCAAATACCACATGGGGTGTTTCTTCCACACACAAGGTTGTCTTATTAAAACTCTATATGCCTTTGATACAGATGAGTATCCCATGAATATCCCATCTGCTATCTTGGCATCAAAAGTTTTTAATTGAGATTTACCATTGTTGTGTATGAAACATTTACAACCAAATATATGAAAGTATGAAATTTTGGGGAATCTTCCCTTCCAAATTTCATAGGGAGTTTTGCATTTATCTTTAACAATCAAACTTCTATTTTGAACATAACAAGCTATATTAATGCCTTTCCGCCCAAAACCTGTGGAGTGTTGTACTCGAGATAACATTGTTCTAGCCGCTTCTTTCAAGGTTCTGTTTCTCCTTTCAACTACTCCATTTTGTTGTGGAGTCCTTGCCTGCAGATGTTTCATGAGCTATGTCATTCTCAATGCAGAGTTAGTAAAAGCTTATTAAGGAATTCAAGACCTTTATCACTTCTAATTTTAACAATAGTTAGTCCTTTTTTCATTTTGAACCTTTTTAAGAAATTGGAATCTTAATCATAGTCTCATTCTTTTTGTATAAGAAAATAACCTGTAAATCTTGAATAATCATCAACAATTACAAAAGTATACTTTCTTCCACTAAAGCCGAGAGGTGTTACGGACCAAAAAGATCCATGTGAAGAAGTTCCGAATTCTTTCTCAAGAAGGACTACTTACTATTTTAAAAGAAGCTTTAGTCTCTGTTTTCCTTTTTGACAAGAATCACACACATGGTTCTTTGAAAATACTTTATCGAGTCCTTTAACTAAAGATTTCCTTGCTATTTTGTTAAGAGTTTTGAAGTTTAAGTGACCAAGACGTTTGTGCCACAACCAACTTAAATCATCTCGAACTCTTAGCAACAAGACAAGTATCTTTAGGACAACTTCGAAATTAGCAACATAAATGTTACCTTGTCTCGACTGCCTAATAGAATATTTTCATTAATACCATCTAGTACAAATCATGCATTATGAGTAAATTTGACACTTAACCCCTTATCACAAAATTGTGAAAGCAGATAGTATATTGTGCTTCAATCCTTCCACGTAGTAGACTTCATTTACTTGAATATCACATATCATCGGTGTCCCTACACCTTTGGTAAGTCCATAATTGTTATCTCCAAACATTACTCTTGCTCCATCTATGGTCTGATAGTTAGAGAGAAGTTGTCTTTCATAGGTCATGTGCTTGGAACAACCACTGTCAATGTACCGGATGACCTCAAGAATGTCTCCTCTTTCAACTATCTTCTTATCTTCCTGCAATCACAAATTTAATGCTTAGGTACCCTTAGTACTTTGGGTCCTTTCATGTTAAGTTGACTTTTAGGAATCCAGACAAAGATATCAATGTTCCTCAAAACCATAGATTGAAGTTTACATCCATATCTATCTACTAAGATAAGACTTTCAAAATCAATCTTGTTTAAGCCGATCTTTTGAAATTATCTTGAATCTTGGTAAAAATGGATATGTTTTACTTCTTCCATCAAAGCCATTATACCTAGGATAGGACTTTGACTTAGTCTTAAGTTTAACCTTACGAGTTACTTTCCTCGTCTGCTTTTTTCATTCAAGTATTAGATGAGGTAATTAATTCCTTAGGTTTCTAGGGACTAAATCTATTTTCTATCTTTGGTTTAGTTGCTTTAACAAAAACTCTAGGTTTTATTGGATCATTTTTCTTACTCCTATCAAAACCTAATCCGGTTTATCATTAGACTTTTGTGAGGTATTGAAGATCTTATCTATTGTGATTTGAGAGTCATTCTAAGTCCTAACTTGAGATTTAATTCTCTGTTAGTTCTCTTGTAACTCTCATTCTTAGAATAGATATTTGAAAATTTTATTTTCAAAGAATTCAATTCTGTTCTAACTTATCTGTCTTATCGACAAGGTGCTAGTGATTGTCTCGATCGACATTCCCCCTTGAATGTACAGTCTGGTTTCTCACAAACCTTTGTTTGATTGACCTTAGTCGAATCGGTAATTTGATTCTTTAAATTAAAATTTTCAGTCTCTATCTGTTTATAAGCGAGATAGAGCGGTCTCCAAATCTTTCAAAAGTTTCTCAATAAGACTAGGATCGGTTTCGGATAAGGTATCACAATCATTATCGAGGATGAATAGTAATGTACCTCTTTTGCTATTAAATAGATGTCATCATCGATCGAAAATCAGATGATGATGAGGATGGTAATGTCTCATGAACTTCTTCTTTCTCGGCGGAAGAGCTCTCGATCAGCATACCTTCTATCCCTCTTTTTCCTCTTTTCTTCTCTTTCTCTGGGGTGAGTTGAGGACAATCATAACTATAGTGGCCAGGTTTATTGCATGTATAACAAATATCTCCTCTGTCTGTCTTAGGACTACTATCTCCTCGTGCGATTGGTTACTTATGCTTCCTCGTCGATCCTTTATCCTATCATTGTCCGAACTCTTTTCTTCTTTATACGATCTGAAATTTCTTTGATCCGATCTGTCCCTCTTGTTTCTTTTGTACTTCATCCTCAACCTTTCATATCTTTTTAACAAAAGAGCCATTTCCTCCTTAATAGACAAATCGAGATGTCTTGGAGATCTTTTCAGATTCATCTTGATGAACAAATGCTCTGATCTTTCTAGATGTTGAAGATTACGCTTCATCTTCTTCATCTTCGATTAGGATGTCATACTCTAATGCCTTGAGATGAGAAAATAAAGTGTGATGTGAAATTGAAGATAGATTAAGTAGCTTTCGAATATTATTTTTTTCTCTCCATCTCTTGCTTAGTGACCTCAACACCTTATTATTGATTTCTTTCTCTGTATAGGTTTTACCCAAATCAGCTGCCTTGTTCGATAGATTAGTCACCTCACATCTAGTTGATCAATGGATTCTCCTTCTTTCATCGTGAAAGTGTAAAAACATGTAGAACTGATTGCAATTTGTGTTCCTTGACTCGATCGATCCTTCACAGATTCCAGCAAGAGTTTCCGCATTTCTTTGGCGATCTTGCATCTTTTCACCTTTTCAATCCAATCCTTACTCAATGTTTTAATGATCTCTGTTCTAGCAACTTGATCCAGATTATGAATCTTTCTTTCATCACTTGTGAGTTCTCGAGCTTTTCTTTTCTTGCCTCACTCTTGTTTAATTTGTTGCGGTACCATCACTTGTGCTTCCATGATAAAACTTGATAGGTCATTCTTCAAGAACCTCCTCCATTCTACCATGAATTGCTTTGAGATGATTCTCCATTCTAAACTTCCAATAGTCATATTCTTCGATTGAGAAATCAGGTAGACTCCTTGATTTCTTGCTCTTAACAAGACATGTTGAGATAGAAAACCAAAACACTTACAAGATCTTGTTAGTAGCACACTTAGTGAAACAAGAAAGATGAAGAAAATCAAGAACAAATTTCAGAATCTTGGTTAAGACCTAAAATCAATATCGGAAACGACTTAACAACTGCTCTGATACCACTTGTTGGTCCCACTTAGTTGAGTATCTTAGAGAAAACTTGAACTAGCCTTCTAGGAAAAATCTAGAAGGGGGTTGAATAGATTTTTAGATTTCTGCAATCTTTTAAAAATTATTCAAAAACACTCAAGTAGCACAGCGGAATTCAATTTTAAACTCAACTTGATCAAGATCAAGCAAACCGATATTTAAGTTTTAACTTTGATTCTCGAATTTAATCTTTGATTAATAAAGCGAAAATTGAGATTGACAAAGAAGTAAAGTAAAGCAATAAAGAACACCGGGGTTTATAGTGGTTCGTATTATGAAAAATCCTACATCCACTCTCCTTCTCCAACTTGAAGAAGGGACTAGCTTACTACTTACTTACTTACAATCGACTTACAACTTACGACTTACAAAATCCTTGAGATCTTCAAAACTCCTAACTTCTTCTCTGGAAACTAACTATTACGGTGAGCGGTGAAAATTTGAAGATTACAAGAAAAGTGTTCTATAAACACTTAGAATTGATTTGAAAAACTCTTTTGAAAACTTTTGAATTTGTTGTGAAATCTGAAATAGAGAGTAATGCGCAAATCGTGATATGTGCAAAGTTAAAAGTTTTTTTCAAAATGGAAATCTAGACCTATTTATAAGTGCGGAAAGACAGGTTAGTTTGTTAGTCAGTTCTAACAACTGAAAACTGCTCAACAAACTTAATCTTGAAAACCGCTTGCTCCTCATGATTTTAACCTACTCGTCTGCGGTGACTTGGTGAAGACTCGCCTTTCTTATTCTACTCGGCTTGTCTTGACCTCGTCGAGCTCTTCATAATCGTCTCCCACAGATGACTAGGTTTGAACTTATCTCCAGATGACTTGCAACTTTCCAGTCTTGGTGACTTGCTCGATTGATGACCTAGTCTGATCGGCTTAGTACTCGGACTCGGTCTCGGCAGTTCTTCATAGTCGTAAATGCGATCATCTCGAACCATCTTTTAACTCATCAAAACATTCTTGATCTAACATGACCTCTTATCATATTCATGAAATCACACAAAGATCAATTTCAACAAGTCCAAAAGCAAGTTCTAGCATACAAATCCATAAATGATGCACTCGCAAATGATTTCAACCGTATAAGATGTATGATTTTTAAGGCACGTAAGCTCACGGGCTTACATTGAGCAATGAATCAAGCATTTTCAATCACAGTCATTATGACATTGTTGGTCGCATCGATCAAGTGATATACAAACAAAAATCTAGAAGGGGGGTTGAATAGATTTTCAACCTACTCAATTTTTTTCTTTTCAATTAAACTAAGATTATCCAAATTAACTTTGGATTATCTATGTATCAGATTTAACAGCGGAAATAATTTTTATACTTGATTCGATTGATAATTCTTTGAATAAAATGTTCTAATAAACGAGATTGAAAGTAATTAGGAAAGTGAATTGAAGAGTGCGTAAGGTAAATAACACACAGATTTATAGTGGTTCGGATTTGTAAAAATCCTACGTCCACTCTCCTTTCGTAAACTTTGTGAAAGGTCCTTCACTAGTTACTTTCTTCCTTACTCGCTCACTTACGGTTTACAAGGATGATCTTCAGCCTTACAAGCAATCCTTCTTGATTTACGGATTTTTATGGCTTCAAGATATGAATAATAGTGTTCTATAAACACTATGAAAACTATGAACATGTAGAACGTTCTTGTGTGTGAGTATGAACTTAATGAGTGCTGATTGTGATACAAGTTGCTAGTGAATTACAGATTTGCAAAAGTTAATCCACCCTAAACAAAGGATCTATTTATAAAGGACTGATATTTAATGGTTGTAACTTCCTTGTTGACTCTTCATTTGTTAGTTATAACCAACTAACTGAATCTTATGCTTGCTTCTTGATTAGTTATAATTGTTCTTGAAGTTGTTATAAGCGCTTGAATCTTTAACACTTCTAGTCATCTGTTCTTCTCGTGTTTAGACGTGTTCCACTTCATCGATCATCTCCATGTCTTCACATTTCTCTCATCTAGAAGTGTCCGATTAAATGCTACCTTGTCTTCAATCTTGATACATCTTCACTGTCTTCTTAAGCTTGTCTTCATCCTGTCCTAAGTACTTAGTCTATTATAGGTTCACTTATTACATCACCGACTATACAATGATTCATTTGGTCATCTTATTTTACACTCATCTTAACTTCATCAAAACTAATACATTTTTCTCCTAACAATTTCCCCCTTTTTAATGATGTTAAAACTTTGCTCAAGAAAAGAAATGAGTTAGTAAAATAAGAAAAAGAGAAAACCTTACAAAGAGGAGACAATTAAGTCACTTAGTCGACAATCAGGACATTCTCGGTTTAACGAGACAATTTAAGTCAATCAAGTTTTGAAGATGAATTAGTGTTATAAAATTTTAATCAAGTCAATCTTCTTAGGTTAATCGGTTTTATTCTTAAGACTCGAGTTAATTATACAATTAAGTCAAATAAATTAGTTTAAAACATACGAGTCTCATACGAATAGATCGTAATATATTCACAAGTCATTTTACGATTTACACAGATCAGCATAATGAAAACATAAACAACAGAGGCAGGGGATCAAATTGATAGATAGGATTTAGTCATACCACTGTCTTCTTACGGAATGCAATATTCTCGTATGTGCCCCAAGTAATCTTTCTACTGAGACATGGAAAAGAAATATCCATTACGCTTCATATGCTCTCTCTATATGGCTTGTTGATCCATTGGAATGATTTGCTTGGGCACAACATTAGTTCGATGGTAAGGGCAAAACATCTCAACTCATCTTCATTTGTAGACCTCTGAACCCATTTTTCTTGTCTTTCTATCATATGACTTCCCTGCTTTGTCTTTTCCTGCTCTCTCCTCCTCTTTGCATCTCTTCTTTTATATTTCGCGATTCCTCCCTCTTCCTCTTCTTGATCTTTTCTTCCTCTTCAACCTCAGTGGGGTTTTCTATGGTTGGCTTGAAGATTTTGCCTTCCCGATTGATTTGGTTGAAGATGAGGGAGGTTGGATTGTCTGGATGGGAGCAAGATCTTACCTTTGGTAGTTCTTGACTTGATTCTATGGGTTCGGTGACTCAACTCCTGCTGTTGATCCTCGTTTCAACCTTCTAAGTACACGCCGTGACTTGTCTTCGGCGTCCTTCTTCTTAGCCTCTTCTGCTGCCATGATCTCTTACGCAAGCTCATCAACCTTAATGTTCAGAGCCGTGGATCTTGTCATCTTCGGTATCTACTCTTTTCATGAGCTCACCACCTTCCCCCTTTTTCGCATCTGAAATTGTGTATTGCGAGATGGTGGCTACTTGCTCAATTTGACCTAATAGTTCATGTCTAACAAGACCCGTCTTCGATCCAGTGGTGTCATACATTTTCTTCCGAGCAGCTTCTATTCCTCTTAGCTCACTCTTCAGCTTGTTTGTGAGGGATGCTTTCTCCATAGTCATAAATATGTTCATGGTCATTGAAATGATGCTTCCTTTGCAGCTCAAGCCTCCTTAGTTTGATCATTCTCCATATCTTTGATTTCTAGGTAGCATCTTGAACATATTTCTTCACCCAAGCTTCTTGCTTGTTTTCCTCCTCGGCAATTTTCGTTAATTGCGAGACATTTGTTCTTCGTGTCCTGATTCTAGAGAAGTAAAGGTCTATATTCCTCTTACATTGAGCTGTGGCCTCTACATTCTCTTTAATCGATGAGGTGACAAGTCACGGAATCAATTGGAAAGCATTAAGACACGCAACCTTTAGACTTTTCACCTCTGCCTTCGATTGCTTCAACATCGGATGCGGAACCACGGATGATGATGGTTAAGCCAAGTCTACTTCGATGGAGAAGATAAAGTTAAGTCTCTCTCCTCGACTTGATGTTCTGACTTTTCTCGGTGGTGGTGAATCGCCCAATGCATAGTTTGTGTTGACACTTCGATTCCTTAGCCACTGTGTTTGCTCAGATCATCTGCTCCGCTTGTGCCTCCCTGCTGTATCCATCTCAACAGGCTCATCGGCGGCTCCACCAACTCCTTACGCAACCACTTCCCCCTTCATAGCTTCCACCTCCACCTCCTTTTCTCCTTCTACATCTCCAGGCGATTCTGTTGGATCCTTGGTAGGGAACCTAGGTAGACTCTTCTCAAGATGTAGTCTATGAAGATATTCTCGAGAAAATATCTCCTCAATTGACTTAAGACCAGCCTTTTCAAGACCGTCTTCTCCCGGTGGCTAGGTTATTTCCCCCTGCCTCCCAATCGTAATAACTGTCTCCTCAAAGTAACCGAGTCCTTAGCCTCCTTAGCGGCTAAACATCTACCGAGTTCTTTTAACAGCTCCGACTCTTCAGCTAAGGTGGACTCCTTCTTAAGAACAAATCTCCTTCCGAGAACCCTCGAGAGAATGCTTAGTTGGCCCTATGACACCAGATGGATTAGGGAGATTTAAGAATAGAGCGGGTTCGAGATGTGGATGGTGTGGATGGAAATGAGAATGGGTCGAGTTGAAGTTTGAGTAGGTTGTGGAATTGGACTGCCTCGGGATGGAGTCGTTTTAGAGGCTCGAGGCGGCGACTACGTCGCCTCTTCATCGCGAGGATGGGAAGAGGATGGTTCTTTGTCTGCTTCATCCTCGGATGAGGATGAAGACGATGATTGTACAGCTTTAGTTGATTCCTCCCTTGAGGAAATCTATACCCTTCCTTCCTCCGATCCACTGAGATCCTGCGACCTCGCCTGAGACACTTCACCCTTGGGAAGCTACTCCTCCTCGAGATGATGAAGGTTCATCTACCAACACAGTCTCGGCTTTCTTGGACTTGGGTTTTGTAGCCCTTTTCTTTGGAGCAACCGGGGTGGCTAGAGCGACTTTATCTCCTTCGAGTCGAAGCGCCGAAGATTTTCTCGTCTTTTGTCACAGACCTTTCGCTTGGTATATTTTTCACCCCAACCTCCCGGTTGAGGTTATCGACCCGGACTTTGCCTCGAGGATTAGAGTAATTCTATTCATCATACTAGTCATCGTCTCCGAGTCCATCTCAACCTTGTCTCGGAGATGTATTCTTTCAAAAATCTTTTTCTTTCTTCGACAAGTCTTGAAAACAACAACCTAGCCCAGTTCACCTCTACTCCATCAATTATGGTCCGAAGACAACAGATTCTTGGCGAGTCAATCCATCATGAATCTGTTGTTATCCCAAAAATATTTGGTGAGAATCAAATTTAATAATCTATACTTCCTTCTCGGCATTGGTCTCTTCTAATTTGTGGTAGTGTTCGATGAAATTTCCTCGCCATCGATGCGAAACTCTCCGAGGGTATTCATCGTTTTTATAGGTGAATGGATTTATCCCTTCAAAGTGCTTAATTCAAAAATTTCACCAAGGTCATCCACAGTAACCACAACCTTCTCCTTCTTTCCATCGGTACGAACCCTACACTCGAAAGAATTTGTTTTCAACGTAGCTCTGGTTAAGAACTCAACGGCTAAATCATCCAGAGTTTTATTCTTAGCAGACTTCATCGTGCGATCTTATTTCAGCCCCTTGGATTCTAGAAGTCGGAGAATTTTGATTGACTTAAGATCTCGTAGTCGTATTCCAATCGATGTATATTTACGAATTTGTTTTATCCCCGATCTTTGTGAGATCATACTAGAATTTAACTTTGGGTTTCTTTTTTATCCGCCATTGATGAATGTTCTAACCTTTAGGAGGGAAAGGAAAATTTGAGAGAGAGAAAAAGTATGAATACAAGTTTTATGTGCGTAAATAAAAATATGCACACAAACTCCTATTTATATGGAAAGTGAATGAATAAAATAATATGAATTATAATTATTGACTAATAAAGTGTAAAAATGGGTTTATGTGTCTATATTAATGCAATCATGGCTATTTTTCTAAAAAGTGTGATAAATAAAAATATTAGCCATGTTTAATATGTCGCGCGTGAAAGCTGTTGACGATTCAAATTACTAAACCACCTCCAATTTATGCGCGTGAATGTCACTCAACATTTTTTCAAAAACAAATTTGATAAAATTTCGGGTCCGTAGTAAATTCTCCGACAAGAAGTAACTTATTGCTTTTTACTTTTCGATTAATTGGAGAGATAAGAACCCTTTTTAATAATAAAATTCTATATAAGAAATCTTATCTTTTAGAAAAATAATTTAAAAGAACAACTGAGTGAATTCATTATTAAATAATTAAAACAACTATGATATTATATCCACATATTAATTATGTGAACTAATATTCATAATTTTCAACAAATAATTAAAAATGAAAGGGTTGAAAATACTTCTGTTATATTCCACCTAACACGGATAGGTTTGTGTAGTCGTCTGATTTAAAAGCATCGGATAAGCAATACTTGTCATTACTATGAGAGTTGTAACATCAGCTAGATTAGTAATTTCCTGAAAACAAAAACACTTTGATAAATCATTAGTAATACCTTTAAGTAAGATGGACAAGGTACACATACTCATCTGCTTTAGACAAATAAATGACTATTGTGTATTTGTCTGAATTACTTTATGTTAGTAAAGAAAATATCAAGTTAGTTAAGACCAATAGACCAATCCTTGATTCTTGATTCCTTAAAGGAGATCAATGATATCAACTCTGTGATTGTCCATATGATCTTTTACAAGTCTGATATTTCTTTCTAGACATAGTAAAAAAGCGAGAGAGACAAGAATTGAAATGCATAGATATCAGATTAAAGAATAACTAAAGATGCATCTAACAATCCTAATTCCACAGACAATAATTTAAACCTTGTCTCTGCTAAAGATTTTGTCAAAATGTCGGCTCTTTGAAAATCGGTTAATATCTTCTCTGATACGATGTCACCTTTCTCAACATGATCATGAATAAAATGATGTTGTATATCCACATGTTTGCATCTAGTATATAAAGTGGGTTCTGGATAATAGCTATGACACTATTATTATTACAAAAGATTTGTACATCTCTGGTAATAATATTATAATCCCTTAGTTGTTGACTAGTCCGGATCGATTGGGAACAACAACTTCCGGTTGTCATATACTCGGCTTGATGAGTGGAATTATCTATAGAGGTTTATTTTTTAGACAACCATGAAATCAACTTACTTCCCAAAAATTGGCAAGTTCCGGATGTAGTGTTAGATCGGAAGAAGTTTTGTTGAGTTAAATTGTATATATTAGGTTGAGCTCATGTGAGTAAGATGACCAACTGAATATATATAGAACAACGGATGTAATGACTTCTAGTGCTAGGTGATCGGACTAGGTAGAGCTAGAATAATTGATTGTAGTAATCCGGTAAGTGGTATTAAGACCAATCAAAATATCGAACCCAAGGGAAAAAGTATGCACGTGAGGCCCTAGGAATACAAGTTATCAATGACTATTGTTGCAATCACGATTTGAAACAAAAACACAACACAATGCTAGAAATAAAATCAAACGATGTAACAAGGCAATTGATCAAACACTTGGAAGGCAAGAACAAATAACAACAATAAATAGGGATTTGGGTGCTAGGGATAACATCCATCAAGGAATCAATGATCAACAAGCTATGATTGAATCAAATTGCAAATCAACTAAGGCGAGAAAGCATAAAATCATCATGCAATTAATCACTCCGTTAATCACACAATGCCTAATGTGAGTATCCTTAGTGCAACTAATCTCTCAACTAAGAAGCATCCAATCCATACAATCATACATAATTATAACCCGATTAATCCCGGATCACGTTAGCTCAACTCTCGCCTATTGCTAGGGTGATCAAACATTAATCTAAAGAGATAAAAATGCTTGAAGCACAATTAGAATCACAATTAGGAGCAATCTAACTCAATTGATCAACAATCATCAACAATCATAGCATAAGCCATTCAAATCATCCTCAATTTCAATTATCCCAAGCACAAGAGTATTAGCCCATGGTGCAAAGTGCAAAACCCATGGGTAGATAATCTAATTGAGCAATTAACAACCTAATCACAATAATTAAACAAAAGAAAAGAGAAGAGAGGAAGAACATCACCAATTGGATCAAATGAACAAAAATAGGAATGCTTGAATCTTCAAGTAACTTCTTCTCCAAAGGAATTACAAGCTTGAATTAAGAAAACTAAATGATCTAAGGCTAATTAAGTAACAATTAATGGAAATCTATCTAGATCTACCAATCTAATCTACCTACAAGGAGAAATTTGGCTTGGAAGCCCAAAATCGCCCAAAACTGTAAGTAACCTCCCTAAACTAACTTATGCTCTATCTTTCGTCCAAGGGGGTTTAAAAAGAGAAAAAATAGAATTTTGGGGCCCTCGACTCGAGCTTGGGGTCTTTAAAAAAATAAAATAAAATTTTTACATGTGCGGGGTTTGAATCTAGGCTGTGAGCGAATAGGGAGAGTCTCTTGCCGCCTCGGCTAGGCACATCTTTGTTAATAATCCCGCTTTTTGTGGTATATGTTCATCTTCTCAAGCTTGGCCTGCTCTTTAAAAACATTCGTAAAAATCCGTCGATTGCGAGGATTCGAACACGGGACTATGGCGCGCATAGGCGAGAGCTTTGCCGCTTGGGCTGGCCATGAACTTGGTCAAATCTCGCCCTTTTATGTATATATTCAGCTTTATCACTGTAAGGGCTTATTTAAAAAGAATTCCTAAGATTCCGCGACAAGCGGGTTGATCTCGGGACATCTCGTGAATGGAGGCGACTTTAGGCTCTTAAGTGAAGCCCTCGACTCGAAAATTGCGCTTTAAAGCCAATTGAAGCCAAACAGAGCATATACTCATCCTAGCAGTTTGGAGCAGTTTACAGTGGTTCCTTAGGCGAATTTTTCATTCTTTAGCTTAATTTCCATTGTAATAGCAATAGATTGTTAGATATAGAATAGATTCTAGTTTGTAAGCATTAGATTAGTGTTTTGATCATAGAGAATTGAAGATTCAAGTTGTAATTGAAGAGTGGAGAAGTTGAATTCAAGTATTGTAGAAGACTCAAGCATTCCTATTTTTGTATATTGAAGATCAATTGTGTTGATTGGATTGTTAATTGCTTTCTTAGATTTTCTACCCATGACTTTTGCTTGTAGCACCATGGGCTAATAGTTTTGTGCTTGGGATAATTTAAATTAGGGATGAAGTGATTTCCTCATGCTATAATTGTTGATAATTGTGATCAATTGAATTAGATTGCTTCCTAATTGTGAATCTTAATTGTGCTTCATGTAAAATTGTCTCTTTAGATTAATGGTTGATCACCCGACAATTTCGAATGATTGTATGAATTGGGGATTTCTACATTGAGAGATGGGAAAGACTAAGAATACTCACATTAGGCATTGTGATTTTAATGGAGTGATTAATTTCATGATGGTTTATGCTTTCTAATTTGATTGATTTGCATTTGGATACAATTATAGCTTGTTAATCATGGATTCCTTAATGGAGATTATCCCTTGCACCCCATTCCCCATTGTTTCTAGTCTATTTGATTTTGCATTCTAAGTGTTCGATTTATTGCTTGCATAGTTTAGCCATTTTAATTCTTGCCATTATTTTGTTGATTTTAGTCCAAAACCTTGTTGCAACTCTAGTCACCTAGAACTCATATCCTTAGGGCCTCGTTTGCATACTTTCTCCCTTGGGTTCGATAATTTGCGATTGGTCTTAATACCGCTTACCCTAAATACTACTCCAATCATCCACGATACTCCATTGCATTTGTGGGTATCCTCGCTCATCTAAATCCATAGAGAAGTTAGTTGCCATAGGTATTTTAACTTCCCTACTAGTAGTCATCCTAAATTTCTCTATAAGATCCTTAGCATATTTAGTCTGATGTATGAATATACCCTTACTCGCCTCGCTTAATCTGTAAGCCTAGAAAGTATGTCAATTAACCCATCATAGATATCTCAAACCTGTTTTCATGAGAACACTGAATTCTTCACACAAAGTCGATTAGGTGAACCGAAAATAATCATCTACATAAATTTGAACCAACAAGATGTTACCATCTATTTCTTTTCTAAACAAAGTCTTATCTATCTTACCTTTTGAAAAGCCATTTGAAATCGTAAATTCAGATAAGGTATCATACCAAGCCACAGGTACTTGTTTCAGTCCATATAGGGCCTTATTGAGTTTATAGACCTTATTATTGATCTTAAACCTAGGAGGCTGCTCCACATAGACTTCCTCAAGTAACACACCATTTAGAAAGGCAGACTTGACATCCATTTGAAAGACTTTGAAAGATTTATTAGCAAAGCAAATGCCAAGAACGACCTTATTGCTTCTAATCGGCAACTAGAGCATAGGTTTCATCATAGTCTATCCTTTCAAACTGAGTAACCTTGAGCTACCAATCTTGCCTTATTACGAACAATAACGTTGTTCTCATCTATTTTATTCTTAAACACCCATTTGGTGCCTATAATCTTTCTATGTAAGGGTCTTTCCACTAATTCCCAAACATTTTGTCTTTCAAAGCGATGCGATTCTTCTGCATGGCGGTTATCCATTTGGATCTGATAGAGCCTCCTCAATAGACTTAGGCTCAAGAAGTGATACATAGCAGCTCAACAGACTTTGAGAATCAACCATAGTTCGTGTCTGCACACTCTGGATGGGTCCCCAATGATCAGTCGGGTTGGATTATAACTTCTCATCCTCTTGCCTATTTGAGTAGAAGGATCCTCATCTTAAGACTCGGCTGGATACTCATCTTACTCTACCGGAGCAGACGTTCCCCCTTCATCTGCGACCTCGGCCGATCGGTGATGTTATGGGTGTCTCCTCGGATGGAGTCTGGAGAGGGGTTGTCTGCTGATTTTCGGATGGAGATTCTTCTTCATCTAAATCAATCAAGACTAGGCAGATAGACCGTTCTATGTTTAGTTTTGATTAGTTCAATTTTATCTAGATCATTTGTAATCTGATTCACTTTATCTCCGAGAAAGAAAACATTTCATCAAAAACCACATGAGGAGTTTCTTCCACACAAAGAGTTGTCTTATTGAAGACTCTACGAAGGCTTTGGAAGTGTTAGAATATCCCAAGAATATTCCATCACCGCCTTAGCATCAAAGGTCCTCGGCTTAGACTTCCCATTGTTATGAATGAAGCATTTACAACCAAAAGCCCGAAAATATGAGATTCTTGGAATCTTACCTTTCCAGATCTCATATGGAGTCTTACCCTTACTTTTAATTGGTAAGCACTGTTGCAGGTATAGCAGACGGTATTGATGGCTTCACCCGGAACCTGTGAGGGGTTCCATACTCAGCTAACATGCTCTCGCTTCTTTCAATATTCTATTCCTCCTTTCAACTATTCCATTTCTTTGTGGTGTTCGGCTGATGAGGTCTCATGAACTATGCCACTGTCATTTAAAAATGTTAGATAAACAAGAATTTAAAAATTCAGTGCCCTTATCACTCCTAATTTTAACAATATTAACACCTTTCTCATTTTGAATCATTCAGAATAGATCGGGGATCTTGTTCACAGTCTCATTCTTTTTTAAAAGGAATATTACCAAAGTGTATCTAGAAAAATCATCAACAACAACAAGAGTATATTTCCTTCCACTAAAGTTGAGAGGTGAAACAGTTCAAACAGATCAAGATGAAGTAGTTGTAAAACTCTTTCGGATGATGAAGTGTTAATACTCTTAAATGAGTGTCTGGGCTGTTTACCTTTTGACATGCATCACATTTCGGATCGGTAGAATATAATTTCTCGGGCAGTACTTTAACAAGATTCTTTCTAGCCAGCTTACTAAGAGTTTTGAAGTTCGAGATGACTAAGCCTCTTGTGCCATAGCCAGTGAGGTTATCTCCACCCTTAGCTACCAGACAAGTATCTTTGGGGTAACTGTTAAAGTTGACCACATAGACATTACCATGTCGAAGACGATTAGAAGCACCTTGTCTCAAGAGCTATCTAAGATATCACACTTGTCTTTAGAGAATTTTACAAGAAAACCTTTGTCACAGAGTTGAGAAAGCAGAGATAACAGATTATGCTTTAAACCATCTACAAAATATACCTCGAGATACTGGACATCCCTTATAATCAAGGTACCAACTCCCTTAGTTTGGCCACAATTGTTGTCTCCAAAAGAACTCTAGGACCATCAATATTTTGGAAGTTTGATAGTAACTTCTTGTTACAAGTCATATGATGTGAACAACCACTGTCTATGTACCAAATTGAAGCTAGAATCTCTTCCTTGAGTGATAGTCCCTGTGAATCCTGTAAAGCAGTTAGATATGAGGTACCCTAGTGATCTTGTGTCCTTAAAAGTCAAAAATCACTTTGGGTAACCAAACAAACATCTCATTGTTTAATAATAAATCAGACTTGGTCTATCTACCAAATCATCTACAATTATATCACATTTAAATGATAATTTATTGTATTCAAATTTAGTGAATTTCTTGAACTTAGGAAAAGTGGGATAGCATCTACTTCTCCCATCAAAAGAATTATAATAAGAATTTCTTCTTATCTTAGTTCTTGGAACTCTCTTAGTCTGATATAAGCTGAATTTTGGTTTTGAATTTGGGGATGCGATCCTTATCGACTAAGTGGTTTCCAAGGACCAATTTTAATCTCTTGTGAGGTTTTGAGACGCCTTCACAAATTTCCTAGGTTTTTGAACATCGATTTATTATTTTTATCATAACCAAGACCTGTCTTATCATGGAATTTTTGTGAAGTGCTAAAGATGTGATCTATTACCGATTGTGAGTTATTAAGTCGACTCATTTTGAAGACAAGCTTCTCATTGTCTTTCTTAATTAACTCATTCTCAAGACAGATCATCTCAAATTTGTCTTTTAAAGATTTTAATACATTTTCTAATCTTTCGGACAAGTGGTGATGTACTAGCCTCGGCACAGGGTAAACATTCCCCCTTGAATGTTTCCTCAAACTCGAGTAGTTTATAACACCTTTGCCTTTAGCTAGAATCAATCGATCTTTTAAAGTCAAATTTTCTGTCTCTAGCTGTTTATAAGCAGTCAAAGACATCTTTAGATCTTTCAATAATCCTTGAATGACAGCTTAATCATTATCTCAAATGCATTTATATGAATCATTATTAGAAGAAGAATAATAGACTACCTCTTTGCCCATAAGACAAATTTCATCGTCTCGATCCAAAATCGAGATGAGGATGATGATGATTTTCTTGATTCTTTTTCTTCAGCCGGAAGAGCCCTTTGATCTGCAAATCTCCTATCTCTCTTCTTTCTTTTCTCTTCTCGTTCCTTAGGAGTCACCGAGGACAATCATAATCGAAATGTCCTGGCTTGTTTCAAGTGTAACAAGTATCACTCCTATCTGTCTTAGTGTTAGATCAAGTAAAGTTTTGATGAGTTAAAAGATCAATCCGGATGAGCGGACATGTATGGAGAAAAGCTAAGATCGTGTGCTTAACCTAAGTGATCGGACTAGGTCAAGGACCGGTTAAGTCATTTGGAGATCGAGAGTTACAAGTCATCGGAGACAAACTCAAGTCTAGTCATCTGCAGGAGACAATTATGAAGAGCTCGAGACGAGGTCAAGACAAGCCGAGTAGAATAAGAAAGGGAAGTCTTCACCAAGTCACCGCAGCCGTGTAGAAGAAATCGGTGAGGTCAAGAGCAATTTTCAAGATTAAGTTTGTTAAAAGCAGTTTCGATTTGGTAGAACTGACTAACAAACTAACTGTCCTTTCGTACTTATAAATAGGTCTAGAATTTATTTTTCAAGATTAATTATGCAAATTTGATTTTTCACATCGTTCACTATTCGATTTTCAATCTCAATTCACAAAGTATTTTCAAAAGAGTTTTCAAAAGTTTCAAGTCTTTATAGAACACTTCTCCCGTAATCTTTAAAATTCATTATTCACTGTAATTCTTAGAATCATAAGAAGGAGTTAGGAGTACTTTGAAGATTTGAAGAAAAGTTGTAAGTTGTAAGTTGTAAGTCAGTGAAGTAAGAAAGTAGTAAGCAAGTCCCTTCTTCAAATTGGAGAAGGAGAGTGGATGTAGGATTGTTATAATCCGAACCACTATAAAATCGGTGTTCTTTCTTGCTTTATTTACTTATCTGTTCAATTTCCAATTTATCATTCAAAGGTTAATTTCGAATCAAAGTTAAAATCAATATCGGTTTGCTTTTGATCTTAATAAAGTTGAGATTAATATTGAATTTTCGCTGTGTTAATCTGGTACCACTGAATAAATTTTGTAAGATTTTGAAAATTTGAAAAATCTATTCAACCCCCCCCCTTCTAGATTTTTCCTAGAAGGCTGATACGCGTTTTACCTAATCTACTCAACTAATCGGGACCAACAGCTAGGACTGGTAGGATTTCTTTTGCAGGTGATTTGAACCTTCTTGTCGGCTCCTATTCTTATCATCATCATTGAATCATCTTCCTTTCTTCTTGATCCCGATCTGGATCTATCCTTTCCGCAAACCTCAGCTTATTACGTTTATATTTCATTCTCAATTTATCATACCTTTTGGTGAACAATGTCATCTGCTCCTTAAGAGATAAGTCACTCCTCTTGATTCGGTGATGTCTTGTCTTCTTTGTTTACAAAAGCAACAGACTTGGACGAGGTGCTTGACTCCATCTCGTCTTCCTCATCTTCTATCTGAATATCATATTCTAAGGCTTTTAGATGAGAAAATAAAGTATGATGAGTAATAGATGATAAGTTTTGGGTTGCTTTTAGGATATTTGACTTCTCTCTCCATCGCTTGGTCAAAGATCTTAGTATCTTATTGTTTATTCCCTTTTCAATAATTCTTCCCTAAATCCGTTGCTTCGTTGAGAAGATTTGTTAATCTCACATCCACCGATCTACTATTTCGTTCTCCTTCATCTTGAACGTATCAAAAGCATATAACACATCGCAGCCTTGTTTTCTTTCACTTGGTCGAGACTCCTTATCGGACTAAGAGAAACCCAAGAACCAAAATAAGAAGAAATTATTATTACAATCCTTTTGATGGAAGAAGCAGATGTTATCCCACATTTCCTAAGTTTAGGAAAATTACTAAATCTGAATACAACAAGTTATCATTCAAAAGTGATACAATTGTAGACAGATTTGGTAGAAAGACCAAGTCTCGATTTATTATTTGGAGATGAGATTTTTATTTGGTTACCTAAAGTGATACTTGACCTTCAAGGACCCAAGATCACTAGGGTACCTTATAACTAATCTGTTTTCAGATTCACAGGATCATCACTCAAGGAAGAGATCTTAGCTTCTATATATTAACATTGATAGTGGTTGTTCACAACACATTACCCATAACAAGAGGTGTTATCAAATTTCCAAAGCATTGATGGTCCAAGAGTATTATTTGGAGACAATAATTGTGGTCAAACTAAAGGTGTAGGTACTCTGATTATCAAAGATATTCAGGTATATGAGGTATATTTTGTTGAAGGTTTGAAACATAATCTGCTATCTGTTTCCCGACTTTGTGATAAAGGTTTTCTTGTCAAATTTTCAAAGGATAAATGTGATATCTTAGATAATTCCTCGAGATAAGGTACTATTAACCGGCTTTAGACATGGTAATGTCTATGTGGCCAACTTTAATAGTTGTCCCAAAGATACTGTCTGATAGCTAAGGGTGGAGAAGACCTCACTGCCATGGCACAAGAGGCATAGTCATCTCGAATTTCAAGACCCTTAGTAAGTCAAGCTAAAAGAACCTTGTTAAGAGATTACCTGAGAAACTTTTATCCACCGATCTTAAATGTGATGCTTGTCGGAAAGGTAAACAGCCTAGACACTCATTTAAGAGTATTAACTCCTCTTCATCCGAAAGAGTTCTACAACTACTTCATCCGGATCTGCTTTGGACTCGTTTCTCCTCTCGAGTTTCGGTGGAAGGAAATATACTCTTGTTGTATTAGATGACTATTCTAGATACACTTGGGTTATATTTCTTTTCAAGAAAAATGAGACTATAAACAAGATCCCCGATTTGTTCGCACAAATTCTAATGAAAAAGATGTTAATATTATTAAAATAAGGAGTGATAAGGGCACAAAATTTTTGAAATCTTGTTTATCTAACTTTTTCAATGAGTGTGGAATTATTCATGAGACATCTTCAGCAAGAACTCCTCAACAAAATGGAGTAGTTGAAAGAAAGAAGAGAACCTTGAAGGAAGCAACAGGAGCATGTTAGCCGAGTATGAAACCCCTCACAGTTCTCGGGTCAAGCCATCAACACAGCCTTGTTATACCCAGAACAGGTGCTTGGTTGTTAAAGACAAGGGTAAGACTCCATATGAGATTTGGAAGGGTAAGATTCCAAGAATCTCATATTTCAAAGCTTTTGGTTGTAAGTGTTTTATCCATAACAATGGGAAATCCAAGTTAAGAACTTTTGATGCTAAGGCGGTGATGGAATATTTTTGGGATATTCTAACACTTCCCAGTGCGTTTAGAGTTTTTAACAAGACAACCCTTTGTGTGGAGGAAACCCCTCATGTTGTTTTTGATGAGTTGTATTCTTTCTCGTAAAAGTGAATCAAATTTCGAAAGTCTAGATAAAATTGAACTAACCAAGACTAAACATAGAACTCGTCTATCTACTTAGTCTTGATTCGTAATCGATGAAGAAGAATCCCCATCCGATAATCATGAGACAACTTGATCGGACTCCATCGGATCGGACACCCTTGACGTCGGTGATCGGCGAGTCGGTGATGAAGGGGAAAGTCGCTGAGGTAGAGTCGAGGAGTTACCTACCGAGACTCAAGATGAGGATCCTTCTCCTCACATAGGCAAAAGGATGAGAAGCTACCATCCATCCGATCAGTTATAGGAGACCCATCTAGTAGTGTGCAGACACAAATGATGCCGGACTCAAAATCTTTTCACCGTTATGTGTCGCTTCTTGAACCCAAGTATATTGAGGAAGCTCTATCGGATCCAAATCGGATAAGCGCCATGTAGGAAGAATCGCATCGCTTGAAAGGCAAAGTGTATGGGAACTAGTGGAAAGACCCTTACACGTAAAGATTATAGGCACCTAATGGGTGTTTAAAAACAAAAGCAGATGAGAACAACATTATTGTTCGAAATAAGGCAAGATTGGTTGCACAAGGTTACTCACACGAGGGGATAGACTATGATGAAACCTATGCTCCAGCTTGCCGATTAGAGGCAATAAGGTTGTTCTTGGCATTTGCTGCATATAAATCTTTCAAAGACTTTCAAATGGATGTTAAGTCTACCTTTCTTAATGGTGTGTTGCTTGAGGAAGTCTATGTGGAGCAACCTCGTGGGTTTAAGATCAATAATAAGGTCTATAAACTCAACAAAGCTCTATATGGATCAAACAAGCTCCCGAGCTTGGTATGATACCTTATCTCGATTTCTTGACATCAAATGGTTTTTCAAAAGGTAAGATTGATAGAACTTTGTTTAGAAAGGAAGTAGATGGTAACATTTTATTAGTTCAAATTTATGTAGATGACATAATCTTTGGTTCACCTAATCGAAATTATGTGAAGAGTTTAGCATTCTCATGAAAAACAGGTTTGAAATGTCAATGATGGGTGAATTAACATACTTTCTAGGCTTACAATTAAACAGATGAGTAAGGGTATATTTATACATCGCCTAAATATGCTAAGGATCTGATTGAGAGATTTGGAATGACTACTAGCGAGAGAAGTTAAAAATACCTATGGCAACTAACTTCTCTATGGATTCGTATGAGCGGGGATACCCACATATGCAACGGAGTATCGTGGACTGATTGGATCTCTTCTCTATCTCACCGCAAGTAGGCCGCACATAGCCTTTGCAGTTGGAGTATGTGCAAGATTCCAGTCTAATCCCAAGAAAACTCATCTGGAGACGGCTAAGAAAATTCTTAAATATCTCAAAGGAACCTTGCAAGTAAGGTTATGGTACCCGGTGATGACAACCCCGAATCGACGGGTTATTCGATTCAGACTTTGGAGGATGTAAGATTGATAGAAAATCCACTTCAGGAACTTGTCAATTCTTAGGCAACAAATTAATTTCTTGGTTATCTAAGAAACAGACATCTGTTGCCACCTCCATAATCAAGCCGAATACATGGCACTGGAAGTTGTTGCTCTCAACTCCTCTGGATTAGTCAACACTTAGAGATTATAATATCCAGACATCACTGTTCCTATTTATCGTGATAGTAATAGTGCAATAACAATGACTTACAATCCTGTTACGCATTCTAGATGTAAGCATATAGACATTAGGCATCATTTCATTAGAGATCATGTTGAGAAGAATGACATTAGAATTGAGAAGATAGCCACCGAGTCACAAAGAGCGAGACATTCTTACAAAACCATTAGCCGAGTCTAGGTTTAAAGAATTATGTTTAGAATTAGGATTATTTGATGCATCCTTAGCTGGTTTTTAAATTGCTTGCATCGATAAATGTATTCCTTATTTTTGGTTATTTCTTTTCTTTAAATCAATGTCTAGAAAGAATTATCGGTACTAGATATGAGTCAAAGGACAATCGGGTAGCTGATATCATTGATTTCCTTTTTAGAAATCAAGAATCAAGGATTAATCATATTGACCTTATCCGACTTGATGATTACTTATCTCGACATTCGGTAAATCGATTAGGACACAATAGTCATCTCGATTTCTTGAAAACAGATGACTATCTCGCACCCTATTTGTTCTTCCCAGCCTACTAATAGTTTTGATGAGTTTGTTTACAGGAACAAGTATACTAGATTTGTCTCTTAAATCTCTTCAATCGTAAAACCTTCATCTTTGTTTCACCTCGAAACCTTTGTTTTCAAATAAAATTTTATAAGTCTGAGTATTTCAAATTAATCATACTATGTGACAAAACTGAAAATCCTTCATTAAGTTTTGTTTAAAAATTTGTGTTTTTCAAAATCGGACTAGGAGAAAGTTTTTGAAAAATATAAGACAAGGTCGATTTGACCAAGTATGACATTTACCAAGTCTCAAATAGAATACCCGAGTGCTAAGAAAGACATCTCATTGCTTACGTCGGGTATACTAATTACTTCGATAAAACAAGTCTATTAGTCGCCTAATCCGTAGGATAAACAATTACTTTTTACACAATTCAAGACGCGTAGAGGCCACGCGCTGAATTCGAAGCGATTTTCTCGCTAAACCGTCGATGTTTTACACGCGCTTTTTAAATCAACGGTTTAAAATTAAAACTCTGAGATCGTGCCACGTATCGCCTCCCCAACTTTCCCTCTCTCTCTTACGGGTTTAAAATCTTACCTTCTTCATTTAAAATTTTCACTTTCACATTTCACTTATCAAAATCCTCTGTAAAAATAACCTTTCTTACAAAAGTTATTCAAATGGCTTCTTCTTCTTCCCAAGCCCCTAGAGCCCCCACCTATATAACTACATCTATTTCAGAATTCAAAATGAATACGAGGCGCTAGAAACAAACTCAAAGCCGAAATGTATGTCGATTTTAAAACCACCCAAGATAGAGAATCCAAATGAGATTCTAGGCTACCTGGAAGCATCGAGACTACGAGGATATTGCTCAATGAAATCGGCAGAAACAGACTATGGATTTCATAGGGCAGAGTTTCTGCAAACAAGCGAGTTCATCGAAAATGGGTTCAAGATTACTCGTAGAAGGAACTCGATTGGAGTTTACTAAGGAAAACGTGGCTCGAATTCTCGATACAACGGCGGATGGAGTAAATCCTTTGATTTACAAGGGGAGGAATGGGAACAATCTTTTGATTTGTTTGCGAGGGTCACGTATAGAGGAACAAGGAGAGATTTGAAAAAGCACATGTTAAGAAGAAAGTATAGATTATTGATGACTATTGTGACCAAGTCCATTCTCGGAGATCGAGTTCACATGATGGTGTGACGAAATCCAGTTATCTTTGTATGCGCGCCATCTATGACGGAGTCGGGGGTAGATTAGGTTGAGGCTGCTTTGTCGGGAGATTGAAGGAGGAAAAGACAAGGCTGGTGTATAACCCTGTTGATGCTGATTGGGTTCCTCAATCAAGCGTGAGTCCTGCTCAATAAGATCACAAGATCTTGATGGATGGGCTGAACAAAAGGGTTCAAACAAGAGAGGGGAAGAAAAATACTCCAAGCGTAAAGGGTGACAAAGAATGAGAGATCAGTGGATTGCTAGATTCAAATGATGAATCGAGATGAGGCAAGGGCCAGAGAAATGAAGCGGCACTGGGGTACAGAGACAGCAGTGAGGTGAGGTACCGAGCCGAGGTACCCGAGGCTGAGATACCAAAGAATTGAAGTGGATGTACTGAAGACGGCCACCGAGGAAGCAATGGAGTGGAATTAGAGGTCACCCAACCTGAAGAACCCGGACTGATGTTCCACTCCAAAGGAGGTCCGAGAAGGAGGCTGGTCAAAGGCTGCGGATGTCTTGGTCGGAGGAGAGTCTTCTGCAACTCCCTCAAGTCTGCGCCGCGAAGAAGCCGCAACACTACAAATAGCAGCAACAGTAGAGAGGCAGAGAGAAGTACTGGAGGATCCCAACTCGGGCGCACAAGATCTGCCGAGAGGCGAGCCTCTCCAGTACATCATCAAACATATCTTCATCCGATAAATCCCCCACCCACCTTGGCGATGAAGAAGTATCCCAGTGGTACTTCGAGCCTCTTAAACACCTACTCCCGACATAATCCAAATCCAAACTACTCCACCTCCCACCTCATCCCCATCCCCGAAATCCCTCCCACCTCCACTCAACCATTCGATTTTCTCGACTTCCTCTCCACTAAATATCCCACTCCCTCACCCCAAATAAGTCCAATACACACCCCTGCACTGATGGATCTCAGGAAGCTTTGAGCTCTCCCTACGATCGACGCTCGAAGGAGGCCGGCGGAGTGATTCCCGAACTTCAGTTCAACCCCGAAGTGATGAAGGAATTTATTGAAGTATGGCTGGTCCATCATTTAAGGACTTGGAGATTTGGAGGAGATGAGTCTGCTCACAGATGAAGTTGGTGGGAAAATTTCATCTCACGGGAGAAAGTCGCTTGAGTCTGCGGGAATCACTTCGATCTCAACCATCCCTGTCGGAGGAGCAGCCTCTGAACCTCCCGAGAAGTCGCCTAGGCTTGCCCGAAATCTCCCCTGCCGCCCCTCCCGGCAGCCCGGGATCTACCTTCTCTTCTATATTAAATCACTGAGAAGAGAGTAGAGGATAAATTCACCCAGATGCTCATGATGAAAAGCTGCAGACATTGTAGATTCTCGGTGTGACAATGGAGGACATGCTAAAAGCATCCGAGTTAAATCTTTATCTTCTATTTCTAATTCTCGTTAAATTGATCACAAAGAAGAGTTGGCTGAAGTCAAGAAGGAAGTTGGAGCGCTAAGAGCCAAACCCAAGCCGACAATCGATTCTCGGCTGATGAGATCCTACTCAATTAATCCTCGCCTTCCACCTATTTTACCGTTATCAAGGAGCAGCTTGCTATGCTACTTGATGATGTTAAAAAGGGGAAGATGTGGAGATAGTTAAGGCCGAGCTCAACCATTAAACTTTCAGCGGCCACCAATCGAGATGAGCTCACCGCCCTAAAGATAAGAATTGAGCAGATTGAGGAGGCGATTAGGGCGAGATGAGCTGGCCGAGAAAGAAGGAAGCCGAGTGAAGTCTGGAAGATTTATGGCTAAGATCGGGAAAGAAAGGAGGAAGCCAAAGCCAAAGCCGAGGCGAAATTTGAGCGGGCAAGGGGAAAGAGGCCGATGATAGGGAGAAAGGGAAAGAGCATGAGCTAGAGAAAGTCGTGTCGCCTATCCGACAGAGCACGATGTCCAAAGCTGCTGGAAAGAGACCACTTGAGAAATCGGTGAGCAGCTTAGGATAGAGGCACAAAGGGACCGACGGATTAAAGGCGTAGAAGGTCTATTATGACCGAAAGGAAGCCGGAAGAAAGATTAAATCTGCGAAGGAAGGCGCGGGAATATTTGTGAGTTCCGGAAGAAGTGGGTGGTCCCATCGACTGGAGGAGGAGCAGATACGGCTGGATCGAGACTGAAGAAAGAACCGATGCTCCTCCAAAGATGATTGCGCATCCGGCATGGGCGGTGAGTACATGAAGTACGAGGCTAAATGGACCTTCTTCTCGTACATCAGAAGGAGTTGGAGCATCATCGAACAATGAAACCATAGCTTGGCATGACTGGATGGAGAAGGAAAATCCAAGCTTGTACGTAAACTTCTTGATGAAGGAGATGAGTGGTACAACGTGGATTTGGTTGCTCAGGACTACTCATCCATTCCAATTAAGCTGAATGATGATGGCACGATTGACAAGGAGTGGATCGGATCAACTATCAACTATGGGATAAATCAAATGAAGTTGGTCGATCCGAAGGAGATTGCGAGCCGAGGACGAGGATATTTGATCGATGCAGCTCCGGAGAAAGATAGATGGGCCAGATTAGATAAGCCAAAATCTTCTTATTTGTTCCATATGTAAAAATGTAAATGTGCTCTATATGAATGAGATGACCGGTTCTTATCGATTTACTTGTTTATTTTTTAAGTCTTCTTTCTTGTTTTAAGAAACTTTAAAATTTTTCTAAGTATAAATCATCCGAGAAATTTATCATCTCGGACTTAAAATTTTCAAATCTTTCTAAGTCTAAAATTTTTACGTCCTAAGACTTAAGTTTTTTTAAAATCTTTTGAAAAAAATCTTAAGACTCAAGAATTTTTACTTCAAATTTTTTAAGTGTGGATTAATGTGCTCTAACTTGAAATAAATCTGAATTTATAGTGTGAATGTGTTATGATATGCCTATCGACTATCTTGAATAACTTTGACTAACATCACCGCGAGTATGTTTCTTTTATAGTTTTAACATCATCAAAAAGGGGGAAATTGTTAGATCAAGTAGAGTTTTGATGAGTTAAAAGAACAATCCAGATGAGCAGACAACGTTGAAGAACAAGCCTAAGGTCGGAGTTCAAGACTAAGTCGTTGAGACTAGGTCAAGGAGGCTCGATTAAGTAAGCTGGAGACCAGGAGTTACAAGTCATCTGGAGACAAGCTCAAATCTAGTCGTCTCTGTAGGAGAAAATAATGAAGAGCTCGAGACGAGGTCAAGACAAGCTGAGAAGAATAAGAAAGGCGAGTCTTCACCAAGTCACCAGGACAGTAGAAGAAATCACCGAGATCAAGAGCAGCTTTCAAGATTAAGTTTGTTAAAGCGATTTTCGATTTGTTAGAACCGACTAACAAACTAACTGACTTTTCGCACTTATAAATAGGTCTAGATTTTATTTTTCAATATACTTATGCAAATTTGAGTTTTCACACTTTTCACTATTCGTATCTCAATTCACAAAGTATTTTCAAAAGAGTTTTCAAAATCCAAGTGTCTATAGAACACTTCTCATGTAATCTTCAAAATTTTTTATTCACGTAATTCTTAGATTCATCGAGAAGAAGTTAGGAGTACTTTGAAGATTTGAAGAAAAGTTGTAAGTTGTAAGTTGTACGATTGTGAAGTAAGTAAGTAAGCTGATAGTAGAGACCCTTCTTCAAGTTGGAGAAGGAGAGTGGATGTAGGATTGTTATAATCCGAACCACCGTAAAATCAGTGTTCTTTCTTGCTTTCATTTACTTATTTGTTCAATTTCCAAGTTACAATTCAAAGATTAATTTCGAATCAAAGTTAAAATCAATATCGGTTTTGCTTTTGATCTTATTAAAAGTTGAGTCTAATCTTGAATTTCCATTGTGTGCATCGGTACTTTGAATAAATTTTGAAAGATTTCTAAAATCTGAAAAATCTATTCAACCTCCCCTTCTAGATTTTTCCTAGAAGGCTGATACACTTTTTACCTAATCTACTCAACTAATCGGGACCAACACAATTTGCTATCTGTTTCACAATTTTGTGACAAGGGGTTTTGTGTCAAATTTACTCATAATGCATGCTATGTATTAGATGGTATAAATGAAAATATTCTATTAGCTGGAGTCGACAAGGTAACATTTATGTTGCAAATTTCAAAAGTTGTCCTAAAGATACTTGTCTTGTTACTAAGAGTTCAGATGACTTAAGTCTGTGGGCAATGCATTTACTTGGTCACTTAAACTTCAAAACTCTTAACAAAATAGCAAGGACATCTTTAGTTAAAGGACTCCCGATAAAGTATTTTCAAAGAACCATGTATGTGATTCTTGTCAAAAGGAAAAGCAGACTAAAGCTTCTTTTAAAACAATAAGTAGTCCTTCTTGAGAAAGGATTACGGAACTTCTTCACATGGATCTTTTTGGTCCAAGAACACCTCTCGGCTTTAGTGGAAGAAAATATACCTTGGTAATTGTTGATGATTTTTCAAGATTTACCTCGGTTATTTTCTTGTACAAAAAGAATGAGACTATGATTAAGATTCCGAATTTCTTAAAAAGATTCAAAATGAAAAAGGATTAAATATTGTTAAAATTAGAAGTGATAAAGGTACTTGAATTCCTAAACAAGCTGATTACTAACTCTGCATTAAGAATGGCATAGCTCAGAAACATCTCGCAACAAGGACTCCACAACAAAATGGAGTAGTTGAAAGGAGAAAGCAGAACCTTGAAAGAGACAGCTAGAACAATGTTATCGAGTACAATACTCCACACAGGTTTTGGGCGTGAAGTTGTTAATACACTGCTATGTTCAAAATAGAAGTTTGATTGTTAAAAATAAATGTAAAACTCCCTATGAAATTTGGAAGGAAGGTTTCCAACCGGGATACTCATCTGTATCAAAGGCATATAGAGTTTTTAATAAGACAACCTTATGTGTAGAAGAAACACCCCATGTGGTATTTGATGAATCTTCTTTTGAGTTTAATAAGACAGGGACATCACAAAGATATCGATGATCTAAATCAAATGACTATCAAGAGATCAACCATAAAATTCTACAATCAAGAATCAAACTCGGATGAAGAGGAAGAATCGAGACAAAGGAAAAGAACTCAAAGATCTTCCTCACCGGTGATCTACCGGTGATCGGATAATCAATACATCGGATGATCGGTAGAGTTATCGAAGGTAACATAGACTCATCCGAACTAAATAATTCAGACAAAACATCATCCACTGTAAAAGATAAAGGAAAGAAAGTAATGTCATATCATCCAGTGAGCGAGATAATTGAAGATTTAGATTACGGTGTCCGAGGCGAGGACCCAACTAAATCAAGATTGTATGTTCGATTGCTATGTGTCATTACTTGAACCTAAATCTATTACGTAAGCTCTAACCGATTCCAACCGAATTAATGCCATGCAAGAAGAACTAAATCGGTTTCAAAGACAAGATGTGTGAGAGCTTGTTGAAAGGCCTCATCATCAAAAAGTCATTGGAACTAAATGGGTCTTTAAAAACAAAAGGGATGAAAACAATATTGTGGTTAGAAATAAGGCCACTAGTTGCTCAAGGTTATTCACAATCGAGGGTATTGATTATGATGAAACCTTTGCACCGTAGCTCGTCTGGAGGCCATAATATTGTTTTTAGCCTATGCCGCTTTTAAAAGATTCATAGTTTTTCAAATGGATGTTAAGTCAGCATTTCTTAATGGAATCTTGGTTGAGGAAGTTTATGTAGATCAACCTCCTGGTTTTGTTAAAGGAGACAAGGTTTATGAACTAAGGAAAGCTCTATATGGACTTAAACAAGCACCAAGAGCCTGGTATGACAACTTGTCTCGATTATTTAATTCAAAATGGTTTTGTTAAAGGTAGAATTGATAGAACTCTTTTTAGAAAAGAATTTGGTTGTGACCTTTTGTTAGTTGATTTATGTTGATGATATAATCTTTGGATCAACTAACGTGTTTTTGTGTGAAGAATGTAGTCATCTTATGAAAAGCAGATTTGAAATGTCCATGATGGGAGAGATGACTTATTTTCTTGGACTCCAAGTCAAACAGACAAAGAAGGGAATATTCATAAATCAAGCCAAATATACAAAAGATCTTATTGATAAATTTGGAATAGGTACCAGCCAAGAAGCTAAGATACCTATGATGACAAACTTTTCAATGGATCCAGATGAGAAGGAGAAGACACTAATCAAACCGAGTATCGAGGTCTAATTGGTTCTTTATTATATTTAATCGCTAGTAGACCTGATATTTCATTTGCGCTAGAGTCTCAGGTTTCGATTTCAAGCTAATCCTAAGAAAAGCCATCTTGAAGCAAAGAAAGAAAATTCTTAAGTATACGAAAGGAACAGAAATGTTGGATTGTGGTATCCGGTGATGACAACTTTGAGTGTCTGGATACTCGGACTCAAATTTTTGTGGGTGTAAGATAGATAGAAAATCTACATCCGGTACTTGCCAATTTCTTGGTAGTAAGCTGATTTCATGGTTGTCTAAGAAACAAACCTCTGTAGCTACTTCCACAACCGAAGTGAGTATATGGCAGTGGAAGTTGTTGTTCCTGATCTGGATAAGTTAATGCTAAGGGACTATAACATTATCACCAAAGATGTAGCTATCTTTTGTAATAGTAATAGTGACATAGCTATTACCCATAACCCAGTCCTACATACAAGATGCAAGCATGTAGATATCGAACACCACTTCATCCGAGACCATGTAGAGAAAGGTGACATCGGACTAGAAGATTCTCGACCGATTTCCAAAGAGCGAGACATCTTGACAAAGCCATGGGCAGAGACAAGGTTTAAAGAACTATTTGTAGAATTAGGATTATTAGATGCTTCTTTAGTTAATCTATAATTCTATGTTTTTCATTCTTTGTCTCTCTCAATTTAGTTTACTATTTCTAGAAAGAATTATCGCATAGATATGAGTCAAAGGACAATCAGTAGCGATATCATTGATTTCCTATTTTGGAATCAAGAATCAAGGATTAGTCACATTGACCTTATCCGATATGATAATTACTTATCGACATTCGGTAAATCGAGACTAGGGCACAATAATCAGGTGATTTCTTGAGAAGCAGATGACTATCCGCACCCTATCCGATCTACCTCAAGTTACTAATGTTTTTTTAAGTCTATGTCTTTGCGGGAATAGGTCACGAGATCATATTGATAACTCAGACTGCTCCACCTCATCTTTCATAAACCTTCTTATCCAGACACCTTTGCCACTGAATAATCTCCATATATTATGTTTTCTTATAAAATTCTTATCGGATTGATTGATTGGAAAACCTAACTTGAGAAAATCAAATCGAGACTGTTTATTTAAAATTTTTTTAAGTCTTTAAGTTTGCCAAAAGATAAAACTAAGTCGTTTTAAAATCAGACGAGTTACTTTATCGAGATGACTTTACAAACCCATCTGTTTTGAAAACCCTTATACGAAGTAAGGTAACCCTAAGTGACGTCAGGCATACTTACTTCTCTGCATAAAGTAACCTACATCCGTGAAATCAACAGTCTATAAAGTAACTATTTACGCATTCTAAAGGCAAGTAACCTACATGCGCTGAATCCCAATCGTTTATCCAGATTTTTTAACCGTTGATTCAAAGACAAGAAATCCTTTTAAATAAATGGCTTAGATTAAATCAGATTTTCTAAAAGCGGTTTCTCTTTCCAATTTTTCCTCCTATAAATACATCTTCTTCTTCAATCAAACTTTTTCACTTTGAAAGCTATACTTATACTCTGAAAATTTTCAAAAACCCTTAGCCAAATTCTTCTATGAGCCATACCAAAAAGCGATTAGGAGTAACCTCAACCATGGTGGAAGTACATACCGAGACTTACAACAAGAAGATCAAGTCGGAGATGTACGTCGACTTTTATACAACCACCGATGGAGAATCAAGACAGATTCTTGAGTTATTGGAGAGGTCGGGATTGAGGACATTCTATTCCAAGAAATCCAACTCCAATAAAACTCTGGATATGAGAGGTATAGAGTTCTACGTCAATGGAACATTTGAAAATGGGATATTCAAAACCTGTGTTTACGGTGAGGTGTTGTGATAACTCCGGCAGAGGTGGCACGGATTTTTGATACAAGCGTGAAGGAGTAAACCCCCTCACATACAAATCAGACGAATGGGTAGAATCATTCCAGATGATTGCCCGAAATTCAATAAGGGATATGAGGTCTCGAGCCGAAGAAGAAAATGCTCCGATGGAGATATTATGCATTAATGACGATATTGACGAAGGTCATTTTAGGGAGTAGAACTCCCATGATGGGTTGACGAGACCCAAGCTGTGCTATATGAGGGCCATCCTAGATGGAGTGCAAACCAACCTGGCCGGGATGCTGCTGGGAAGGTTTGAGGCGAGAGGAAAAGGCCGGAAGTAGTAAGTGGGAAATGGCAGCTAAGTCAATCACCGGCTGTTCAATAAGGTGACAAGTGATTTTGGAAGACTTCTTGACAACCGAGATCAATCAGGCTGATAGAGTCGAGCCTACACCAAGCAAAAATGGTCAGCCGACAAAGGATGGGCCGCTTGGGGCTCAGTGACTCGACGAAGGAGCGGTGAGGATAGGGCTTAGGACCCCTCGGTGCCGAGGAGGAAGAAGCTCGAAAGGACCCCTCCCCTTCACCCCGAGACGGGTACAATTCTCTCCCTCCCCTCTCCACCCCCACTCGCGATGAAGAGGTGACCCAGCCGGCACCTCTCGAGCCTCTTAAATGACTACTCCCACTATAGTCCAAGCCGAAACCTCATTAGTCACACTCCCTCAAACCCAAACCTCATATCCTCCTCCCTCCCCATCCGATTTCTTTTCTTTCCCTAGCCGGACCAGTCTACTCCCCCACCCCCATAACCACCATCTCACCCCCGACCTTACTCCCATCTTCCCCAACTCTCTCTCACAGCCCACCCCACCTACTATCCCACAGCCCAACCCCTTCTCCACCACCCACTACATCCGAAATACCACCCCCTCCATCTTCACCCCCACCCGAGATTCCTCCTCCACCACCATCGAGACGCCCCCACTTCCTCTCAACCCTTTGATCTCAACCCGTGGATACCTCCAACATCTTTGGAGATATCCACATGAAGCTCCCTAGTCCAACTTCTACCACCCCTCCTCCTCATCCGATTACGAGGAGGAGCCTAGTCCAATCTTTGCCATCTCCTCAGCCTTTAAGGATCTACACAAGCATATAATCACTAAAGTCTAAAGGTTGATGGAGAAGAAGACGAGGAAGATGATTCGAGCAAATACCGATATAATGCTCGCCAACATGCAGATTGCGAGGTCAACATCACTCACAACCTATCAGCCAACCTTAGCACTGCTGTTGGTACCCGGCTGAAGTAACCCTGGAGGAGGAGGTGAAGGTGCTCAAGCAAAAGGTGGTAGCGAGACAATGAAGTCTGGTCAATGCCCTTACTTGAGATCGAGGCAGACTTTAGGGTTCATTGCTCTGCCTTGGAAAAACAGACTCCAGACCACTGCAAGATGAAGTCAAAAGGGGAAGGAGTGAAGGAAGAATGGACACCCTCACAGTGGAGTCATGTCCCTCACAGACAAGCTAGACTCAAAGGCAGACTGTGAGTTGGAGGCAGCCAAAGTGAAATCAAGATCAAATCGGATGAGTTGGCTGCCTTGCAACCGAGGGTGGCCTAGATAGAAGATGCCATCCGAGAGGATGAGGAGAAGAGGAGGAAGGAAGAAGAGGAAAAGACTCGAGAAGCTGCTGGCCAAGATGAAAGAAACCGAGAAACCCGAGGCCAAGGGCAAGGGTAAAGGAAGCGGCAGCAGCTCGGAAGGAGTCATCACCGTGGCGGTGACGGCACTGAGACCAGTGAGCGGAAAAGTAAAGAACGACTACTCAAACCTCTCGGTGAGCAAATCGAAGAATCCATGCTGAAATAGAGAGGTATGAGAAGCGGGAGAAGAAAAGATCGAAGAAGGCTGGGTAAGGCGGAGTCAAGTAGGGACAGGGGACACTCGGAAGTGGGTATCAAAAGCGGTGATGAAGCGAGACTTCCGACCCGTCCACCGCTCATCGGCTCCTCCGAAGATGGTGTCTAGACAGTTCACCGAGTACAAAAAGAAAGCTCTGGATGCCGGATGGATGTACTTTTGGTACATCTTGAAGGCATCTCAATCTGGTGCGGTGATGAAGACATGCAATGGCATAAGTGGATGGAAAAAGAGGATGTTGATCTATATAGAAGACTCGCTCAATGAGGCACATCGGAGTTTTCAAGCTGCGATTTTGTCGCTCTAGCCTATGAGTAAGTCTCTCCTAAACTGAATAAAGACGGATCTCCGGACATGGAATGGGTCAAATCAGTCATCATCAAAGCTGAAAAGAGAATCCGAGCTCACGAGACAAAAATGAACTCAAATCAGAGCAAGGATTTTCAATGGTGAACATTCCGAAGCAAGTCGATGGGAACTTGATAGACCAGGATTTTCTTTTCCTTATCTCTATTTTTATCGAGTTCTCCCTATCTCGTAATTTGTATATATGTGAATAAATTCATTTTGACCTATGTGATTTACTTATCTTGTTCTTAAAGTTTTTTATTGCTTTAAGAAAACTAAAATTTTTTAAAAAAATATTAATCATCCGAGAAATTTATCTCTCGGACTCAAAATTTTCTAAAATTTTTCTAAGTCCTAAGACTTAATTTTTACAGACTAAATATTTTGGAAGAGTCAAAAAGACTTAAAAACTTTCTCTTGTGAATTAAGTGCTTTAATTTGGATGAATCTGTTTTAATGAGAAAATGTGCTCTGATATACCTATCTCGATTATCTTAACTAACTCTAGACTAACTTCATTTGTGAGTGTGTTTCTTCCTTGTAGGTTTTAACTTCATCAAAAAGGAGGAAATTGTTAGATCAAGAAAGTTTTGATGAATTAAAAGAAGCGATTCGAGATGATCGACGACTATGAAGAACATCCGAGACTAAGTCCGAATACTAAGTGATCGGACTAGGTTGAGGATGGAACAAGTCACCAAGACTGAATGGTTGCAAGTCGTCTAGAGACAAGCTCAAGTCTAGTCATCTGCAGGAGACAAGTATGAAGAGCTCGGATGAGGTCAAGACAAGCGAGTAGAATAAGAAAGGCGAGTCTTCACCAAGTCAGGCATTTAGGCAGTAGAATAAAATCAGCTGAGGTCTAGAGCAGTTTCTAGTTTGTTAAAACTAATTAACAAACTAACTGCCTTTTCAGACTTATAAATAGGTCTAGGCACTTCATTAAAATATAGAGATCACCCGAATTATTCATTTTAGCAATGTATTCTCACAATTCACAAGATTTCGAAAAAGCACAAAAATTGTTTTCAAGGATTTCTTCATAGATTTTTCTAAGTGTTTATAGAACACTTTCTTATACATCTTCAAACACTCTTCTATCATTTTAGAATTAGATTTTTCAAGAATAGTTTAGAAGATTGAAGATTTGAAGATCGGTTTGTAATTTGTAAGTCGTACAATTGGAAAGTGAGTAAGTAAGCTAGTGGAAGAGACCCTTCTTCATGGTTTGAAGAAGGAGAGTGGATGTAGGACTTTATAATCCGAACCACTATAAATGCAGTGTTCTTTCTGCTTTTGTTTACTTATTTGTTTTCAAATTCCCGGTTTATTAGTGAACATAAATTTCGTAATAAAGATAAGACTGGTTATCAGATTGCTTTTGATCTTGTTCAAGTTGAGTTCAAAACTAAATTTCCGTTGTGTTACTTTGAAGTTTTGAGTAAGTTTTAAAGAGATTTGTAAAAATCTATAAAATCTATTCAACCCCCTTCTAGATTTTATCATAGAAGGTTAACTTATGTTTTCTTAATCAACTCAACCAATTGGGACGAGCGATTACTTATCAATTGTCCACAACATGGCTTTCCGGAGGAGCAAACTATCATGTACTTTTGTAATGGCTTGACGGATAGTGATAGATCCTTTCTCAATGCATGTGCTAATGGTTCGATTTGGTCAAAGACGGTGGGGCAAATGAATTATATTATGGAGAATATTGCCCAAGACTCTTTTCAAGTGACGGTGAATCGAGGAGCTTATCATAGGGTGTCTCATGTGGAGGAGATTGAATCTATGAAGACAATGATGATGACGATGATGGATCGTTTAGGAGCCCTTAGTACGTCTCAAGCTCAACAAAGTGTGAGTCCATCCATTCCTCATGTTGATTTGTGTCAAAGCCCAATGCCTATTGAAGAAGTGAATTACATGGGAAGGCCTCCATACCAAGGAGGCTATCAAAGCAATTATCAAGGCAATTTTCAAGGTGCAAGGCCATATCAAGTGCCTTATCAAAATAGGCCTCAAGGTAATTTTCAACCTCAACCTCAAGCTTCATATGTATAATGCCAACAATTGGAGGAGACATGAAAATTTCTCATATGCTAATCCGAGAGCCGCCGTTTAATTACCTCTCGGTTTTGATCCGGGTGCCAAAGCACCTAATAATGAAGGGAAGGAAACTATGGAGGAGCTACTTGGGATGATTGTGAAGAGGTTAGAGGCCAATGATTCATGATTGGATGATATTGGAAAGCAAATGGACACTAGATTCAAAACTATTGAGCGCCAAGTGGGTCAATTGGCCACAATGGTTGGAAAGCTTTCATCTATGGTGGATTATTTGCAAAACAATGGGAAATATCCATCCACCACTGAAATCAACTCAAGATAGCATTGTCAAGCCATTGAACTAAAGAGTGGTACAAAATACGAAGGACCACAAATGCCTTCTAATGATGAGAAAGAAGAGGAAGAGAAAAATGATGAAGAGGGTTTTGATGAAGAGAAGCAAGAGGCCATGGAAGAGAAAGTGGAAGAGAAGAAAACCGAAGTGGGTGAGAGCATGGGAAGAAAGGGAAAAGCCAAGGCAAGTGGAGAAAGATGCTTCGGGTGTACCAAAAACAGTTGTTCCTTTACCTTATCCCCAAAGGTATATGAAGAAAGAGTTGGATGAGAAGTTTGCTAGGTTCCTTGAAGTGTTCAAAACCTTGTATATCAACATTCCTTTTCAGAGGCCCTAGAGCAAATGCCAAATTATGCTAAGTTCCTCAAGGATTTGCTAGCCAAAAGGAGAAGTATTGAAGAGCCGAGTTAGTGAAGTTGACTATGGAGTGTAGTGCCTTGCTTCAACAAAATCTCCCACAAAAGTTGAAGGATCCGGAAGCTTTACTATTTTGTGTGACCTAGGGAATGGAGTGGTGAAGCATGCTTTGTGCGACTTAGGGGTAAGCATTAATTTGATGCCCATGTCCATGTTCAAGAGGCTCGATCAAGGGGAGTTGGGGCTACTACCGTTACTCTTCAATTAGCCGATGGGTCAACTACTATTCCTAGGGGTATTGTGGAGGATGTCTTGGTAAAGGTAGAGAATTTTGTGTTCGAGCGGATTTCATAGTGCTAGAGATGGAGGAAGACAAGGATATACCTTTGATTCTTGGGAGGCCCTTTTTAGCTACCGCAAGAGCGGAGTTTCATGTGATTGAGGAAACCTCACTTTGAAGCTCAATGATGAAGAGCTTAGGTTCTCAATTCAAGACTCAATGTAGCACCCTATGGAGAAAGAGGAATGTCATGTGGTGGATGTGATTGATTCATGCGTTCAAGAGGCTTGGGAAAACTCTTCTTACACCCTTCTTTCTAATGATTATGTTTTTTCTACTTGTGATAATGTGTCTAATGAATATTGTAGTTCTCATGTTATTGATATGTTGGAACCACCGGATCACCGACTCTATATAATTATCGATTCGAGATCACATGTATGAAACACGCAATGAAAAAGGAATCATACCTATTCACCTTAATAGGTGAAGATGAACCAGTTCTAAGGTCGAATCACGATTAAGGATGAACCACGAACCTCACAATTTTCTGCCGTATACCTATCCCTTTCCCTTGGACATCGTGTGGGCGATTTATCTTCCAAGGGAGTCTAATCCGCCTCCTCTTTTCTTACATTTTTTTCACACGTTTGTGAGGCTCACGAAGTAGGGTTTATTTATAGGCTACAATAGGGACCCTAAGGAGGAATTAGGGTTGGGCCTCCCGATGGGCCTAGGCGTCCCGTGTTCACTCTAAACACTCCACTTAAACCCATCAATTATAACTCGGTCCACTAAAGAGTTATAATTGAACTACCGTCCTAATTCCATATTACAATATGGGCTCCTTTATTATGTGTACGTTTATTTCCCAATGTTTAAGATATTAAATGTCCGTAAATTAAATAAGTTCTTGACAACTTAATTAATTTACATCTAATTCCAAGAGTAGTACTACTCATATTTATTATCATGTCGGATTAAATCCACCGTAGGGTTTACATGATAATCTTTATGAGCTCTTTAAGGGGACATCATCATCTTAAATAATTAGGACACGGATTCCTTCTATAATCAACAACACACCATATAAATAGTGTTATCTCCCAATTCACCGAGCCTATTGATTTAATAAATCTCACCCATTGGTAAATTAAAGAAATAAACACCGAGTACACATGCTCGTTATTATATAGGGATTAAGAAGACGTACATCCATAATAACAGAGGTCTTGCTCTTTTATATAGTCGGCACAAATTGAATAACCTCATATGGTCCTCGCTCAATACATACAAAATGTACTAGTGTAACTTTATAGTCAAGATAGACTAATACCAAATTACACCACAACCGCTCCAATGGTTTGTCCAAATCCATCTTGGTTGTGAGCTATTATTTATAATCTATAAAGAATCGATAGCATGATCTTCTCGTGTGACACCACACACCATATTATCTACAATATAGACTAACTGGGAAAAAATAATGATATATGTATCAATCATAAAAAGTAAGTAATTTGATAATAATGAATCTCATATCAAAAGGATGTTCATACAAAAAGCTAGGCTTATAGTATACATCCTAACGTGATAGGGATGCATTGGAGGTGGACGAATTGAAGGAGATAAGTTTTGAAGGATTTCCAAACCAACCTTGGAAGATCAATGAGGAAGGGAAACCACTTGGAGAGAAAGTGAAAGCACCACTCAAGCCACTCCCGAGCACCTCAAATATGCTTACTTGGAGGAGAATGAAGGGAGTCCGTAATCGTGTCATCATATCTTGCATCAAATGAGGAAACAAAATTGCTTGATGTGCTACGTAAGCACAAATCGGCCATAGGTTGGTCAATTGAAGATTTGAAAGGTATAAATCCCTCAATTTGAATGCATAGGATTAGGCTTGAAAAGGACCATAAACCCGTAGTGCAATGTCAAAAGAGAGTGAATCCTAACATACAAGAGGTAATTAGGAAAGAAGTTGTTAAATTGTTAGATGCTAATATGATCTTTCCTATTTCCGATAGTCCATGGGTATCTCCATTGCATGTTGTAGCTAAAAAGGGGGATAACGGTAATTAAAGGGGAAAATGATGAATCTATTGCAACTCGGGTAGCTACGGGGTGGCGAGTATGTGTAGATTATAGAGAGCTCAACTAGGCCACGTGCAAGGACCACTTTCCTTTGCCTTTCCTAGATCAAATGCTTGATAGGTTAAGTGGATTTGAGTATTATTGCTTCTTAGATGGTTATTCCAGATACAATCAAATTATGATTGCTCGAAGACCAAGAGAAAACCACTTTTACTTGCACGTATGGTCCATTTGCTTGGAAGAGAATGCCATTTGGTCTTTGCAATGCTCCCGCAACTTTTCAAAGATGTATGATGTCAATTTTTCATGGCTTAATTGAGAAGATTATGGAAGTTTTTATGGTTGACTTCTCCATTTTTGGAGAGTCATTTGATACTTGTCTAACAAATCTTGACATTATTTTGCAAAGGTGTGAAGACATAAACTTGGTGTTAAATTGGGAGAAATGCCATTTCATGGTAAAGGAAGGCATTGTGTTGGGACATCATGTGTCCGCAAAAGGCTTGCAAGTAGATAAGGCCAAGATTGTGGCTATTGAGAAGTTACTTTCTCGTAAGGATGAGAAAGGGATTCGATCATTTCTTGGTCATGCCGGATTCTACCAGCGATTCATTAAGAATTTCTAACAAATCTCTAAACCTTTATCTCATCTCTTAGAAAAAGAAATTCCATTCGATTTTAATGATGATTGTTTGGTTGCTTTCAGGACCTTGAAGGAAGCTTTGATTAGTGCCCTATCTTGATCACTCCGGATTGGACAAAGTCGTTCATTTTAATGTGTGATGCTAGTGACTTTGCCATGGGAGTGGTTTTGGGACAATTGAGAGAGAAAAGGTTCCATGCCATCTACTATGCTTCCAAAATCTTCAATCCGGCGCAAGTGAATTACACCACAACCGAGAATGAGATGCTAGCGGTAGTGTATGCTTTTGATAAGTTTCGACCCTATCTTGTGGGGTCAAAAATTATTGTTTACACCGACCATGCGGCCATTAGATACCTTATGACAAAGAAGGATGCAAAGCCCCGGGCTGATTAGGTGGATCTTACTCTTGCTAGAGTTCGATATGGAGATCATAGACAAGAAAAGGAGTGAGAATGTTATTACGGACCACCTCTCAAGGCTTGAAGGAGTGGAAGATGAGAAGAGAGATGTAAAAGAGGTTGAAAAGTCATTTCCCGATGAAGGGTTGTTGGGCATCGAAGAGGTGTTGTGCATAGGGAAAGAAGGAGAAACTCCATGGTTTGCGGATTTTGTAAATTTTTGGCAAGTGGAGAGCTACCACCGAGTTGAATCCCTATGAGAGGAAAGTGTTCTACAAACGTGCTAAGCACTACATATGGGATGATCCGTATCTCTTCAAGATTGGGGTTGACGGGATTTTAAGAAGATCCATGACTAGAAAAGAAGGAGTGGAGATAATGAGGCATTGCCACACTTTGCCTTGCGGTGGACACCATAGCACCTACAAAACCGTGAGGAAAATCTTGTTATCGGGGTTCTATTGGCCAACCTTGTTCAAAGATTGTGCGAAGTTCATCAAGGAATGTGATAGGTGCCAAAGGGTAGGAAACCTCACAAATAAGGATGAAGTGCCTTTAAGTAACATCCTTGAGGTAGAGATTTTTGATGTGTGGGGAATCAATTTTATGGAACCGTTTCCACCATCCATGGGGTATCAATATATCCTTGTTGGGGTTGACTATGTGTCAAAATGGATAGAGGTTATTCCTGCTAAGAGCAATGATGCCAAGGTGGTGATAGAATTCTTGAGAAGAATTTTTACAAGGTTTGAAGTTCCTAGAATTTTGATAAGTGATGGTGGAAGTCACTTCATTAACAAAGCCATGGAGAAGCTCTTGCAAAGATATGATGTTAAGCACAAAGTGGCTACTCCTTACCATCCTCAAACAAATGGCTTGGCCAAGTTTCTAATCATTTGATTAAGGGGATCTTAGAAAAGATGGTGAGAACAAGTCGGAAAGATTGGACAAACAAGCTTGAGGATGCATTATGGGCATATAGGACCGCCTACAAGACCCCTCTTGACATGTCTCCATACCAATTGGTTTATGGAAAGACTTGCCATTTTCCGGTTGAGCTTGAGTACAAGGCTTTTGGGCTATTAGAAGATTGAACCTTGATGAAGAGCTAATGGGGGAGAAGAGAGTCCCTCAATTGCATGAGTTGGAGGAGTTCAGGATGCATGCTTATGAGAACTCGAAGATCTTCAAGGAAAATACCAAGAAGTGGCATAATTCAAGCTTCAAGGAAATAATTCAAAGAAGATGATCAAGTGTGTTAGGAAGAAAGTTGTAATTAGTTTTGATGAGTTAAAATGTAAAATAGGATGACCAAATTTGAGTATCTTGTATAGACAATTAAGTAAGTATTAATATGTAAATAGAGTTATGAACAAATGATAGATAAGGATAGTTGAAGAAATCAAATAAGGATCGAAATCGACTAGGACAAGAATCGACGAGAACAAGAAATCGAGATATGGATAAGAAGTCGACGAGAACAGCGTGAAGAAGACAGATAAGGTCTAGAACGATAAACAATCATCAAGACATAGAATGAAGACGAAGACAGAGTGAGTCGAAAGCGACGATGATGTGTTAAAGAATTTCACACAAATGTCAAGAAACAATTGCAACTAACCAAGAAGAAGTTACAAGATTCGGTTACATTGTTATAACCGATCAAACAGAATTCACAAGGAAGTTACAACTACCAATGAAGATCTCTATAAATAGGGATTGAAATCAGAATAGAATTACTTTTTGAATCATTGCAACTACATAGCTATTCCCGCACATTCTATACGCACATTGTAATCATGCACACAAACGTTCTATACGTTTTCAGCTTTTAGTGTTTGTATACCACTATTCATAGAATATCTTCAAGCCATTGATATTCGTAAATTAGGAAGAAATTGTTGTAAGGTGAGGATTCACGATTGTAAGTAAGTAAGGAAGAAAGAAGGAAGATAGTAAGTGAAGACCCTTCTTCAAGTTGAAGGAGGAGAGTGGACGTAGGATCGTTTGATCCGAACCACTATAAACTACTGTGTTCTTTACTATTTTCATTTACTTATTTGTTCATATCGATTCATGTTCATAATCAAAGATCAATTTCGAAATTAAAGTTAGACAAATTATCAGTGTGCTTTTGATCTAAATAAAGTTGAGTTTAAAATCCAATTCACTGTGTAACTTTGGTGTACCTTTGAATTAATTTTTCGAAGATTTGTAAAATCTGAAAAATCTATTCAACCCCCTCTTCTAGATTTTTCCTAGAAGGCTGATTCAAGTTCTCTTCAATATACTCAACTAAGTGGGACCAACAAGTGGTATCGGAGCGGTGTTAAGTCAGTTTCCGATATTGATTTTAGGTCTTAACCAGGATTCTGAAATTAATTCTTGATTATCTTCATCTTCATAGTTTCACTATGCTACTAATAAGATCGTGTAAGTTTTTGGTTTTCTATCTCAACATGTCATCTGTTAAGAGCAAGAAATCAAGGAGTCTACCTAATTTCTCAATCGAAGAATATGACTACTGGAAATTTAGGATGGAGAATCATCTCAAAGCGATTCATGATAGAATAGAGGAGGTTCTTGAAGAAGGACCTATCAAATTTTATAATGGAGGCACCGGAGTGGCACCGAGTCACCAATCAAGGGTCGATAAGAGAAAAAGAGCTCGGAATCGACAAGTGATGAAAGAAAGATCCATAACTGGATCAAAGTTGCTAGAACAGAGAGATCATTGAAACATTGATTTAAGACTGGATCGAAAAAGTGAAAAGATGCAAGTCTTCCAAGGAAATGTGGGAAACTCTTGCCGGAATTTGTGAAGGATCGTAATGTGTCAAAGAAAACAAACAACAATCAGTATTACATGTTTTTGACACTTTCAAGATGAAAGAAGGAGAATCCAGTGATCAACTAGATGTTAGGACTCGACTAATCTTCTAAATAAGGCAAATGATTTGGGTAAAACTTATTCAGAGAGAGAAATCAACAATAAGGTGTTGAGGTCGTTAAGCAAAAGACGGAGAGAGAAAGCTAATATTCTTAAAGCTACTCAGAATCTATCTTCAATTTCACACCACACTTTATTTTCTTACCTCAAGGCATTAGAGTATGACATGCAAATCGAAGACGAAGAAGATGAAGCGAGAATCTTCAACATCCTGGAAAGACTGTAGCATTTCTTCATCAAGAAGAATCCGAGAAAATCTCCAAGGCATCTGATTTATCTATAAAGGAAAAAAATTGCTCTTTTTTTTTTAAAACGATATGAAAGGCTTAGAATGAAGTACAAAAGGAATAAGAGAGATAGATCAAGTCGAATGAATTATAGATCGGATAAAGAAGAAAAGAGTTCAAACAATGATAGGAAAAAGGATCGATAATGAAGCACAAGTCACTAATTAAAAGAGGAGATAGTAGTCCTAAGACAGACAGAGGAGATATTTGTTATACATGCAACAAACCTGGTCACTATAGTTATGATTGTCCTCAACTCACTCCAAGAGAGAGAGAGAAGAAAAGAGGAAAAGCGAGACAGAAGGTATGCCGATTAGAGAGCTCTTCTAGCTGAGAAAGAAGAAGTTCATGAAACATCATCATCCTCATCCTCATCTGATTTTGGATCAAATGACGACATCCGTTTAATGGAAAACGAGGTACATTACTATTCTTCTTCGTATAATGACTATGATACCTTATCTCGAAACTAATCCTAGTCTTATAAATAAACTTTTGAAAGACTTGGAGATCGCTCTATCTCGCATATAAACAGAGATAGAGACTGAAAACTTTAATTTAAAGAATCAAATTACTGATCTAACTAAAGTCAATCAAACAAAGGATAGTGAGAAACCAGATCGTACATTCAAGGGGGAATGTCGATCGAGACTATCCCTATAGCACCTTGCTAGATGAAAGTGAAGAGATGTGCATTGTATTGATTAGCTTACATTCAAGTCTCTACTACTTAGTCACTCTTATCCATAAATATCCCACCTTTCCAAAGAGCCTACATTACAACCTAGAAGAAAGACCTCTTTGATTCTTGATTGATCACAAATGATTTTGATTGAGATTAAGTCTTGTGGCAAGCATATGGTGTACTTATTTGTGAAGTTGATGATTGAGTGCTTTAAACCTTGATACACCCGAGTGAAGAGTGAAACACTCCATGGAAGGAGCAATGTGTTGAGTATTTGATTGAGCATTTGTTTGAGCATGATTTGTCTTGATGGCTAGTGGATAGTTGCATTGATACAAGTGATCATTGATGAGTTCGATTGTCTTATTTTTCGTCTATGATGCCATGTGACATAATTGCAATCAATTCACTCCTTTGTTCTTAGTTTCTCGTTGCTCGAGGACGAGCAACAATTCCAGTTGGGGGTATGATTGGAGTGAATTGATACATGTTTTTAGGGCTATTTTTAGTGCAAAAAGTGAGCTAAAGTATGATTTTTGTGCTTAAATGTGAAAAGTATCACTATTTTGCCTAGAAAGTATTATTTGTGAGGTTTTGATGTATTTCGCCCGTTTTGCAGGTAAATCGGTGGAATTTTGCCAAACCGAGAGTACCGGTATTCTTAGAATGAAAAGACGAATGAGACGGATTTAAACGGGGTCGGGCCCTGAGCCCTTCTCGATAAAAATTCCCGATCTCGAGTTCGAGTCGAGGGTGCACAGACCTCGACTCGAGGTTCATGCCGGAGGGAAACTATTTAAAAATCAGGAAGCTCGACTCGAGGGAGGAGCATCGAGTCGAGGAGATGAAAATTGCAGCGAGCTCGACTCGAGGGCTAGGCCTCGACTCGAGGCAGAGAGATTTTTGAAGAAACGTGTTAGCGACTTTAGGCCTCGACTCGAGGGCCCGAACCTCGACTGAGGAGTGCCCAAAACCGAAAAATTCAGTTTTTAAGCCATGGGAAGCCAAAACAGAGGGAGAGTTGATTCTAGCAATTCAGAGCGGTTTCTAGGAGTTCCTTTGAGCGAATTTTACATTTTGTAGCTTGAATTTACTTGTAATTGCACTAGATTGTTAGAATTTAGATAGATTCCACATTTAGATCATTAGATTAGTAGATTGGTGATTGTAATTGAAGTTTGCAGCTGAGAATTGAGAAGAAGTGAAGTTGAATTGAAGCATTGTACAAGATTAATCATTCTTATTTTTGCCTATTGAAGCTTAATTGGTGATGTTCTTAACCTTTGATCTCTTTAATTCATTGCTTGTAGTGATTAGATTTTCAATTGCTTTCTTAGATTTTCTAGCCATGGTTTTTGCTTGTAGCACCATGGGCTAATAGCCTTGTGCTTGGGATAATTGAAATTAGGGATGAAGTGATTGCCTTCATGCTATGATTGTTGATAAGTGTGATCAATTGAATTAGATTGCTTCCTAATTGTGATTCTTAATTGTGCTTCATGAAAAATTGTCTCTTTTGATTAATGGTTGATCACCCTAGCAATAGGCGAGAGTTGAGCTAACGTGATTAGGTGTTAATCGGGTTTCAATTTTGCATGATTGTATGAATTGGGGACTTCTACATTGAGAGATGGGAAGAACTAAGGATACTCACATTAGGCATTGTGATATTAATGGAGTGATTAATTTCATGATGGTTTATGCTTTCTAATTTAATTGATTTGCATTTGGATACAATCATAGCTTGTTAATCATGGATTCCTTGATGGAGATTATCCCTTGCACCCTATTCCCTCATTGATTTTAGTATACTTGATCTTGCATTCTAAGTGTTTGATAAATTGTTTGCATAATCTTGCCATTTAATTTCTTGCAATTTGTAGTGATTTAGTCCAAGAGCTTGTTGCAACTTTAGCCATTTAGAACTCTTATCCTTGAATTTCGTTTGCATACTTTCTCCCTTGGGTTCGATATTTTTGTTGATTGGTCTTAATAACTCTTACCCTATACACTCCAATCAAATGGCGCCGCTTGCCGGGAGTTAGTTTTTGCGCCAATAAGTGAGATTCGAGGATTGTTTGAAGTGGCTATTTGTTGTTTTTATTTTTGTTTTTGTTGATTTTATTGGTGAGAAGTTGATACTTGGATTTGTGGCATTGTAGGTGCATGCGAACAAGATCAAGTGGTGTTCCACCCTTGCCACTAAATCCGGAAATTGAGGCTACGTTGAGAAGAAATCGTGTGAGACGACGAAGGGAAGATATGGAAGGGAAGATCAACGGAATGAGGAGAGAGGGGGTGGTGAACCACAAGTTGAGGAGTTGAATGGACATGGAGAGGGAAGAGTAGACAATGGAGGTCATGGGAACAATTTTAATGCTCAAGATAACCCTTTATTTCAAGGGATGCCACCACAACACTTTCCTTACCAAAATCCATACCCTTATCCTCCACAAGTCCATCAATACCCATATTATCCACCTTATCCACCATACTTCCCTCAAATGCCTTACATGAATGAGCCACGATACCATGAGCCACCCCACATTCCAAATGCCCAACCACAACCACAACCTATGAATGAACTACCACCTCAAGGGAGGCCATTGAGAGAGTTTTGAGCCACAACCTAGAGAGCACTACGATGGGATAGCAAGGCCGAGAATTGAAGCCAACAATTTTGAGATAAGTCCCGCTTTAGTGAGGATGCTTAGAGAGATACAATTTTAAGGGAAGGACGAAGATGAGTGTCCACATCAACATATGGCACAATTCTTAGAGATTTCGGACACTACAAAATACCATGGGGTACCCGAAGATGCAAAGAAGCTTAGGCTTTTCTCCTTCACTCTTACGGGGAGAGCCAAAGCTTGGCTTAATTCTATTCCGCCCCGGAACCGTACGTACATGGGAGGACCTTAGCAAGAGATTCTTGATGAAATTCTATCCGCCATCCAAGACGGTGCAAGCAAAGGAAGCTATTTCGCACTTTCGGCAAAAGAATGGAGAGACTATTCCGGAAGCATGGGAGAGGTATGGTATGCTACTCATCAATTGTCCGCAACATGGTTTTTCCGATGAGCAAACCATTATGTATTTCTACACCGGCCTCAATGATTCCGATAGAGCTTTCTTGAATGCTTGTGCCAATGGGTCAATTTGGTCCAAGTCGGTGATAGAGATGAAACAAATCATGGAAAATATTGCTCAAGATTCGTTTCAAGCAAGTGTTAGTAGGGGAACCACCATCGGGTGTCTCAAGTGGAGGAAATGGAGAGTATGAAGTCTATGATGATGGCCATGATGGACAAGATTGGAGCTCTTACCGTGTCACAACAAGGGGGAAATCCTCCACCACATGCTCAAGTTGATAGTTTTCAAAGCTTAATGCCTATGGAAGAAGTGAACTATATGGGGAGGCCTCCATTTCAAGGAGGCTATCAAGGAAGCAATCATCAAGGCAATTTCCAAGGTGCAAGGCCCTATCAAGTGCCATACCAAAATAGACACCAAGGAAGTTATCCACCTCAACCTCACTTCAATGGCAACAATTGGAGAAGTCACGAAAATTTCTCATATGCCAACCCGAGAATCGCTGTCCAAACCCCCGTACTAGATCCGGGTGCCAAAGCTCCTAATAATGTGGGGAAAGCAACTACGGAGGAGTTACTTGGGATGATAGTGAAGAAGTTGGAGGAAAATGATGCAAAATTCAAGACCATTGAGCACCAAGTGGGACAATTAGCCACAACGGTTGGGAAGCTTTCTTCTACGGTGGATCACATGCAAAACAAGGGGAAGTATCCATCTACCACCGAGCCTAATCCAAAGGAGTTTTGTAGTGTTATTCAACTAAGGAGTGGTGTTAGCTATGAAGGCCCAAAGATGCCTAAAGATGGGGATGTTGAAAAGAGGTGGTGAAAGAGGAAGAAGTTATTGAAGAAAATGTGGTTGTGGAGAAAGAAGAGGCAAGTGAAGAGCAAGCAAGAAGAGAGTCCAAGAAAAAGAAGAGAAGTCCAAGAAAGGTGCATGGGAGTGCCTATGAAAGCTAAGCCGGTTCCCTTTCCTCAAAGACTTGTGAGTAAGAAGCTTGATGAGGAGTTTGGTAAGTTTTTAAAGGTTTTTAAAAGCTTGCATGTTGATATTCCACTATTGGATGCCCTTGAACAAATACCCCACTACAAGAAGTTCTTGAAGGAGATTATGGCTAAGAAGAGGAGTTGGGATGAAAAGGGTATGCTCAAGCTAGTGGAGGAGTGCAAGGAGATCTTGGAAAGACACTTACCACAAAAAGAGAAAGGATCCGAGGAGCTTTATAATTCCATGTGAGATTGGTGAGAGTGGGAACCTCAAAGGCTTGTGTGATTTGGGAGCTAGTATAAATGTCATGCCTTTGTCCATGTTTGAGAAGTTGGAGCTAGGAGAGGTGACTCCTACAAATATAAATCTTCAATTGGCGGATCAATCATATGCTCAACCATTTGGGATCATTGAAGATGTATTAGTAGGAGTTGGCAAGTTCATCTTCCCGGTTGATTTTATTGTTCTTGACATGAAGGAAGAACTTGAGGCACCTATCATACTTGGTAGACCTTTCCTTGCAACCGGAAAAGCCATTGTGAATGTTGAAAAGGGGAGCTCACGCTGAGCTTTAATGGCGAAGAAGTGACATTTTCTAGAGCTCTAATGGAAGAAGTTGCTCAAAGCAAGATGGAGAAGAAAAATGTGGCTACATAGAGATCATTGATTTGTGCCCTTCAATTGATAGGGATGATTCTCCACCTTCTACTTCTTCTAATTCTTTAATTCATGAGCATTTTATTCCTTCTTGTAGTATGATTTCTAATAATTCTTGTGTTTCTCTTGATGATTTTAGGAAAGAGAAGGCTCTTCATGTACCTTTACTTGATCCGGGAGATAGGAAGAAAAAAAAGGAGTGAAGGAAGTGACCAAACTTGAGCAATGCTCAAGTTTGGGGGTGTTAGAAGAAAGGAAGCCACCACTTGAGAAGAAAGTTGAAAATTTTGTGGTTGGAGATCAAGTGGTATGGAGGAGTCGAATTGGATGAGACTACTAGGAGTAGAAAGACTCAAAGAGGTGTTGAAAGTGAAGGAGATCAAAGAAGAAGGAAAGCTCCTAGTGGAAGATGAAATGGGATGTTGTCTATTGACAAAGGAGATCTTGGTTAGGCACAAGGACCCTTCCATCCCAAAAGAAGTGCCTAACATTCTCGGAGATAAAAGGGAAGTATGAACTCTTAGAGTTCCGTCCGGCAAAGGACGTTAAACTTAGCGCTAGATGGGAGGCAACCCATCATTTTATTGCTTTGGTGTGTTTGTTGTGTGTTTGTGTTTTGCTCTTTTTGTGGATTTTTGCCTTGTATTCTTAGGAATTGCTCATGCTTAGGAAATTATGCTCTTTGCTTTGAGATTCATAGGGTATTTTGAGCTTGATTGTTAATATCATTTAGAGTTGCATATTTTTATCACTCTCATTCTAAACCTTGAATTCATGCTATCATTCAAGTTTGGGGGTGTTGGTCGTTATTTGTTTCTTGCATCTCTTAGTGGTAATTATTTGATGAGTCTTATGCCCAATTGTAGGTACACGCACTACATTTGTTTGGGAAGTGATTGAAATTGCAAGGAAATGCAAGATCAAGAAGGAAAGCGCATAAAGCATGATGAGCCCTACATGTTTGAAGAAAGATGGAGTTTAAAGGCTTGTTGGTACAACATTTCCTTTCAAACTTAGACTTGTCTAAGTTTGGGGGAGGTGTTTTTCTTAATTTGCCTATCTTTTGTGCTATTCTATGATTATGGGGTTTATTGAGCTTATTGCTTATTGAGGATGAGGCTATAATTGTGACTTGTATTTCTTGCATATCTTCTTGGATTTATTGATTTTGAGCTTAATAGTGGATTAATTGACATATTTTTTAGTATCATCTTGATATAGTGAGTATGCTTGAGGTTATGTACATGAGCATTTGTGCTTGAGTTGTAAGACTAGTTGGATTTTGATATAATCATGAGTAGATGTGTAGCTTGATGCTAGTTGCTTGATTAATTATGTGAAGATGAATGTGATTGAAAATTCTTGATTCATTGCTCAAGTTAAGCCCGTGAGTTTTGTGCCTTAATAATCGTACATCTTATACGGTTGATATTAATCCTTTGTGAGTGCATCATTCATAGATTTGTATGCTAGAACTTGTCACTAGACTTGTTGATATTGATCTTTGTGTAATGTTTTGAAAATGATAAGAGGCCATGTTTGATATGATGAGTCACTTTGCCAAATACTATCCTACCAAATATATTTGATTTCCTTAGTGAGCCATGTTGAGCCTATGATCCATATTCTTTGGCAAGCCAAGTGAAATTGAAACCATTTAGCCTATTTTGATGAGCCTTTCTTGTCCTATGTTTAGTTGAGCTTGAATGTTGGCTAATGATGGTGATTTGATTGCTAAGTGTGGGAAAATGATGAGCTAAGTGATGATTGAAGCATGAAAGAAAAGAAAGGTTGTGAAAGATTGAATTGTTAAGAAAAATGCATGAAAAATAAAAAATTCAATTTGTGAGCTTAAGAGAAAAAGAAAGCTCAAGTGAATGGTGGAATGATCATTGAAGTTCTAAAGGAAGAGTGTTGCTAGATGAAAGTGAAGAGATGTGCATTGTATTGATTAGCTTACATTCAAGTCTCTACTACTCACTACTCTTATCCATAAATATCTCACCTTTCCAAAGAGCCTACATTACAACCTAGAAGAAAGACCTCTTTGATTCTTGATTGATCACAAATGATTTTGATTGAGATTAAGTCTTGTGGCAAGCATATGGTGTACTTATTTGTGAAGTTGATGATTGAGTGCTTTAAACCTTGATACACCCGAGTGAAGAGTGAAACACTCCATGGAAGGAGCAATGTGTTGAGTATTTGATTGAGCATTTGTTTGAGCATGATTTGTCTTGATGGCTAGTGGATAGTTGCATTGATACAAGTGATCATTGATGAGTTCGATTGTCTTATTTTTTCGTCTATGATGCCATGTGACATAATTGCAATCAATTCACTCCTTTGTTCTTAGTTTCTACGTTGCTCGAGGACGAGCAACAATTCAAGTTTGGGGGTATGATTGGAGTGAATTGATACATGTTTTTAGGGCTATTTTTAGTGCAAAAAGTGAGCTAAAGTATGATTTTTGTGCTTAAATGTGAAAAGTATCACTATTTTGCCTAGAAAGTATTATTTGTGAGGTTTTGATGTATTTCGCCCGTTTTGCAGATAAATCGGTGGAATTTTGCCAAACCGAGAGTACCGGTATTCTTAGAATGAAAAGACGAATGAGATGGACGAAACGGGGTCGGGCCCGAGCCCTTCTCGATAAAATTCCCGATCTCGAGTTCGAGTCGAGGTGCATGGGAGACCTCGACTCGAGGTTCATGCCGGAGGGAAACTATTTAAAAAATCAGGAAGCTCGACTCAGGGAGGAGCCTCGAGTCGAGGAGATGAAAATTGCAGCGAGCTCGACTCGAGGGCTAGGCCTCGACTCGAGGCAGAGAGATTTTGAAGAAACGTGTTAGCGACTTTAGGCCTCGACTCGAGGGCCTGAACCTCGACTCGAGGAGTGCCCAAAACCGAAAAATTCAGTTTTTAAGCCATGGGAAGCCAAAACAGAGGGAGAGTTGATTCTAGCGCTTCAGAGCAGCTTCTAGGAGTTCCTTTGAGCGAATTTTACATTTTGTAGCTTGAATTTACTTGTAATTGCACTAGATTGTTAGAATTTAGATAGATTCCACATTTAGATCATTAGATTAGTAGATTGGTGATTGTAATTGAAGGTTGCAATGAGAATTGAGAAGAAGTGAAGTTGAATTGAAGCATTGTACAAGATTAATCATTCTTATTTTTGCCTATTGAAACTTAATTGGTGATGTTCTTAACCTTTGATCTCTTTAATTCATTGCTTGTAGTGATTAGATTTTCAATTGCTTTCTTAGATTTTCTAGCCATGGTTTTTGCTTGTAGCACCATGGGCTAATAGCCTTGTGCTTGTGATAATTGAAATTAGGGATGAAGTGATTGCCTCATGCTATGATTGTTGATAAGTGTGATCAATTGAATTAGATTGCTTCCTAATTGTGATTCTTAATTGTGCTTCATGAAAAATTGTCTCTTTTGAGTAATGGTTGATCACCCTAGCAATAGGCGAGAGTTGAGCTAACGTGATTAGGTGTTAATCGGGTTTCAATTTTGCATGATTGTATGAATTGGGGACTTCTACATTGAGAGATGGGAAGAACTAAGAATACTCACATTAGGCATTGTGATATTAATGGAGTGATTAATTTCATGATGGTTTATGCTTTCTAATTTAATTGATTTGCATTTGGATACAATCATAGCTTGTTAATCATGGATTCCTTGATGGAGATTATCCCTTGCACCCTATTCCCTCATTGATTTTAGTATACTTGATCTTGCATTCTAAGTGTTTGATAAATTGTTTGCATAATCTTGCCATTTAATTTCTTGCAATTTGTAGTGATTTAGTCCAAGAGCTTGTTGCAACTTTAGTCATTTAGAACTCTTATCCTTGAATTTCGTTTGCATACTTTCTCCCTTGGGTTCGATATTTTTGTTGATTGGTCTTAATAACTCTTACCCAATACACTCCAATCGATTCTTTGCTAAGGTCAAACCTAAGACTAAGTCAAGATCCTATCCTAGGTATAATGGCTTTGATTGAAGAAGTAAAACATATCAATTTTTACCAAGATACAAGACAATTACAAAAGATCAGCTAAACAAGATTGATCTTGAAAGTCTTATCTTAGTAGATAGATATGGATGTAAACTTCAATCTATAGTTTTGAGGAACATTGATATCTTTGTCTGGATTCCTAAATGTCAACATATAATGAAAGGACCCAAAGTACAAAGGGTACCTAAGCATTAAATTTGTGATTGCAGGAAGACAAGAAGATAGTTGAAAGAGGAGACATTCTTGAGGTTATTTGGTACATTGACAGTGGTTGCTCCAAGCATATGACCTATGAAAGACGTTTTCTTTCAAACTATCGCACTATATGACGGACCAAGATTAATGTTTGGAGATAACAATTATGAACTTACCAAAGGAGTAGGGACATTGATGATAGGTGATATTCAAGTAAATGAAGTCTACTTCGTGGAAGGATTGAAGCACAACTTACTATCTGTTTCACAATTTTGTGATAAGGGGCTAAGTGTCAAATTTACTCATAATGTATGCTATTTGTTAGATGGTATTAATGAAAATATTCTATTAGTTGGAGTCAGACAAGGTAACATCTATGTTGCTAATTTCAAAAGTTGTCCTAAAGATACATGTCTTGTTGCTAAGAGTTCAAATGATTTAAGTTGGCTAAGACACAAACGACTTGGCCACTTAAATTTCAAAACTCTTAACAAAATAGCAAGAAAATCTTTAGTTGAAGGACTCCCGGATAAAATATTTTCAAAGAACCATGTGTGTGATTCTTGTAAAAAGGAAAGCAGACTAAAGCTTCTTTTAAAACAATAAGTAGTCCTTCTTCGTAAAGAATCCTGGAACTTATTCACATGGATCTTTTTGGTCCGGTAACACCTCTCGGCTTTAGTGGAAGAAAATATACTTTGGTAATTGTTGATGACTTTTCAAGATTTACCTGGGTTATTTTCTTATACAAAAAGAATGAGACTATGATTAAGATTCCAGAATTTCTTAAAAAGGTTCAAAATGAAAAAGGGCTAACTATTGTTAAAATTAGAAGTGATAAAGGTACTGAGTTCCTAAATAAGCTTGTTACTAACTACCGCATTGAGAATGGCATAGCTCATGAAACATCTGCTTTGCCACGGACTCCACAACAAAATAGAGTAGTTGAAAGGAGAAATAGAACCTTGAAAGAGGCAGCCAACAATGTTATCTCGAGTACAACACTCCACGGAGTTTTGGGCGTAAGTCGTTAATACAGCCTATTTTGTTCAAAATAGAAGTTTGATTGTTAAAAATAAATACAAAACTCCCTATGAAATCTGGAAAGGAAGATCCCCTAAGATTTCATATTTTCATATATTTGGTTGTTAATGTTTCATCCACAACAATGGTAAATCTAAATTAAAAACTTTTGATGCCAAGATAGCGAGATGGAATATTCTTAGGATACTCAAATACGTATCAAAAGCATATAGAGTTTTTAATAAGACAACCTTGTGTGTGGAAGAAACTCCACATGTTTTATTTGATGAATCTTCTTTTGAGTATAGTAAGATAGATAACATCACGAAGATATCAGATGACTATCAAGAGATCAACCATAAAATTCTACAATCAAGAATCGAGAATCGAGATGAAGTGGAAGAACCAGATTCAAACAAAGAGAAAGAACACCGAAGCTCTTTCTCACCAAATGATCGCACAACCAATACCATAGATGATCGGGTAGAGTCATCAAAAGGTAACATAGAATCATCTCGAAATAAATAATTCATAAAACTTCATCCATTGTAAAAGATAAAGGTAAGAAAGTAATGTCATATCATCCAAATTTGAACAAATAATTGGAGATTTAGATTCTAAATCCAGACAAGGACCCAACTAAATCAAGATTGCATGTTCGGTTGTTATGTGTCGTTACTTGAACCTAAATCTATTACGAAGCTCTAATCGATTCCAACCGGATTAACTCCATGCAAGAAGAACTAAATCATTTTCAAAGACAAGATGTGTGGGAGCTTGTTGAAAGGCCTCATCATCAAAAAGTAATTGGAACTAAATGGGTCTTTAAAAACAAAAGGGATGAAAACAATATTATGGTTAGAAATAAAGCCGATTAGTTGCGCAAGGTTATTCACAATCGGAGGGGATTGATTATGATGAAACCTTTGCACCAAGAGCTCGTCTGGAAGCCATAAGAATTTTTTTAGCCTATGCTGCTTTTAAAAGATTCATAGTTTTCAAATGGATGTTAAGTCAACATTTCTTAATGGAGTCTTAGCCGAGGAAGTTTATGTAGAGCAACCTCCTGGTTTTGTCAAAGGAGACAAGGTTTATAGATTGAGGAAAGCTCTATATGGATTTAAACAAGCACCTAGAGCATGGTATGATACTTTGTCGATTATTTAATTCAAAATAGTTTTGTTAAAGGTAGAATTGATAGAACTCTTTTTAGAAAAGAATTTGGTTGTGATCTTCTCGTTAGTTCAGATTTATGTTGATGATATTATTTTGGATCAACTAACATATCTTTGTGTGAAGAATTTAGTCATCTTATGAAAAGCAGATTTGAAATGTCCATGATGGGAGAGATGACTTATTTTCTTGGACTTCAAGTCAAACAGGACAAAGAAGGGAATATTCATTAATCAAGCCAAATATACAAAAAGATCTCATTGAAAAATTTGGAATAGGTACCAGCCGAGAAGCTAAAATACCTATGATGACAAACTTTCCAATGGATCCAGATGAGAAGGAGAAGACACAGATCAAACCGAGTATCGAGGTCTAATTGGTTCATTACAATATTTAAGCGCTAGTAGACCTGATATTTCATTTGCGGTTGGAGTCTGCGCACGATTTCAAGCTAATCCTAAGAAAAGCCATCATGAAGCAGCAAAGAAAATTCTTAAGTATCCGAAAGGAACATTAAATGTTGGATTGTGGTATCCGGTGATGACAACTTTGAGTTGTCCTGGATACTCGATTCAGACTTTGGTGGGTGTAAGATAGATAGAAAATCTATATCCGGTACTTGTCAATTTCTTGGTAGTAAGTTGATTTCATGATTGTCTAAGAGACAAACCTTTGTAGCTACTTCCACAATCGAAGCCGAGTATATGGCAGGTACGGAAGTTGTTGTTCACATCTAATCTGGATAAGTCAACAGCTAAGGGACTATAATATTATCGGCAAAGATGTACCAATCTTTTGTGATAGTAATAGTGCCATAGCTATTACCCGAACCCAGTCCTACATACTAGGTGCAAGCATGTTGATATTACACATCACATCATCCGAGACCATGTTGAGAAAGGTGACATCGACTAGAGAAGATTCGACCGATTTCCAAAGAGCTGATATCTTGACAAAACCTCCGGCGGAGACAAGGTTTAAAGAACTATCTGTAGAATTAGGATTATTATATGCTTCTTTAGTTAATCTATAATCCTATCTTATGTTGTTCATTCTTTATCTTTCTCAATCTTAATTTATTATGTCTAGAAAGAAGTATAAAACGAGTAGAAGGTCATATGAAAAATCACAGCTGATATCATTGATCTCCATTAAAGGAATCAAGAATCAAGGATTAATCCATTGTTCTTATACCAACTTGATACTTACTTGTCGACATGAAGTAATTCAAACAAATACATACTAGTCGTCTGCTTACAAAGACAGATGAGTATATGTACCTTATCCGAATTACTCACAAAAGTTACTAATGATTTGCCTAAGTGTTTTGATTTGAAAGAACAAGGTTTGATAAACATATTTCAACACAAGACAAGGTCTACTTATCCAAGTAATCATGAAACAGACTATGATGCAATCAATCCGACATAAGGTGAAACCATCAGAAGTATTTTCTAAACTTTGTCACTTTTAATAAAATTATGAATATTAGTTCATATATATGATATATGGATTTAATATCATAATCCTTTTATCAAAAATGAATGTACTCGGTATATTAAAAATGTTTTATTTTACAAAATAAATTGATAAGGGTTCAAATTTTGTTTTTATTAAAATATGTGTACTTTTCATTTTATCTCTCCAATTAATCGAAAAGTATTTTCTTAAATAAGTAACTCTATCGGGAAAGAAGTTACTACGGACCCGAAATTTTATCAAATATAGTTTGAAATACACCGAGTATCTTTCACGTGCTAGAAATGGAGGCGGTTTCGAAATATGAATCGTCAAAACTTCACGCGCGACATATTTAATTTTATTCTCTGCACTTTTCAATATAAATGTCATAATTGCATTAATGGCGATTCGAAAGCCTATATTTACACTTTCTCGAGGCAATTATTAGTTTTATAATTGTTTATTATTATATCTTTCCATATAAATAGGAGTTCGTGTGCATAATTTCATTTACGCACACATAAAAACCTTCATAATTTTCTCAAACTTTTCCTTTCCCTCCTTAAAACCTTCTATATTCCTAAAATGGCGGAATCAAAGAAATCAAACATCAAGTATGAGTATGATCTTACTTCAATCAGAGATAGAACAAAATCCGAGATGTTCGTAGAATGGGATATCTCAACCGATCCACGAGACCGAGAGAGATACTCGAGTTTGCTTGAATCCAGAGGATTGAAGCGATTGCACGATGAAACCGTCGAGAAATTTTACTGGATGATCTTTCTGCGAGTTCCTAACAAGAACAAAATCAATCGACCTTTGGGTTGGAATCGCAAATTCGAACCAAAGGGAAGAATAAGAAGGTGATATTGTCAATTAAAGATATTGGAGAAATCTTTGTGTTAAGCACCGTCGGAGAAAACCCTTTCACGTACAAGGCATCGAGAATACTTGGAAAGTTTCCGACTAATGGCGAGAAGAACTTATCGAGAATACAATGGCAAATTTAAAAAGGCCAATGTTGAAGCGAAAATACACTGCGATGCTGATTCGACAAAATGCATTTTGGGGGAGCAAAGCAAAGCCACGACGGCCTAACGAAGCCTAGAATTTGTTGTACGAGGGCTATAATCGATGGGGCTGAGATAAATTGGGCAAGGATGTATATTCAAGGCTGATAGAGGAGAGAAAGAGATTTGTAAAAACCCCAGTTTCATCGGAGTGATGAGGTGGTCCTTGACCAAGATCACAAGTATGATGGCGAGAATCACCATCATACTTGAACACAAGCCGGGTCGACAAAACTGAATGGAAGGAGGGAGTGAAGAAGTACACAAAGCAAAAGGGGCTTTTGGTCAAAGATGAGAAGATCTTTGGACCATCGGACATGGAGGAAGACGAGGATGCTCCAACTCAACCTCCAGACAAAAGAAGAAGGCTTCAAAAGCCAAGCCAAAGGAGGTTAAGACTGTATTGGAGGATGAGTCCTCGTCTGTTGAGACGGAGGAAGTCGAAGATGAGGAGACATAGACAGCCTTCTCGAGGGGGAAATGTCTCGGTAGAGGCTGCAGGAAGCTCGGGACAAGGAGAAAGGGTCGACGTCTCATCCGGAGATGACCAAGATAAGGAGCAAGCCCAATCTTCATCTTCCTCATCCGAGGATGAAGTACCCCAACCCTTCACATCCCAACCTGGCAATGAAGAGGCGTGTAAGACCGCTGCCTCCGAGCCTCTAAAATGGTCCACTCCCGGAAGTCCAATTCAAACCTAACCTACATATGAACAATTTTCTTTCCTACCCTCTACATCATCCGAACCAAACCTATTTCTTAATCTCCCTAACCCATCCGGTGTAATGGGTCCAACCGAAACCTCCCTAAGGATTCTTGGAAAGAAATTCCTTCTCGTAAAGGAATCAGCCCTTGCGAGACGAGCCTCGAGCTTCTTAAAGAACTGATTGATGTGTATCTACTAAGAAGACTCGAGTATTAGGCTCATTTGAAGAGACAGCTATCCTAATAGCGAAGGTGGGGAACAACTTATCTATCTGGGAAAAGGAAGTCCTCAAAAAGGCAAAACTCAAATCCTTCCAAGACATCGACTAAGAATACATTTGTCGACTACATTCTCGCAAAGGGTGTATCTAGGAGATGAGGCACCAGAGGAGGTGGAGAAATCGGTGGAGGTGAAGGAGAAGGAGCAGGAAAAAGTGGAAGTAATGGCGAGAAAGGAGATGAGGTGAAGGAGCCGGAAGGAATAATTAGTGGAGTCTGCCGATGAGCCACCGAGATGGATACAGTGAGGAGGCACAAATAGAACAGATAGCGGGAAAGTTCCACTGAGGTAGAATCGAAGTGCCAACTACTTCAATGCACCGGCGATTCTCCTCCAGGTTGTAGTGGTAGCTGACCTCCCAATTGAGGAGATAGATTTAACTCTATCTTCTCCATCTCGAAGAGATCTGCCTTGCCCTCCACATCCGTATGCGTATCCGAGTTCAACACACCGAAGGAAGAAGTGTTCAATCTAAAGCAAGTTAGTCTGAATGCTCTGCGTCTGGTCCTGTGGATTATCACTTCTTCAATCAAGGAGAATGTAGAGGCTGCAGTTCATGAGAAAACTAAGATCGACCTCTACTTTTCAAAAATCGGACATAAAGAAAACATGGCGAAGGTAAAGCGGATTGCTTTGAGGAGGAAAAAGCTCAAGGAGAATGGGTCCGACAATATGTCTTGAATGCTTACTCGAAATCAGGACTCGGTTGAGGAGCAAGTTAAAGAGTCATGGTTGGCAAAGGAAGGATCTTTTTCACAAGTCCTCAAGATGAGCTTGGCCATGGAAAAGGACAGACAAGCGAATATTACGAAGAGCTATATCGAAGGCGAGTTCGGGCAGCTGAGGTTGCACGAGAGAAAAGATATGACCAGCTTGAGCGAAGATAGGGTTTGTAAGGGAAGAACTCATGGGCCGATTACACAAGTAGCCACTATCTCGCAACACCCGATTTGCCGATGTCAAAAAGGGGAAGATAGTGAGCTCAAGAAAAAGGTGGATTTACAAGAGGATCAAATACGGCCTTGAATCTCATAATAGAAGAACCGTCTCAAGAGTTGTTGAAAGCGAGAGGAAGAAAGGTCGAAGACAACGGAATCCACAGAGTCCGAATCCGAGCACGAATCTCGAGAAAGAATTGCCACCTACTGCTGATCATGTACCCGTCCTATCAATCAAATCTCCCTCATCCTCATCCAAAGCGGTGGGAAAGCTAAGGTTTCAAGCCAACCTCAAAAGACCAGTCTAAGATAGAAGAGGAAGAGAGAATTCTAAAGAGGAGGAGGGAAGAGAAGGAGAAATATAAAAGAAGAGATGCTAAGAGAAGGAGGGAGCAGGAGAAGGCATTTGGTAAAACCTATGACAGAAGACGAGAAAGTGGGTTCGAGAGGTCGAAAAATAAGGAAGGAGAAGAGGTTTTTCTCCTATTTCATCGAGCATGACGGCGTGCCCAAGGAAATCCTTCCCATGGATCAACAAGCCAAGTGGAGAGCTTATGAAGGGAATAGATTTTCCTGTTCCATGTTTGCAAGAAAATTACTTGGGGCACGAGATGAGAGCATAGCGTTCCATGAATGGCCAGAGGCAAAGGATCCTAACTTCTACCAATACTTAATCAACCTCGGAGATACGGAGTTCAATGTCGACATAGTCGCACCTCCTTATTCAACAATGTCTGCTCCACTCCACGAGAAGATGGTCGCACTGGATAGAGAAAAGGTGAAGCGAATCTTGATCCAAGCTGAAACTATGGCGGACCTAGCTGAAGGAGGAGACATTAAGTTTGAAGAAGCGTGTCTTCGGCCCGGTTGTCCATTCGAGAAGAAGACAGTGGTACGATTAAGTCTATCTTATACTCCCTATCGATTGTCTGCTTTGTGATGAATGTGAAAAAAAAATGTGCAAGTTTTTTGAAAATATGTGAATACATGGTTGAATTACTCTCATAAACTTGGTTGTTTAACTAATTTGTTTTATTCTTAAAAGCGACTAACTCCTTCTTGGTATAATTAACTTGCTCATAAATTCTTAACACCAAACCTTCCAAACATTCTAATCTTATCTTTATGATTACGTGCGATTATCGACTTCAATTATGAAGAATCTTCTTGCTTTGATTATCGATTATGGAGCGTGGCGTTTTGATTATCCGACTAAGTGACTTAGTTGTATACTTTGTAATATTCTTATCTTCTAAGAGTACTAACACTTTTTCTTTTCATGAGTGACATCATCAAAAAGGGGGAAATTATAAGGAAGAAAGTTGTAATTAGTTTTGATGAGTTAAAATGTAAAATAGGATGACCAAATTTGAGTATCTTGTATAGACAATTTGAAGTAAGTATTAATATGTAAATAAAGTTATGAACAAATGATAGATAAGGATAGTTGAAGAAATCGAGATAAGGATCGAAATCGGACTAGGACAAGAATCGAGCGAGAACAAGAAATCGAGATATGGATAAGAAGTCGAGACGAGGACTGCGTGAAGAAGGCAGATGAGGTCTAGAATGATAAACAATCATCAAGATATAGAACGAAGACGAAGACAGTGAGTCGAGAAGCGAGACGATGATGTGTTAGAGAATTTCACACAAATGTCAAGAAAGCAGTTCCAACTAACCAAGAAGAAGTTACAAGATTCATTACATTGTTATAAGCGATCAAAACAGAATTCACAAGGAAGTTACAACTACCAATGAAGATCTCTATAAATAGGGATTGAAATCGAGAATAGAATTACTTTTTGAATCTTTGCCACTACATAGCTATTCACGCACATTCTATACGCACATTGTAATCACGCACACAAATGTTCTATACGTTTTCCGGTTTCGGTGTTTGTAGAACACTATTCATAGAATATCTTCAAGCCATTGATATTCGTAAATTAGGAAGAAATTGTTGTAAGGCCGAGGATTCACGATTGTAAGTAAGTAAGCAAGAAAGAAGGAAGATAGTAAGTGAAGACCCTTCTTCAAGTTGAAGGAGGAGAGTGGACGTAGGATCGTTTGATCCGAACCACTATAAACTCGTGTTCTTTCTTGTTTTCATTTACTTATTTGTTCATATCGATTCTGTTCATAATCAAAGATTAATTTCAAATTAAAGTTAGACAAATTATCGAGTGTGCTTTTGATCTAAATAAAGTTGAGTTTAAAATTCAATTCATTTGTGTAACTTTGGTGTAACTTTGAATTAGTTTTCGAAGATTTGTAAAATCGAAAAATCTATTCAACACCACTTTTCTAGATTTTTCCTAGAAGGTGATTCAAGTTCTCTTTAATATACTCAACTAAGTGGGACCAACAAAGTGCTTCTATTCAATTCTAGATTGAATCTCTTTCCGGGAAAGCTTAAGTCACGATGGAGTGGACCATTTCGAGTTGCAAAGGCATTTCCAAACGGGTACTTTGAGGTGGCGAATGAGAAAGACGAAAGATTCATTGTGAACGGTCATAGGTTGAAGCATTATCACATGCCATCGCAAAGGGAAGTGGTAGATGTTCTTGATCTTAAGGAGGTGCCTAGCCTCAACATTGAAAGGGAAGTATGAACTCCTTGAGTTCCGTCCGGCATAGGACGTTAAACCTAGCGCTAGATGGGAGGCAACCCATCCTTTTCTTGTTTCCTTTTGTTGCTTTGTTTTGTTGCTTTGACTAATTGAGTCTTGTGATCTTTGTAGGAAGTGAGAAATGCTAGGAGGTTGATGAGCCCTACTTGCTTGAAGGAAAGATGGATTTTGAAGGCTTATTGGTACAACACTTCCTTTCAAACTTAGACTTATCTAAGTTTGGGGAGGTGTTCTTCTTTCCTTACCTTTTTTTTTTTTTTTGTGCTCTTATATGATTTGGGGTGTGAGTTGTATTGAGCTTTAATTGTGGATTTATTGCATATTTTTAGTTATATTTGATGATAAAGTGAGTGTGCTTGAGATTATGTACATGTGCATTTGTGCTTGATTGAAGGATGAATTGAACTTTTGAAGTGATCATGAGTTGATATGTGGCTTGAAGCTAGCATTATTGATGATTATGTGATAATGAATGTGATTGAAAATGCTTAATTCATTGCTCAATTTCACCCGTGAGCTTTTGTGCCTTAAGAATCGTAAATCTTATACGGTTGAATTATTTCTTTGTGAGTGCATCGTTCATTGATATGTATGCTAGAACTTGCCTTTGGACTTGTTGAAATTAATCTGGGTGTGATTTCATGAATATGATAAGAGGCCATGTTTGATATGATAAGTCACTTAGCCAAATTTTTCCCCACAAAAATATTTGATTTCCTTAGTGAGCCAATTTGAGCCTATTATCCTTATTCTTTGGAAAGCCAAGTGAAAGTGAAGCCATTTGCCTATTTTTATGAGTCTTATTGTCCTATGTTTAGTAGAGCTTGATTGTTGGCTAGTAATGATGCTTTGCTTGTAAAGTATGGTGGAAAGTTGAGGTGCTAAGTTGAATTATGGAGAAAAGATGAAAAAGAAAGGTTGAGATGTGATTGAATTGTGAAAAATGAAAAGAAGAAGAAAGATTCAATTTGTGAGCTTAGATGAAAAAGAAAGCTCAAAAGAAGGGTGGTAAATGAACTTTGAAGAGCATGAAGAGTGTGGATTGATAAAGAATTGAAAGAGAAGTGAAATGTAGTGAAGTGCTTAGCTAACTTTCAAGTTCTCTACTAATATGAGTCACTCTTACCTAAAGTCACCTACCCATTCCAAAGAGCCTACATTACAACCTTTATGAAAGACCTCTTTGATTCTTGATTGAACATAAAAGAAAATGATTGAGATTGAGTCCTTTGGCAAGCTTATGGAATGCATGTTTGTGAATTTAATGATTGAGTGTCATTTTGCCTTGATACACTTGAGAGATAAGAGAAACACTCCATGGAAGGAGCAATGATTTGAGTATTTGATGTTGCATTTGTTTGAGCATGATGCATCTTGATTGCTAGTTGAAGTTTGCATTGATACTTGAGATCATTGATGAGTTTGATTGTCTTATTTTTCATCTATGGTGCCATGAGACATAATTGCAATTAATTCACTCTTTTTGTGCTTATTTGCTTTGTTGCTCAGGGCGAGCAACACTTTAAGTTTGGGGTATTTGATGAGAGTGAATTGATGCATGATTTGACGTGGTATTTTTATGCAAAAATAGTGGAAAGTGTTAGTTTTTGAGCTTTAAGGTGTAGAGTATCACTCTTTTGCATGAAAAGTATCACTTGTATAGAATTGATGGATTTTATGTTTTTGTCGCGTTTTCGGGTAAATCGGTGGAATTTGACCAAATCGAGAGTACCGGCATTCATACGGCGAAGAGACGAACGAGACGGGTGAAAACAAGGGTCGGAGGCAGAAGATGGGTCGAGAAAATTCCTGGACTTGACCTTTGGTCGCGGTCAAGGAGTCTCGACCCGAGGGTGCCGCCGAAGGAAGAAATATGCCAAAATTAGAGGAGCCTCGACGGAGGGGCTGAAGCTCGAGTCGAGGAGAAGATTCGCCGGCAAGCTCGACTTGAGGCAGCTGCTTTTTAAGAAAAGTGTGGGCACGATTTAAGGAAGCTCGACTCGAGGGCCTTAAGCTCGAGTCGAGGTGCCGATTTTCAGAAAATCCCCTTTTAATCCATTTCAAAAAAGCAGAAAATTCCCCATAACAGATTACTTACAGTTTTTGGGTGATTTCTCTAATTCGTAGCCTAATTTTCCTTCTAGGTTGATTAGATTGATAGATTTAGATAGATTTTCATTAATTGTTGATTAGATTAGACTTTAATCCATTAGTTTTCTCAATTCAAGTTGTAATTCAAGTGAAGTGAAGATACAATTAAAGATTTAAGCATTCAATCTATTGATCATTTGGTTCAATTGGTGATGTTCTTCCTCTCTACTCATTTCAATTTCTTAATTGTTGTGATTAACATTGTGATCATGCAATTATATTTTTCACCCATGGATTTTGCAATTTGCTCCATGGGCTAATTCACTTGTGCTTGGGATAATTGAAATTGAGGACGAATTGATTGCTTGTGCTATGATTGTTGATGATTGTTGATCAATTGAGATAGTTAGTGCCCTAATTGTGATTTTAATTGTGTTTCATGCATTTTTATCTTTTTAGATTAGTGTTTGATCACCCTAGCAACATGCGAGAGTTGAGCTAACGTGATTGGGGATTAATCGGGTTATGATTGTGTATGATTGTATGGATTGGGTGCTTCTTAATTGAGAGATTAGTTGCACTAAGAATACTCACATTAGGCATTGTGTGATTAATGAAGACTTAATTGCATGATGGTTACGTGCTTTCTATCTTAGTTGAATGACAATTGTATTCAATCATAGCTTGTGATCATTGATTCCTTGATGGAGATTATCCCTTGCACCCCTATCCCCAATTGATTTTTGCTACTTGTTCTAGCTATCTTTTGTTAATTTCTAGATTTGATTGTTGTTGATTGATTTTAACTCTAGCATTGATAGTGTAATTGGAGCCAAAACCGTATTGCAATAATAGTCGGTGAAAACTCATATTTCTAGGGACTCATGGCCATACTTTTTCCTTGGGTTCGATAAACTTGGTTGTCTTAATATCACTTACCCGATTTTACCGCAATCAGTTCCTTAAAAGAATTCAGAATGAAAAAGGATTAAGTATTGTCAAAATAAGAAGTGATAAAGGTCTTGAATTTCTTAATTCACTTGTTGCTAACTATTGTACCGAGAATGGTATAGGTCACGAAACGTCGGCGGCAAGGACACCTCAACGAGAATGGAGTTGTTGAAAGATGAAACGAGAACTCTAAAAGAAGTTGCAAGGACAATGTTATACGAATTCAATACTCCACACGAGGTTTTGGGCGAAGCCATTAATACTGACTGCTTTATTCAAAATAGATGCTTAATTGTTAAAGATAAGTGTAAAACCCCTATGAGATATGGAAAGGAAGATCACCTAAGATTTTATATTTTTATATTTTTGGTTGCAAGTATTTTATTCCACGACAATGGAAGTCTCGGTGAAAACCATTGATGCTAAGATAGCATATGGAATATTCTTAGAGTATTCCACTATATCTAAAGATCAAGCTGTGAGGTTCTATGTACACGAATCGGATCAAATGACACTACTACATTTTCGGGCATAGATAACGGATATTATCTGTTATCTATGTAGAAAATCAATGGTTATCTATGTGGGCGCTCATAGATAACGGATAAAAAAATCAAAAAATATCCGTTATCTATGTGCACCTGCAGTCGAAAAGACGCTCAAAGATAACGGATAATATCCGTTATCTATACTTGTTATGTCCGTTATCTATTCCTTAAATAAATAACCAAAGATATCTCATTATCTATACTTGTTATGTCCGTTATCTATTCCTTAAATAGATAACCAAAGATATCCGTTATGTATTATTAAGTATATACGTTATGTATTCATTACAAAGATAACGTAATATATCTATTATTTATTATTATTTATATATGTTATTTATTCCTTAAAAAGATAACGAATTATTTTTGTTATCTGTTCATAAATATATCCGTTATCTATTTTAGCAAAGATAACGAGAATATATCCGTTATCTATTATATATGTTATCTATTTTATTTTATATATTTTTATTTAATAATAAAACAATTAAATTTACTAAATAAAAGAGAAAAATAGAATGCATGAATTTCATCATCAAATTAAAAGTCAATATTCATACAATAATTCCTGTAAAAAAAAATATTCATACAATAATTCAACAAAATACATGATAACAATTAATACTCAATAACATATAATTGAACAAAGCTAGGCCCACTCCGACCGCACTTCATCAATTTCAGCCTTGGTGTATGTTTTCTCCATAAACTATAAAATAAGACATACATATTAATACTAACAAACCACGCAAGATTTAAAATTATATTACGAAAAAATACATTTTTATCAAGTCCGTTATACGGAGTCTTATTTAGGACCCTCTCACCAAAAACCTGCCCATCATGTTAGGGCCTTATGTAGAAATAGTTGATAAAACAATTAACATGGAGTCTTATGCGAGACAATTCTCATTCCGTGAGACGGGACACCATTTAATTTATTAGTAACCCGCTCCATCTAATCATTTCTTCTTATAATTATTTCTCAAGATGGAAAACCCATCTTCCAGCCACACCATAAGATGCAAAGGAAAATTCTTTTGAAAAAATTACAATGTTTTAGGATAATTAAGCCTGATATGTCTATGATAGATAACTACAACCCTTTTAGCAGACTTATATACTAGTTAACTTTGTCTTACAATTCTGTCTCCAATTGTACACCAGATAAACAGTAAGATTGCTTAGTTGCATAACTTGAAGTGGGGTAACTTGGTGGAAAAGAATAAATCAAAGATACAAAAATATATACACCTATACTTACGTATCTTCTTCCTTGATTTCCTTAACAGTATATATGATTAATTTGTATGCTCTTGCATGCTAATTAGATTAATCAAGTGTAAACAAATGTAATTGTTCAATAAAAACAATCATGACCTTTTTAGAAAATAAAATAATTGTTTACATAATGCATCTAATGCACACTAAAACCAATAATAGTGAAACACGTGAAACAGCATCTGCATGAAAATTTTAATTAACCCCAAATTGAATGTATTTCGGCATTAAGCTTAAGTTAGTGATGACCACTGCAAATTAACGATGCAAATTGATGCTCACAATTGCCAAACGATAGATGTAAACGTCAACATTATATTAAGCTTCCAATAAGATAAATGAGCACATGAACATACTATCTAATTTATTAAAATGCTCCTAATAACTGATCCTTAACTTCCCCAAACAGTTAATTAAATCACAGAACAAAACTGTAAATCTAAAAGCAAAGCACTAAAAGTAAATCTTATACCAAAACCGTAAATCTAAAAGTAAAGCACTAATATGGGCGATGATTCAAACTTCTCATTCCCCACACACACAATATAGCAGTAGATAATGAAAATACTGAGACAGCGAAAAAATGCTACCCGTTAATATGCTGAGATGGCGTCAACGGTGAGTTGAGAGGGCGGCGGGCGGTCGGCGACTTGGGAGGAGAATGAGGGAGAATGGCATCGGTCAAGCTGTTGAGAGGATCGGCGATTTGGGAGGAGAAGCGGCGATGAACGGCGATTAGGACTAAAAATATGGCGATTTGGGAGGAGAAACGGCGATGAACGGCGATTAGGGCTGAAAGATTGGCGATTGGGAGGAGAACGAAGGAGAACGGTGAATTTAGGGCTGAAAAATTCTAAGTCCAATTTTTGATACAATTCTACATAGATAACGAAAAGGGAAACGAAAATTTTATATCCATTAAGTGTATTAAAAATAACTATTAATTTTGATTTAAAAATAAATTATAATTATTAGATGACAAAACATAGATAACGGATATATAAAAAATACAATACCTGTTATCTATGATTAAAAATTTAATTCAAAAATAAATTAAATTGCTTAGATAACGAAGCATAGAAAATTTTAATGAGGCACAACGCACCACGAAGTCGATTTATCACTGGTCAAAGCTTCTACCGGGATTGCGTTGTCCTCTGCCATTTTGTCCTTTAGCGGCTTTACCTCCTCCTCCAAAGTGCCCAGACGACCAGCCAATGCAGAGCCGGCCTTGTCGAGATAAGTTTCGAGAAATGTTCACCTCGGCTATTTGCATATTTGTCGGCATGGTGTGCATTCTTGCCCTTATAATCTTCGTCTCCTGGCCATCATCTTCTCTACCTTACGTATGATTTTCTGCTGAAGGTTTTGGAAAGTAGAAGAGATGGCGGATAGGGGCTATCCAAGTCTTCCTCGATTGAGTCGGGACGATGACGGAGAGGAGGGTTCTTGGACTTGGGGAGCTCATCCGGATATCCCCAAAGATATTGTGGGAAATATCCGGCATTTGGACTTGAGGAGGCGGGGTGAGGTGAGGACGGGATATCGGATGGTGGGGGTGGAGGTATTTCGGGGGTGGAGAAGATGGAGATGGTGGAATTTCGAGAAGATGGTGGTGGAGAAGGTCTTGGCTGAGATGTGGAGGGTGCGAGATCGGGTGTTTGAGGAGGGAGATGATGTGGTAGGTAAGATGGTGGGAGGGGTGAAAGTGGTTATTGGGGTGGGAGAGTAGATGGGGCCAATGAGCGGGGGTAGGGATTAATTTGGAGAAGGCGAGGGTGTGGGTTGAATTTGGGGTAGAGGGTAGTTGGGAGATCGGTTTGGACTTCTTGGGAGGTAGAGGTGTTGAAGAGGCTCGGAGGTGGAGGGGAAGAAGATAAACTAGACGTAGCGCCGAAGGATAGTACCTTTTGAGGCTTATCTGTCCTCTTTGGTGAAGGGGAGGGTCCTCTCGGAGGTGATCTCACGAATCTCTAGAGCTTGAGCCTCGGCTGCTGCAGCCTACTTCTAGAGTTTGAGCTTCCTCTATTAGCGGTGGGTGGCCGGCAAATGTCGCCCCTTCCTTCTCGAGGCCTTGACTAGCCTCCTCTTCTTAGAGTGTCTTCTCCTTGGCTTCATCGGGTGTGAAGCCTCGGTGAGCTCACATCGGCTCTGCAGGTGATCCTCCTCTGCGAGGGCTCAACCGCCCTCTCCTTACCCGGCTTCCTCATCGATTCCACTAGCCCGCCAATTAGCTCATTTTTGGTGAGGAGCCCCTTACGCTTTGTATAGCTCCTCACCGCGTCTGTCGATTGATCTCTCCAGTCGGCATATTCTCATGCAACACCGTGATTATGTTGAAGAGACTTGTGATGGACTTGGTTGTCCATGACCATTTATACACTCCAGCCTGCCCTTCTCTCGTATTAAATTTGGCCAACAACAACTCGGCCCAGTTGACTTGGACTCTATCTAGAATTGCCCTAATGCGGTTAAGACAAGGCTGTTGAGTCCATCGTGGGAGTTACGCTCCCCAAGAATAGACTTAGTCGATATCGTCATTAGCAGACGATACTTCCTTCTAAGCATATTCTTTTCGGTTCTTTTCTTCGATCCTTACGGCGTTCGGGCAATCATCTCAAATGATTCTACCCGATCACCGTCTTTTTATGTAAGGGGTTCATACTTTTATCATTTGTCTCGAAGATTCGTGCAACCTACGCCCTTGTGACTACCAAATTTTCACCATCAATCTTGGTCTTAAAAACACCATCCTCATAAACTCCATTAATGTAGAATTCAATCTCCCGCATATCCGGTGTCTTATTTGTGTCCGATTTCTTCGAGCAAAATGTCTTGATCCAGATCTCTCCAATAGTCGAAGAATTTCCTGTGACTCTGCATCCCTTGTGGTTTGAAATCAACAAACTTTTTGGACTTTATTTTCTTGTTGTAAGCTTATTTGTTAAAGTCCACCGTGGTTGATGTGATTCCAATAAATTGGCGAGTATTGCTCATACAAAGATTTAGAAGGGGTTTTGAGAGTTGGGAATTTCTGAGAGGATAAATTGGTTTTACGAAAGTGAAAGGGTTTAAACGAAGAAGAAGATGTATATATAGGAGGGAAAACACGTGGAGGGTGGTTTTAAATCTGAATCGTTTATTTGAAATGATTCTTGTCTTTGAATCAACGGTTAAAAATGAGATAAGCGATTGGGATTCAGCGCGTGAGATTAACTTTGACTTTGAAATGCGTAAAAGTAAGCTGTATAGGCTGATTTGACCGCTAGTAGAGTTACTTTATGCGAGAGAAGTAAGTATACACAGCGTAAGCCTAGGTTTACCTTTCTTTGCACAAAGGTTTTCTAAAAGCAGGACAAGGTTTTGAATTAAATGCGAGAAAAGACCTTGTCTGGATTTTTCAAAAGACAGCCAAGTTTCATCTCTTTTTAGCAATATTTAAGACAAGATAAGCATCACTTTATAATTTAAACAAAATATCGAGACTCAGTTGGGTTTTCAAAGAACAATTCATCTGAAAAGTCTTGAAATAGATGAGTTGTGAAAATAATTTTGAAAATAATATTTTTGAAGAAAATAAAGAAAGGGTGAGCAGGATGAGGAGGTTTTATAAGTTTAGTAGATTCAAGCTGATTTAACAATGTTGATCTATTACATTCCTGAGATACATAAACTTCAAGAAACCATTAGTAGCCAAGGTAAGTAAGATAGGATGCAAATAGTCATCTGTTTTGAAAAAGTCGGTGACTATTGTGTCATTATCGATTTACTTGATGTCGAGATAAGCAATCATCAAGTCGAGATAAAGGTCAATATGACTAATCCTTGATTCTTGATTCCTAAGAAGGAGATCAATGATATCAGCTCTATGATTGTCCTTTGACATATATCTAGTCGACAATTCTTTCTAGACAAGATTTAAAGAAAGGAAAAGAAAGAAGGAAAGTACAAGATACAAACAATAGCAATTAAAAATCAGCTAATGATGCATCAAGTAATCCTAACTCTAAACACAATTCCTTAAATCTAGATTCGGCTAAGGGTTATGTAAATAGATACATTCTCTAAAACTCGATTGCTATCTTTTCTATTCTAATGTCATTCTTTTCTACATGATCTCTAATGAAGTGATGCACGATATCTATATGCTTACACCTAGAATGCAAGATAGGGTTGTATGTCATAGCTATTGCACTATTACTATCACGGTAAATCGGAACATATGATGTGAGAATGTTATAATCCCTAAGGCTGGCGACTAATCTAGAGGAGTTGAGAGCAACAACAACCAGCGGCCATGTATTCGATTTCGATTGTAGAGGTTGCAACAGACGTCTGTTTCTTAGATAGCCAAGAAAATAATTTGTTGCCTAAAAATTGACAAGTTCCAGAGGTGGATTTCCTATCAATTTTACAACCTCCAAAGTCGAGTCTGAATAGCCCGATAGCTCGAAGTTGTCATCGGATGGGTACCACAACCCAACCTGCAAAGTCCCTTTAAGATATTTAAGGATTTTCTTAGCCATCTCTAGATGAGTTTTCTTGGGATTTGATTGGAATCTTGCACATACCCCAACCGCAAAGGCTATGTCGGCCTACTTGCGGTAAGATAGAGAAAGGGATCCAATCAGTCCACGATACTCCGTTGCATCCGTGGGTATCCCTGCTCATCTGAATCCATAGAGAAGTTAGTTGTTATAGTTATTTTAACTTCCCTACTAGTAGTCATCCCAAATTTATCTATAAGGTCCTTAGCATACTTAGTCGATGTATGAATATGCCCTTACTCATCTGTTTAATTTGCAAGCCTAGAAAGTATGTCAATTCTCCCATCATAGACATCTCAAACACTGTTTTTCATGAGAACACAGAATTCTTCACACAAGGTCAGATTAAGTGAACCAAATATGATATCATCCACATAAATTTGAACCAACAAGATGTTGCCATCTACTTTTACTAAAAAAGTTCGATCAATCTTACCTTTTGAGAACCCACTTGAAATCAAGAATTCGGATAGAGTATCGTACCAAGCCACAGGTGCTTGTTTGATCCATATAGAGCCTTATTGAGTTTATAGACCTTGTTATTGATCCTAAACCCGGGAGGCTGTTTTACATAGATTTCTTCAATTAACACACCATTTAGGAAGGTAGACTTGACATCCATCGAAAGACTTTGAAAGATTTATAAGCGTGAATGCCAAAAGCTGCCTTATTGCTTCTAATCTTGCAAGCTGCGGCATAGGTTTCATCATAGTCTATCCCCTCGGTATGAGTAACCTTGAGCTACCAATCTTGCCTTATTACGAACAATAATATTGTTTTCATCAGGTTTATTCTTAAACACCCATTTGGTGCCTATAATCTTTCTATGTAAGGGTTTGTCCACTAGTTCCCAAACATTTTGCCTTTCAAAGTGATGCGGTTCTTCTGTATGGTGTTATCCAGTTTGGATCGAGATAGAGACTCTTCAATAGACTTAGGTTCGAGAAATGATACATAGCAGCTAAACAAACTTTGGGAATCTAGCATTGTTAGCGTCGCACACTCTTTGGATGGATCCCCAATAATCAGTCAGTTGGATGATAACTTCTCATCCTATTTGAGTAGAAGTATCCTCATCTGGAGACTTAGCAGAAACTTATCTCGATTACGCCGTAGATAGAACGTCCTATGTTTAGTTTTAGTTAGTTCAATTTTATGTAGATCATCGTAATTTGATTCACTTCATCGAAAAAGTATGCAATTCATCAAATACCACATGAGGGGTTTCCTCCACACAAAGAGTTGTCTTGGTGAAGACTGCGAAAGCTTTGGAAGTGTTGGAATATCTCAAGAATATCCCATCGCCTACCTTAGCATCAAAAGTCCTCGGCTTAGACTTCCCATTGTTATGGATGAAACATTTACAACCAAAAGCACGAAAGTATGAGATTCTTGGAACCTTACCCTTCCAAATCTCATAAGGTGTCTTACCCTTACTCTTGGTAGTAAGCATCTGCATTGCAGTGTAGCAAGGCTGTGTTGATAGCCTCGACCCCGGAACCTTTGAGGTGTTCCATACTCGGCTAGCATGCTCTGGCCTGCTTCATTGAGAGTTCAATTTCTTCTCTCTCCACAACTCCATTCTGTGGTGTTCTAGTGAAGAAGTTTCATGAACTATACCATTCTCATTCAGATAGTTAGATAAACAAGAATTCAAGAATTCGGTTCCCTTATCACTCCTAATTTTAATAATATTAACACCCTTCTCATTTTGAATTTATGCGAGCAGATCGGGGATCTTGTTCACTGTCTCATTCTATTTGAAAAGAAATATTATCCAAGTGTATCTAGAAAAATCATCAACAACAACAAGAGTATATTTCCTTCCACTAAAGCTGAGTGGTGTAATAGGTCCAAACAAATCAAGATGAAGGAGTTGTAAAACACTTTCGAGATGAGGGTGTGTTAATACTTTTAAAAAGTATACGGGACTGTTTACCTTTACGATAAGCATCACATTTTAGATCGGTTGAGCAGAATTTCTCGGGTAGTCCTTTGACAAGATTCTTTTTAGCTACCTTACTAAAGGGTTTTGAAGTTCGAGATGACTAAGCCTTTTGTGCCATAGCCAGTGAGATCATCTCCACCTTTAGCTACAAGACATGTATCTTTGGGTTAACTGTTAAAGTTAGCCACATAGACAACGATATCATGTACGAAGCCGATTAAGAGTACCTTGTCCGAGGAGCTATCTAAGATATCACACTTATCTTTAGAAAATTTAACAAGAAATCCCCACGAGTTGAGAAAGCAGAGACAACAAGTTATGCTTTATACCTTCTACAAAATAAGCCTCGAGATACTGGACATCCCTTATAATTAATGTACCAACTCCCTTAGTCTCATCCTGCTATTATCTCCAAACAAGACTTTGGGACCATCAATATTCTGAAAGTTTGATAGTAGCTTCTTGTTACAAGTCATGTCTTTGTGAATGCGACCAGCGGTCTATGTACCGTTGAAGCTAGAATCTCCTCCTTAAGTGATAGTCCATGTGATTCCTGCAAGGCAGTTAGGTATTTGGTACCCTAGTGATCTTGGGTCCTTTAAGGTATATAATCACTTTGGATATCCAGACAAACATCTCATTCTTCAATAATAAATCAGATTGGATTTGTCTACCAAATCTATCTACAAACACATCACATTTGGAAACTTTGGAAAAGTAGGATACCATCTGCTTCTCCCATTAAAAGAAGCGTAATAAGAATTTCTTAAAATCTTAGTTCTTGGAACCCTCTTAGTCAGATCTAGACTCCTTATCTGAATTTTTTTTTGATTAGGAGATGCGATCTTCATCGACTTTGTGGTTTCAAGGGCCAATTTTAACTTCTTTTGATGTTTCATTTGCCTTCACAAATTTCCTTGGTTTTTCAACTTCTAATTTATTATTTCTATCATAGTCAAGTCCTGTTTTATCATGGGATTTTTGAGATGTACTAAAGATATGGTCTATGGTGATTGTAAATTATTAAAGCGGCTCATTTTGAAGATAAGCTTCTTATTGGCCTTCTTAATTGACTCATTTTCAGTACAAACCATTTCAAATTTATCTTTCAAAGATTTTAATTTATTTTCTAGTCTTTCAGACAGACTAGCTGATGTACTAGCCTCGGCTGGGGTAAACATTCCCCCTTGAATGTTTCCTCGGACTCGAGTAGTTCACAACTTGTTTGCCTTTAACTAGAGTCTGAATCGATCTTTCAAAGTTAAATTTTCAGTCTCTAATTGCTTATAAGCACTTAGAGACATCTTTAAATCTTTCAAAAGTCCTTTGATAACAGATTGGTCATTATCTCGAGACAGATTTGTAAGAATTATTATCGAGATGAGGAGTAGTAATCTACCTCTTTGGCCATCGAGACAGACTTCATCGTCGATCCAAAATGAGATGAGGATGATGAGGATGATGATGACTTTCTTGATTCTTTCTCCTCGGCAAGAAGAGCTCTACGATCTGCGAAACGCCTATCTCTCTTCTTCCTTTTCTCCTCTCTTTCCTTGGGAGTCAGTGGGGACGATCATAAGCGAAGTGACACGGCTTGTTACAGTGTAACAAGTATCTCCCCTGTCTCGATTTAGGACTGATAGGATTCTTTCTTGCAGGAGATTTGTATCTTCTTGTCGATTCTTTCTTTTGTCATCATCCGTTGATTCATCATCTTTCCTTCTTGATGCAGTTACAGATCTGTCCTTCTCTACAAATCTCAATTTATTACGCTTATATTTCATCCTTAATCGATCATACCTTTTTGTTAGCAAAGCCATCTGTTCCTTCAAGGATAGATCAGCTCCTTTAGGCTCGGCTACGATCTTGTCTTCTTTGTTGATAAAGGCGAGTCTTAGATGAGGTGCTAGATTCCATCTCATCTTCCTTATCTTCAATCGAATATCATATTCTAAAACTTTAAGATGAGAAAATAAGGTATGATGTGAGATTGAGGATAAATTTTGAGTTGCTTTGAGGATATTGGCCTTTTCTCTCCATCTTTTACTCATGGATCGAGTATCTAATTATTAATCTCCTTTTACGTATAATTCTTTCCCAAATCTGCAGCTTTGTTGAGAAGATTTGTTAATCGACATCCAGCTAGTCTACGATTTCATTCACTTTCATCTTGAATGTATCAAATGCATGTAACAGCGATTGTAGCTTATTCTCCTTGACTTGGTCGATCCTCGCATACACTAGCATGTGTTTCCCACATTTCCTTAGCTATTTTGCACCTCTTTACTTTCTCAATCCAATCTTTGCTTAGTGTCTCAATAATCTCTGTCCTCGCTACTTGGTCCAGATTATGAATCTTTCTCTCATCATTAGTCGATTCTGCACTTTTCTTCTCTTGTCTTGCCCTTGTTTCAGCAGCTCCGGTCCCATCACTAGTTCCTCCATGATAGAAGTTAATTGGACCTTCTTCAAGCACTTCTTCCATTAGATCATGGATTGCCTTAAGATGTTTTTCATCCTAAACTTGCAATAATCATATTCCTCAATTGAAAACTCAGCGGACTCCTGGATTTCTTGCTTTTAACAGATGACATAGTGCATCAAAGAATCTCAACAAGAACTTGTTAGTAGCAAGGTTAGTGGATTGAAAATAAAGAAGATGAACAAGAAATAATTCCAGAAACTTTTCAAGACCACAAATCTATATCGAAACAACTTAACAACTGCTCCGATACCACTTGTTGGTCCCACGGATTGAGTGAATTAATAAAGAACCTTAGACAATCTTATAGTGAAAATCTAGAAGGGGGTTGAATAGATTTTCAAATCCTTTTTCAAAGATTAGAATGTCAATTCAAAGTATCAAAGTTCACACAATGGAAAACATATTTTAACTCAATCTTTATGGATCAAAAGCAATCGATTAAGAATCGAAATTGAACTTGTTTGAAAGTTGATTGAGAACAAGATAAGTAAAATAAAGCGATAAAGAACACTACGATTTACGGTGGTTCGGATCAAAGCTGGTCCTACATCCACTCTCCTTCTTCAACTTGAAGAAGGGTCTCACCACTTACTAACTTTCTTACTTACAATCTTACAAATACAACTTTACGAAGATCTCTATCTTCAATCCTATCTTAAACCTTCCTATACTTGGAATCTCTTAGAATACATTGCAATGTTGTTGAAGATATACAACTAAGTGTTCTACAAACACTTCAAACTTATGAATATTGCTTTGAAAAAATTTTTGTGAGACTTTTTAAAACTTGTGAGTAATGTGAATAAGAGTGCTGAAAGTTAAGTTTGAAATTATGCCTAAATCTATTTATAAGCCTGAGAAATTAGTTAGTTGTAACAAACTAACAATTGCTTAACAAACTTAATCTAGATAAGCGCCTTGACTCCAACCGATCTTGGTCCTGGTCGTCTGCGGTGACTTGGTGAAGACTTGTCTTTCTTATTCTACTCGGCTTGTCTTGACCTCATCTAAGCTCTTCATTGTTGTCTCCAACGAGACGACTATCTCAAGCTCGTCTTCGGATGATCTTTTCCTTTCTTGACCTCAGGTGACTTTACTAGCTTTTCTGGTCCAGTCGGCCTAGTGATAGAATTCTACCTCGGTTATTCTATGTAAATGGCTGGTCATCTTAATTTATATGAGTTGGCTCTAGTCGATTTCTTTTAACTCATCAAAACTTCTTCCGATCTAACAAGAAGAGAAAATAAGAAAAAGAAAGAGGGAAGAAGTGGGCATATACAAAAGAAGAGATGCTAAGAAAAGGAGAGAGCGGAGAAAGCGGTGGCAAGTCTTATGATCGGAAGACGAGGAGATGGGTTCATAAGACAAGGAATGATCAAGGAGAGGATACCTTCCGCCCTTTCCACGAACCAAAGGAGTGCCCAAAGAGATACTTCCAATGAGTGAGCAAGAGAAGTGGAGATCCTACGAAGCGGGATGGATTTTCCTTTTCCATATACGTAAGAAAGTGTCTTTAGGTACGAGGCAGAAAATATCGCATTTCATGAAAGGTTAGAGGCGAAGGATCCGGACTTCTATCAATACACGATTGACTATCTTTGATGAAGAATTCAACACGGACATAGTCGCCGCCTTATGCACAAATATCTCCTCGCCTAACTCAAGATGGTTGTCTAGACCGAGAAAAGATCAAACAATTGATGATCCAAGCGAGAAGCGACATCGACTAAGGCATTTGGAGGAAAGCTTGATGAGCTTGAAGAAAAGAGTCTTATTTGGATGAGTATTCGAGAAGAAGAACGGTGGTATGACTAGTTCCTTATCATTAGCCCGATCCTTATACGATACATGTGTAACCTTGTTGAAAGATGAATGTGAATATATTCTCGATTACTATCATATGAGATTATCTGGTAATTAACTAACTTGCTTGACTTAAATTGGGAACGATTAGCCTAAGAAGGCTTAATTGGTTAAAAACTATTAACACTAATTCATCTCGCAAGACTTGATTAACTTAATTGTCTGCGGTTGACTAAGCTTATCTGTCTATCGACAAAGTGTCTTAACCGTCTATTTTTTTGTTTTTCTTCATATTCTTATTTTACTAACTCATTTCTTTTCTTGAGAAGTTTTAACATCATCAAAAGGGAGAAATTGTTAGAAAAAATGTTAGTTCTGATGAAGTTAAGATGAGTATGTAAAATAAGATGACCACTTTAAATTATTGTATTGCCAGTGAAGTAGTATGTAAAATCTTGTAATAGACTAAGTACTTAGATCAGATGAAAGCAAGATAGAAAGAGAAGTGGACAAAGATGAGCTAGACAAAGACGAGGTAGGCGACGACCACATACTTGGAAGATCAAAACATGCGAAGACATGAGATGATCGACGAGGTCAAGGGTGTCTGAAGTCAAGAGGAGCAGACGACTAGAAGTGTTAAAGAAATCAAGAAGTTATAACAAACAACAAGAACAGCTTATAACCAACCAATAAGTGGTTACAAGATTCAGTTAGTCAGTTTCAACAAACTCTAATAAGTCAACAAGGAAGTTACAATTGCACTCGGTGTTTCTTATAAATAGATCATTAGATTAGAATTAATTTTAACTTTCAACTCTCAATTTATACGAATCCTGTAACACATTCAATACACAATCAAAAGCACTCTAAAGCACAAAACGCGTTCTAAAACGTTCTTAGTTTTCATAGTTTTTATAGAACACTTTCCCATATATCTTCAAGCTATAAAATTCCAGAAGTTAGGAAGAATTAATTGTAAAGGCTGAAGATCGACATTGTAATCTATAAGTAAGGCAAGAAGAAATTGAGTAGTGAAGTCTCTTTCACAAGGTTGTGAAAGGAGAGTGGGCGTAGGATTTTCATAATCCAAACCACTATAAATTTACTTTTTGTTCTTTATCGTTTTACTTATTTGTTCATAATCAATTTAGGATAATCAAACACTTGTTTAAAGAGTTATCAATGAAATCAAGTATAAATTGTTTCGCTGCATAATCGATTTTTTTTGATCGATGAATGTTAGTTGTTAGTGGTTAGAAATTAGTTCACCAAGACTCCTTACAATTCCAAATTCTCCAAGCCTCCTTATACCTCACACTCCAATTCATTCCCAAAGGGAATCGAACCTGTGTCTCCCACTTAAGTGAGGAGCCCGGTGGCCAAGTGGGCTAAGCCCCTTGGCCAGGTCTCCAAGCCCGCCGCAAAATCTGATATTAATTTGGGTTATTTCTAAATTGTTGAAAGGAAAAATTGAGTAGTATTGGAAATCTATTCAATTCCACCCCACCCCCTCTTCTAGATTTTCTCTTTGTGTAAACTTGATTGATGGGACCAACATGGTAGTACAATATTTTGTCATTTTGTTTGTTACGTTTCTAATTTTTAATTCCATAATGAAGACAAGTGATGCTAAATCTTGCACAAGATCATTACTGAAGATGAAAGTAATAAAAGCGGTAGACACGAGCAAACAATAGTAAGGAATCATCATCGAGCGAAGCTTGACATCGAGCTTTGTGAAAAGGCATTTGAGTCCCTACTAGCCGAAAAGGGCTTTGAATATTGAACAATATGAGACTCTAGAATTTTTCAATGACATTAGATATTATTATGTTCCTGTTATCTTACAATGTGAGAAGACACTTGAGTCCCGACAAGCGAAAAAGGGCTTTGGATGTTGGACGATACGAGGCAGAATATTTCACTATCATTTGATTTTTTTATAGGATCACTGCCATTTGATACTATTATGTTCTTGTTATCTTATTTTTATTTGTCACTAGACATTGCATATTTTGGGTTTAATGTGATCTGTCTTTCTTGGTGGTAGCTAAAATGGATTATGAGGATTTTCCACGGTGTGAACATTCAAACATGTGATTTTATTTTATCTTAAGTTGTTCTATATTGAATTATTTCTTTTAATTGACCAATTATTTTTTAGTGCATGTACAATCTATTGAAATACTATTATTTAGTCTCTACATGGTTCGCGGCTTGAGGGTGGTAAGTTCCCAAGTAATTACGCAAAAGAGATATAGAAAGCTGCCATGGTGACATTTGCATTCCAGTTTATTGGTCAAGTAGTCTCAAACTTATGCTTGAGTAGTTTTCTCGGAATGTTATTTTACATTAATTCTCATGTATAATGGAATTGTGATCGCTAAGATATATGAAATATTATTTTTGAGAAAAGTGTGTTTACCTTTGCTTATAAGTTATAATTTTTAGGTACTTGATATGTCTAGATCATTTTTCTATCTTGAACACTGCAATATAGTCTCCCCTCCCTACACAACATCGTTGCACAACCATAACAAGGCGCAGAGCCACCATACTAAGATGGTAACCTGAATTTCTCCCTCTTCATTCGCTCATGTCTCTTCTCGATGTAAGATAAGGGAACCTTACCCCAAAACGGGAAGAAAATTAAAGAATGTAAAAGATTGAATTAACTCTAATATGTGTCGCCGATTATTTTTTTGTGTTTGAACCGGGTCAATTGCAATTGAAGATTCTTTAAAAGCTGGAGCGATTTAGATGGAAAGGTTGTGGAAGAAGAATTAGTTGGATCTGCGTATTAATTTAGAATTTATTTTGCTTTAATTTCATTAGTTTAAAGTTTTTCTTTAAATTAATTCATTTAAATGTGGGGTTTTTTAGTGTCATATTTGTTTTAATAAAAATAAAAGCTGTCAACACACCATATATAAAAATGTCATGTATTAGCTTCTACCGAAAAATTTGCGCATGTGGCGGTACATGACCAAAACTTATGGTATACGCTATGGGCGTGAAGCGAGTAGACAAAACATACGACAATGCTAACAACACGTTAGAAATGTTGTTCACTTTTTTAAAAAAAAGATGAGAATTCCATAGAGCATGTTCCTTATAAAAGAATGAATAATTTTATAAACTTCAATGACATAGAAGATTTTTCTACAAGACAAAGATTGATGGGTAGAAATTTTACTCTTCATTTGTTATTATTGTATTCTTTTATTTTAAGAGAAAATCTTACTATTTTAGATTTATAAAGTGTACAAATATGGTAGTGAGAGTTATTAGAGTGAGGCGAGAATGTAAAGAAGCTCTACCAAAAATAAAAATATTGTATACAAAAAATACTAATGTAAAGATGCACAACCCAAAAAGAAAGTGAGAACTTTTTAAGTACCATTAACTCTCTTTTTACTACCTACAATTAGTGTCAAATGGGCGGGTGGGCGGGACCGACAGGCCACCTGGGCCACTCACAATTTTCGGACCGGACCGGGTCGGGCCCGTACCTATCGGGCCTCCATTTTCTAGGCCCGGCTGATCAAGGCGAACTCAAGACCTTGGGCCATTTTGACCCGATTTTTTTAATAAATAAATTATTTTATTTGATGTTGGAAATCATTTTATTTGAAATGATTGAAATTGTAAATTTGATATCTATATTAACAAATGTAATATATTAGTTTTAAATATTATTTATATTTGTATTAAATATTTACACAAACAAAAGTGATTTTAGGTAGAATAGTTGTAGTTTTCTTTTTATCACACTATTCATGATATATATTTTCCTCTTTCTCTTTATATATATATATATATATATATATATATATATATATATATATATATATATATATTAGTCAAAATTATTTTAAATTTTGAAAGTCAATTAGCAAGTGAATACTTTGCTTTTCATTAATGCTCTAGAAGAGGAGGGAGAAAAATTAAGTCAGTTTTGTCCAGTTTCTAATAATCCATTCGTTAATAAGAAATTTTTATATTTTTAGGATAAATTGTAAGAATATTTTACTTTTTTGTTCTCTTTGTTGCAATTAAGCTTGCATGTTTGGGGAACAAAATATTTGTCGATCTATGTTGTTTGACCTACCTCAATTAAGACTCATTATTTTTTATATTTTTAATTTATTTCTTTTGTGAATATACATCATGAACTTATAATCACTATCTTAGTTAAAAATTCAAAAAAAAAAAAAAAAAAAAAGGGTCGGGCGGGTCAAATTGGCCCGGTTCTTTTCGGGCTTATATTTTTAGGCCCAACCCGTCCGAAAACACGAGCCAACCAGCCGCCCGGCTCATTTTGATGCCTACCTACAATTTAAAGAATTGAAAATCACAATTTCATTGTCTAATGACAAATAAAATATATACAAGTTTCGGATGTCATGAAAAAATTGTAGTAGTACTATAGAAAAATTCTAATTTATTGATTTAGTTCCCAAAGAACATTACTGTCTAACTAATAACCAATCAATTTTGAGAAAAATTTTTTTAATAAATAAATAGGTCCGAAATTAGGAAAAAAAAAAAAAAAAGAGAAACTTATTTACCATGAAGTTCTTTAACAATGTTAATTAGAAAAAACATATAGTTGGTAAGATGAAACTAAATTTTACTGTAAAATTGATTTACAACTAATATCATTTAGCAAAAAAATAAATAAATAATTCTTCAAAAATATCATTTAATTAAACAACTAATATCATTCAAAATTAATACTCTTCCGTCAAATTTTAGTATGCATACTTTCCTTTTTTATCCGTCCAATTTAAGTATACATGTTCAAATATCTAATACAAATCTTTATCTTCACCTCCTAATATCTCTTTAATTACTCAAATTGTCATTTACGTTATTCATAACCAATCAATTTATTCATAAATGGACCTCACAATGCCCCCATAATACCCTCCCACATTGGAAATGGATCCTCTACATTTATTTGGTGTAATTTATTTGTAAATTTCGCTAAGAAATAGACACATAATAAAGTAATAAATGAAATACAAGAAAATATGACCCTCCATTACTTTATCATGTGTTCATCTCGCTCCAAAATTTATAAAAAATTTATACAAAAAAATGCATAGGATCCATAATTTTATACATAATAAACTATCAATATTTTTAAAACTCATGTAAAAATTTTATGAATACTAATTTTGAAAAGAGGTAGTATATTGGAGTAAAATAACTAATAGTATTATTTAGTGAAACAACGCCTTTATGCAACTTCGATAAAAACGCATTAACTATCACCGATATAACGAACACAACGTGCAACGCACGTGCTAAAATCTAGTTTAATTAAAATAGAAATATTTAGTTAAGTATATTATAGCGTAATGTACTATAATATAAAATATAAGATAATATATATATATATATATATATATAATATAAGTTTTATAATAATAAAAATAGTATAATAATATTTTTTTAAAAAAGAAAAAGAATATAAAAATTAGAAACTTATCTTCAGAAGCTATCTAGAGGCGGTGGAGGTATGCTTATGCATATCAATCTATTCAGTACATCAACATACACGCAGAGAATGAGAGAGAGATTGTTGGTCCCTGAATGTTGAGTTGATTAAAATCTTGAGATAGCCTTCTAGAATAAAATTTAGAAAGGGGGTTTGAATAGATTTTGTAGTTTTTCTTTGCAAAATTAATTCAAGATATCGATTAAGCACAATGAAAACAATTTTAAACTCAATTTTAACAAGATCAAAAGCAATGATGATATTCGATTTTAGCTAAGATTCTAAATTTAATCTTGAATTAACAAATTGTAACTTGAACAAAATTAAATGAAAGCGATAAATAACACTGGATTTTATAGTGGTTCGGATTATAACAATCCTACATCCACTCTCCTTCTCCAAACTTTGAAGAAGGGTCTTCACTAGCCGCTTACTTACTTACAATCTTTACAACTTACAACTTGATCTTCAACTCTTCAACAATGCTAACCAAACTTCTAAAATCTAAATCTAGAATAAGAAATGTTTTTGAAGATGTGAAGTGAAGTGTTCTATAAACACTTAGAAAATATTTGAAACCTCTTTTGAAAATACTTTGTGAATTCAATAGTGAATAATGTGAAAAATCAGATTTGCATAAGTGTCTTGAAAAATAAAATCTAGTCCTATTTATAAGTCGAAAAGACAGGCTTAGTTTGTTAGTCGGTTCTAACAAACTGGAAACTACTCAACAAACTTAATCTTGAAAACCGCTCTTGACCTCGGTGATTTATTCTACTCGCTCTGCGGTGACTTAGTGAAGACTCGCCTTTCTTATTCTACTCGGCTTGTCTTGACCTCGTGCGAGCTCTTTATGATCGTCTCCTGCAGATGACTAGATTTGAGCTTGTCTCGGATGACTTGTAAACTTTGATCTCCGGCTAAGCTTAATCGGCTCTTGACCCGGTTTGATCGGCTTACCACCGAACTTTGATCTCGAGCCGCTTATCAACGTTATCTGCTCATCTGAATTGTTCCTTTTAACTCATCAAAACTCTACTTGATCTAACGAGAGATAAAGGTCATCGAAGCATTTTGGTAAGTATTTGATCTCCGTTAATCATTGTATTATATATTAAAATGTTCGTATCCACTCGTAGATTATAGAATTGTAATTAGTTTGTTAATCGATCTTCGTAGTATCCGAATTTGTGATTAAAGGTTCAAATATTTTAATGACCATTATGTCCCCTTCAATCGTAATCTTGTTGTTCCGACGAACAATAGGTGGTGAAATTTATATTGTTGTGAAACCTGTGATGAATAGAGCATAACCCTACCCTCAAATCATTAAACTAATATGGTGAAGTGTGTGTTAATGTGTCAGTACATATACATATATATAGTGTATGTGATGATGGTGATGATTATTGTTGTTGTTGTTGTTGTTGTTGTTGTTGTTGTTGTTGTTGTTGTTGTTGTTGTTGTTGTTGTTGTTATTATTGTTATTATTATTATTATTATTATTATTATTATTATTATTATTATTATTATTATTAAGTATGTTGTGTGCGTGAGTATATACATATAAATATGTTGTGGTGTTAATATTATTATTATTGTTATTATTATTATTGTTGTTGTTGTTGTTATTAGTTGTAGTAGTAGTAGAAGAAGAAGATAATTATGCTTAGAGATTAATTAGGACTATTATGAGAGGTTAAGTAATATAAGATATAGTTTTATTAAATTAGAGATTATTAAGAGTATATGTTATTTGTAGGATATGATGAGAAACTTGAGACCATTAAGATTGCGTATTATCAAGGAGTTGATGATCACTAAGGGGCATTGCATTGCATCATTTGATGCAGCTCATCGCTTTTAAGGTGAGAGCAATCTTCATTCTTAATTGAGTTTAACGATCACGTTATGATTGTTATGTTAAATTGCATTATTACTCAAGACGGGTAGTAACTCGCACTATATTCAAGCCGTGTAATGGCCCGCACTATGTTCAAGGTGGGTAATGGCCCGTATTATATGTTCAAGTCGGGTAATGGCCCGTAATATGTTCAAGCTAGGTAATGGTCCATACTATGTTCAAGCCGGATAATGGCCCGTACTATGTTCAAGTTGGGTAATGACCCGTACTATGTGATAAAGTATTAAATATTTTCATGAGTTTTATGGACATATTATACGCCGCTTACGTATGTCATTTAACCGTGCAATCATTGATGTTTTCCTCACTTGGTGTATTTTCAAACACTTATCCCCCATGATTATGATTTTCTACAGTCAAAGCGGCTCGGCGGTACGAGGCGATGGTTGCATGTAATTTATGTATTTTCCGATGAAATTTCAAATGATAATTTTGTAATAAATCTCAATTATTCAATAACAATTTTCTTTAATTAAGTTAACAAACTGATTTGGTAGCGCCTCAATTATTATTTATTATTTTTAAATTCGGGCGTTGTAGGAGCGGATGGTAAAGCCGGTAGAGGGGCCAAGAAGATTCTAGAGAATGAGCGTTGTCGGTCTCGGGAACGATCACATGCATGGATGACGAGGATTCATCGTCATAGAGTGAGCAAGGGCCGGAGGATCTCAAACAATGGTCTCAAGGCAGAGTTAGCTCGGTAAATTCTAAAATAGGGAGAGAGGGTGATCCAGATCTGTTTAGAGTGCTTAAGAATGGAAAATAATTCTCATCAAACTTAACATGTCTGTTATGTAAATGCGGAATGAAGCAGGATCGAAACAACGAAACCCTTTGTGAGAGCTACTATAGCCCAAGAAAATGCAAGGTAGACTCAGGGGCTCAAACTTATTTGCCGCAAAATCCCGAATACATGGAAAAACACAGCAGCCCAAAGGATGAAAGTTATTGTAATTCAGAGATCGAGAAGAGAAGCTCAAATGGAGACTTCTCATCAACGATCTTAGTCGGTAAACGGTTAATGACATAAACAACATTATTGAATGCATGCACCCAATATTTCATTGGAGTATGAGAATGAAAAACATAGCCAACCCTGTCTCGGTAACATGTTCATTGCTTTCGTTCAACCCCGACGTTTTGACCGAGAGTGTACGGACATGAAAAAAATATGACGAATTCCCTTATTTTTGAATAAAGATTGCAGCTTATTATTTGTGAACTCTGTACCCCCATCACTGTGAAAAGTTTTACTACTTGTGGAAAACTTGTTTTCAATAAAGGCGATAAATTGCAACATGATATCATAGACATCCGACTTGTGACGTAAATGATAAAATCAGGTAAATCTAGAATAATCATCCACAAAGATAACATAATAGCGAAATTAAGAATCGAGAGGTCACAAGAGCAGGGACCCACAAATCACAATGAATAACATCCAAAACAGAGCAAGAAGCTGTTAGGATGTATACTATAAGCCTAGCTTTTTATGAACATCTTTTTAGTATGAACATTCTTTTAAGATGAGATTCATTATGATCAAAATACTTATTGTTTATGATTGTTATATATATCATTATTTTGTCCAGATTAATCTATACCGTAGATAACATGGTGTGTGGTGTCACACGTAAGATCATGCTATCGAGTTCCTTATAGATTATAAATAATAGCTCACAACCAAGATGGATTTGAACAAACCATTGGAACGGTTGTAGTGTAATTCGGTATTAGTCTATCTTGACTATAAAGTTACACTAGTACATTTTGTATGTATTGAGCAGACCATATGAGGTTGTTCAATTTGTACCGACTATATAAAAGAACAAGACCTCTGTTGTTATGGATGTACGTCTTCTTAATCCCTATATAATAACGGGCACGTGTACTCGGTGTATGTTTCTTTGATTTGCCAATGGGTGAGATTTATTAAACCAATAGGCTTGGTGAATTGGGATATAACATTGTTTATATGGTGTCTTTGTTGATTATAGAAGGAATTTGTGTCCTAATTATTTAGGATGATAATGTCCCCTTGAGGAGCTCATAAAGATTATTATGTAAACCTGCAGTGGATTTAATCCGACATAATAATAAAGATGAGTGGTACTACTCTTGGAATTAGATATAAATTAATTAAGTTGTCAAAATTTAATTAATTTATGGACATTCGATATCTTAAACACGGGAAATAAGTGTACACATAATAAAGGAGCCCATATTATAATATGGGATAAGGACGGTAATTCAATTATAACTCTTTAGTGGAGTGAGTTATAATTGATGGGCTTAAGTAAAGTGTTCGGACTGAACACGGGATATTTAGGCCCATTAGGAGGCCCAACCCTAATTCCTCCTTAGGGTCCACTGTTGTGGCCTATAAATAAACCCTAACATCGAGCCTCCAGACGTGTGAAAAACGTGAGATCAGAGAGGCGGATTCTCGATTCCTTGGAGGATCGTCGACCACTTGACGTCCAAGGGAAAGGGATAGGAATACGGTAGAAGACCGTGAGGTTCGAGGCTCATCCTTCGATCGCAGATTCGACCTTAGAACTGGTTCGTCTTCAAAGATTAATTTCGGAATCAAAGTTAAAATTTGAATATCAGTTTGTTTTTATCTTAATAAAGTTGAGATTATCTTTAAATTTCCGTTGTGTCACTTTGGTACTTTGAATAAATTTTGAAAGATTTAAAAATCTGAAAAATCTATTCAACCCCCTTCTAGATTTTTCCTAGAAGGTGATACACATTTTACCTAATCTGCTCAACTAATCGGGACCAACAAGTGGTATCGGAGCGGTGTTAAGTCATTTCCGATATTGATTTTAGGTCTTAACTAAGATTCTGAAATTTTCTTGACTTTCTTCATCTTTTTCATTGTTACTAATCTGTGCTACTAATAAGTTTTTGTGGAGTATTTTGTTTCTTTATCTCATCATGTCTTCGGGAAAAAGCAAGAAGTCCAGAATCTACCTGAATTTTCTATTGAAGATTATGATTACTTGGAAATTCGAATGGAGAATCACCTCAAGGCCATTCATGATAGGATGGAGGAGGTTCTTGAAGAAGGACCTATAAAATTTTATCATGGAGGCACTAGCCTTTGAAAGTGAATCGAGTGAATCGAGAATCGAGACAAAGAGAAAAAGAGTTACGAGATTGACAAATGATGAAAGAAAGATCCACAATCTAGACCAAGTAGCTCGAATCAAATCATTGAGACTTTAAGTAAAGATTGGATTGAGAAGGTTAAGAGATGCAAAACCGCCAAAGAAATGTGGCGGACTCAAGCAAATGTTTGTGAAGGATCGAGATCAAGTAAAAGAGAATAAGCTGCGATCGATCTTACATGCATTTGATACATTCAAAATGAAGGAAAATGAATCTGTGGATCGATTAGATGTAAGGTTGACGAATCTCCTCAACAAAACAGCTGACCTTGGAAAGAACTATACAGAGAAGGAGATTAATAACAAGATCTTGAGATCATTAACCAAGAGATGGAGAGAGAAATCCAATATCCTTAAAGCAACTCGAATTTATCTTCTATTACTCACCATACTTTGTTCTCTCATCTTAAAGCTCTAGAGTATGACATTCAAATAGAAGATGAGGAGGATGAGATAGAGTCGAGCACCTCATCCAAGTCTATTGCCTTTGTCGACAAAGAAGACAAGATGTCAATTGAGTCCAGTAGGAGCTAATCTATCTCTGAAGGAGCGAGATAGCTCTACTCACCAAAAGGTATGACAGATTAAGAATGAAGTATAAACGAAATAAATTGAGATTTGCGAGGTAAGGATAGATCAAGATCCAAATCAAGAAGAAAGGAAGATGAGTCTACAGATGATGACAAAAGCGGGAGCAGACGAGAAGATTCGAGATCACTGTCAAAAGAAATCCTTCCAGCCCTAAATCGATGTAAGTGACACTTGCTACACATGCAATAAGCCAGACACTTCGATTATGATTGTCCTCAATCGACTCCTAAAGAAAGGGAAGAGAAAAGGAAAAAGAGAGACAGGAGATTTGCGTACCAAAGAGCTTTACCTGGTCAAGAAAATGAGTCAAAGAAATCATCATCATCCTCATCGATTTTGGATCGATGATGAAATCTATCTCATGGCTAAAGAGGTAGTCTATTATTCATCTTCTCGATAATGATTCCTGTCGGCCTACATCTCGATTATAATCAAACCGTTATTCATGAATTATTGAGAGATTTAAAGACATCTCTCGCCGCTTATAAACAACTAGAGACAGAGAATTTGGCTTTAAAGGATCAAATTCAAATTCTAATTAAAGGAAAGCAGGTGATGAACTATCCAAACCGAGGAAACATTCAAGGGGAATGTTTTCCCAGCCGAGGATAGTACATCACCGGCTTACCCGAAAGATTAGAAGGTGAATTGAAAACTTTAAAAGACAAGTTTGAATCAATCTCTTTGAAAATGAATTAATTAAGAAAGACAATGAGAAGCTAATCTTCAAAATTAGTCAACTTAATAATTCACAATCAGCAATAGATCATATCTTTAATACATCTCAAAATCTCATGACAAAACGAGTCTTGGTTATGATAGAAATAGTAAATCGGATGTACAAAAACCTAGGAAATTTGTAAAAGCATCCGATCAATCAAAAGAGGTTAAAATTGGTCCTTGGAAACCAATTAGTCAAGTAAGGACCGCATCTCCCATCTTGAAAACAAAAATTCAGGTGAGAACTTCTTATCGGACTAAGAGAAATCCAAGAACCAAAATAAGAAGAAATTCTTATTATAATCCTTTTGATGGAAGAAGCGGATGTTATTCCACATTTTCTAAGTTTAAGAAAATCACTAAATCTGAATACAACATGTTATCATTTAAAATTGATACAATTGTAGACAAATTTGGTAGAGAGACCAAGTCCGATTTATTATTTGGAGATGAGATTTTTATCTGGTTACCTAAAGTGATGATTGACCTTCAAGGACCCAAGATCACTAGGGTACCTTATAACTAATCTGTTTTCAGATTCACAGGATCATCACTCAAGGAAGAGATTTTAGCTTCTATATGGTACATTGATAGTGGTTGTTCACAACATATGACCTATAACAAGAGACTATTATCAAATTTTTAAAGCATTGATGGTCCAAGAGTATTATTTGGAGATAATAATTGTGGTCGGACTAAAGGAGTAGGTACTCTAATTATCAAGGATATTCGTGTATACGAGATATATTTTGTTGAAGGATTGAAATATAATCTGCTATCTGTTTCCCAGCTTTGTGATAAAGGTTTTCTTGTCAAATTTTCTAAGGATAAATATGATATCTTATATAATTCCTCGTATAAGGTACTATTAACCGGCTTGAGACATGGTAATGTCTATGTGGCCAACTTTAATAGTTGCCCCAAAGATACTGTCTAATAGCTAAGGGTGGAGAAGACCTCATGGCTATGGCACAAGAGGCTTAGTCATCAATTTCAAGACCCTTAGTAAGTCAAGCTAAAAAGAACCTTGTCAAGGGATTACCCGAGAAACGTTTATCTACCGATCTTAAATGTGATGCTTGTCGAGAAGGTAAACAACCTAGACACTCATTTAAGAGTATTAACTCCTCTTCATCGAAAGAGTGTTGCAACTACTTCATCCGGATCTGCTTTCTCCTCTCGGTTTCGGTGGAAGGAAATATACTCTTGTTATAGTAGATGACTTTTCCGGATACACTTGGGTTATGAAGGTGTGCGTACGTGTTTTGCGAAATGTTGTCACGAATGTTGGCACATTCAAGAGCAACACAGACAAATAAATAATCGAAATGTACAGCGGAAGTCTTAAACACGTTACAAGATGGATATCAAAATTTTGTATAGACTATGAATAAGTCTATACCGCCAAACGGCGTATTATCACTAGTAATTGTTAAGTGATACAATCGGTGAAAACATAAGCTACACCGTGAATGGATCTACGTATATAGTGACTAGACAATGATCAATCTAACCTATCACTAATACATATAAAGACCCAATGTTGAGTGAAATGTTGGAACATTCACCAACGGAAGTATCGAGTATGAAACGAACAATAAACTCTATAATCTATGCCAATAGACTATGCTAGATTGTGTTTTCCTCAACTTCGAGTTTTAATCTTCATAAGCGGCGTGTATTTATAGAATTCTGGACACTCTTAGTGCTTGAAGATAACTTCCACATCTCCCTTGAAAATAGGTAACTTCTATGTAACTTCCCATGATCTTTATAACTTCTCTTGCTTGCCTCTTTCAACCGCATGACTTCGGTAATCGCCGTAAGTCTTCAATCTGAAAGAACAAGTCAATGAACAAGACAAAACGTGGGTTAAGGGTTAGTGAAAGTGGAAGGACGAATTTACGATATTGTGACCGAGAATGTTGGCACATTCCGAGTAACACTCGTCATAACATCAACAATCTCCCCAATTCGGCCTTTCTCTTTGGAACACACACGATGTTGCAACAAAATGCGTAATGTGTACACAATAGAGGTAAGTGAATTAATATCAAGTAAATGACATCTTTTTACTTAGCCAAGACGAACATAAATAAAAACAATAAACACTTAACATCACAAGGACTTACACTATGAACAAAACATAGACTAAACAAAATCGAGCTAACATAAAACAATATAAAATTAGAGCAATAAAACAAAGACAAAGTACTAGACAAAACTTAAATCGAGCTTAACCATAAAACACATTAATACAAAAATCGAGCTTAAAAATACTTAACCAAAAATAACATAACAAAAAATAAAATCGAGCATAGTATCACGAACTTAACTAAATACCAAAATACTATTAAGTTCATCAAAATAGCTAACACGTAATATAAGTTCGAAAAGACAAAAACATAAAAACGAGAAAAATAAATTGAGTCTTTACAAAAATAGATAAAGCTTATAAATGAAGATTTAGGAGAGGATTGGGTAAAGAATAACAAATGCATCTTCAAGAGTCTGCACGAACTCCCCTATCTTCAAGTTTCTCTATCTTCGAAAGCTCCCCTTGCTTAATGTCCCCAATCATCCAAATCATCATACAAAGTACAATGAGATCTTCATCATCCCAATCTACGCATCTATCTTCTCAAAGATCTACGCCCATGTTCGAGCTGCTGGGTCCATCATTGTTATGCGGATTTGTGGGCACATTCTCCGGCGCATTCTGGGTTTCTTTTTCGGTCTCGTACTGAGCTGCACTTGTTCCAGCTCCGAGATATATCGACATCTGGTCCTCCTTCGGTTCCATCACCATCGGCTTTTCCATCTTGACTTGTTCGGCGGTAACATCAAGAACATCCGCACTGGAGCATCAACTTGAGCAGCAACATCGAGTCCTACTCCCCTGTGGACAAAGAGAAAGTAGTGCTTCCTAGACCTTTTTGTGCATTTCAAGGTTGCTCAACGGACATTTGGCATTCGTGATTGAGTTTTGAGTCATAGCAATCGATCTCGGATGAATTGCGGCTGTAATTGCGGAGTGTTGGCAGCGTGTGTGCCAACATTTCTCGGCACATCGGCTGGTTGATCGGTAGGAACTTCAGTTCAGTGCATTAGGATCTCTGTAGGGCAAATCAATCACACGTGGTCCAGTCCTCGGTACATGTGAGATCCCTAAACTCGAGAGCAAACGAACTTATTATCTCTGAATTTTCCCTTTGAAACCCAAGAGTGAAATCATCATAAAAATCGAGACTAGGATACGGCAATGTCCTTTACTTGACACCCTTCGAGAATATGTCATCATATTGTCAAAAATTGTCTTCCCAAGATTAAATCTTTGCAAGTGGACAATTTTGTACATAAGTACGACTTGTTCGAAGTAAGGGTAGTGGTGTTGGATGATGGCGAAATTGTACACAATTAGTTTGTGTAAGACACTATATAGACTTGTCAAAACCGAGGAATTCATTCTATACCTCCAAGCAGTAATCCTTCCTCCGGTGATAACACTAATCACTTCATCAAGATTATCAATAGGAGGATCTTCATCATCTCTAGTTCTAAGAAAGCTGTTAATCTTAGTAGGAGTAACCTCAATCACCTTTCCCCTAAATTTGACCTTTCCATAATTCTTGGAATCGACCCTAGAAATCTTGCCCTTTAAGTTTGCATAAAATTCATATACCCATTCAATCGGATAAGGAGTGGCAAATTGAAGTGCAAACATCAAAGATCTTTCTTCCGAGATAACCAACCAAATTCATAGAAATAAAGTCATCCATTTTAATTATCCTTTCTCCAACAATCGGTCTAGTTCTTAAAGACCTAAACTTATCACTATCCACACCATTATAGCTATCATCGAATTAGATGAAGTCATATTCAGAGAGGAATCGGAATGTACCTCATCGAGACTTAGCCTTACTTGCTTGAGATGAAGAAGACTCAGAGTCGAGAGGACGATGTGTCCATTGGTGTGCCAACATCCTGGCACATCCTGCGGATCATTTCGCTTTTGCTCCTCTTTTCCAAGCGAGCAGCCATTTCAGCCAATGTTTGATTCATTTCTGAATCCTCGGTACTCCCCCTGGTGAGCACCGAGCAGAGGCTTGACCGCTTGTTTCCTTCTGGACTAGCTTCCCTCATCTCTTCTTTACGATTTTAGAATCAAATACTTGAATTGGTTTTGAAGCAACACCATCATCATGCTTCGTTTTTCCCTTTTTCGAAGTAATCCACCCTTTTGCCCATGGTTCGGTAAGAGCGCCTTTTCGACCGCGTCCTCTGGAGCTTGTTGCTTTTTGTCGAACGGTTTCAAAGCGAGCGGTGAGTTCACCGGTGTCGGTTGAGTCATCAACGGGTCTTCTCTTGGAGCATCTTGCGGTGATTGTGGCGGTGTAAACACTAAGTGTTTGTCTTCAGGAAATCAACCTCCACGTCGCCTACCTTGACAACGGGGTAAATTGTATGCCTTAGTAAGGGTTTTGAACGCATAGACGATTTGATCGGAGGTGGCTCCTTCAGCTAGCTCAACCGTCATTGGGTAAGTCTCGAGAACGGGCGCTTCGCTAGCTTCGCCGCTAACCGGATTTTGTGGCGTTCCGCCCAAAATCGGATTTTTGATGGTTGTTCGGCGGGAATCTCGGCATGTGTTGGCAACATTGGCACATCCAACGATCCAACCCTAATTGATGTGGGTGATGTTGGGATCGTGCGCCAACACTGTCGGAGATATTTTACGAGGCCATTGTTGCGAAGTCGAAGGTTTCGAGAAGAAGATGAAGTTCTTTGGAGAGTTTGAGTGTTGTGAAGGTGAAGAGCCCTTTCCATCAGCCATGATAATTAATACTCTGCAAACACTATTCAAATTATATTAATTAAATAATCAATTTGAATATTAATAGGCTGAATAATACTAAGTAATATAATCAATAATACCTATGAACTCTTGTGCTTAAAATTCGAAACTTAGATATAATGTATAGAGCACACTTGAGTATTACGGTCCTTAAATAGGGAATAGAAAGATTGCAAGTTGTGAACACATCGAAGTTAAAAGATGTTGGTCCGGACGAGATGTGCAAGGAGGTGGAAAGTCTAGAAGGGGGTTGAATAGACTTTACCACACTCAAAACTTTTTACAACTTTTCGTGAGCTGAGTGTGAGGTTAGAAGACTTTGAAGTCTTACGCAGCAAGGTACTCGAGTGTGCTAAGTGAGATCAGCGAGACTTGAGCTTCGAAGTCTTCGATGGTGCGGAAGCTAATCTCGTGTGTATTTGAAAAACCCTTTTAAAGAAAACCTTCTTGAGGTTAGAAGACTTTGAAGTCTTCTACGGCAAGGTTGATGCGGAGTTTATTAAAAGCGATGAATGAGCGGTTATAAGTATGAATGCAGTAAAGCTTGTAAAGACACATAGATTTTTATAGTGGTTCGGATATAACGATCCTACGTCCACTCTCCCCGATCCCACAGGGGTCTTACTAACGAAACGATCTTTTGTCCTCGTTCTCCTTGAGGATTTGACCACGGGAGGTTTTACAAGTTCATGCCCTTGTTTGGTCTTCAATCCTCGTTCTCCTTGAGGATTCAACCACGGGGAAGTTTTACAAGTTCCTGCCCTTGGTACAAAATGGTGACCTTCGAGTGTTAACTCTAAGATCTTAGAAATAATCAACCTTTTCTCGTACGGAGATAATGAAAGGTGATTTTACAATTCCAACTAAGAAATAATCCTAATCTATTAGTTTCTCTAAGATAGCAATGGATTATTTCTCTAAGCTGTGTTAATGCGTTTAAAGCTCTTGGAATGATGACCGTTCTTGTTCGTTGGCTCGTCGTATTTTTGTGTCTCTTTTTAATATGCGTGTATTCCATGCGCGAGCTTGTAGTGATCACCAATATTCATAGAGATTGAAAAACTAGCCGTTGGAAAAGCTAGCAATCGATTCTCTATCGTTTGGAAAGTATAAATTGTTGACTTGCTTGATTGTCTTGATTGATTCCCATCAATTGATTGACTTGCTTGATTGACTTGATTGATTCCCATCAATCAAGTCTTGAATGATTTAATACCCGATTGATTCCCTTGATTGATATTTGATTGGTCTTCCATATCTTCCTTGATTGCAATCTAATCTTTATGATTGAATCTTGATTTAATCATTGATTGTCAATCATGTCTTCCTTGAATCTTGGAATCGAGATATCGGTCAACTCTTGAACTCGGCTTGTCTCAACTTTGCTAATCGACTTTCCATAATTCAACCTTCTTTGACATCAAGTCTTCTTGTCATCGGCAGAGTCTTCTACCTCAAGTCTGCTTTGGCCAAGTCTTCTAGACGAACCCTTCTACTCGAGGTCAAGTCTTCTAGACGAACCCTTCTACTCCGTGTCAAGTCTTCTAGACGAACCCTTCTACTCGTGTCAAGTCTTCTAGACGAACCCTTCTACTCCGGGCCTTCTATCTTCTTGGCACGAAGTCTTCTATCTCACTTTGGTCTTCAAGTCTTCTTGTCTAGTCTAGAAAGGTTTCCCCCTTAACAAAAGACTATCTAACTTGAACTAGATCATCAACTGACTAACGAGTTCATGGTCCTACTACACTAAGGTTTTAAACACATCATCAAAACTATATAAATATATATCCTAACAAAAGATAAGATTTAATCACATCCCTAAAAATTAGGGCATTATCAAATGTTGGAAGTTTATTTCAATGACATGTTAAAAACACTTTGAAAATAATCTGCACAATTAATTAAATTAAACTATATAATATTGCTTTGGGAACAATTTAAAATAAATAGATCTTCATAAAATAATATTCGGAAATTTTTAAACTCATAGAGGTAAATATTCATATGAGAACCGAGAATGTTATTCACCGAATGTCGGCACACACACTTCTCAACACGGTTTTTACATGAAATAAATTCATTTGTGTTGCACTATATTTTGCTTTACCCACTTATTCACATTGATCCATTTTTCGAGAAGAGATCATCGTAGTTGTCGGCTCCGTGTCCCATAATTACTCAATGGATTGTGAATATATTGATGCATTCAAGTCACCTTTTGAAAAGAGAACATCGTAGTAGTCAACTCCGTGTCCCATAGTTACTCAATGACATAGCATCTAATTGTGAGTTTATTTAATTGCATTTGAGAGAAGTGTGTCGGGACAATTTATATTTATCCACGAGGTTCTAATACTATTTACACAAGAGAGTTCAAAAATACTAAATATTACAATACTTAGAAAAATTTAAATAAATTGTTCTAGTGTTGTTACAAATGTTGGCACATTTGTCACAACACACAACAAATATAGGTCTAATTAGTGCATAAACCTAGAGATTTTCTAAGAGAAGAAAACCTCTCATTATCAAGGGCTTTAGTAAAAATGTCTGCCAATCTGCTTTTCGGTAGAAATGTATTCCAACTTTACAACTTCTTTTTCTACAAGGTCCCTAATAAAGTGGTGTCTAATACTTATATGCTTAGTTAACGAATGTTGCACGGGGTTCTTAGATATATTAATTGCACTTATATTATCACAATAAACGGTAAGAGTATTGCTTTCCAAACCGTAGTCTTCGAACATCTTCTTAAGCCAAAGCGGTTGAGTACAACAATTTCCGTGGCTATGTATTCGGATTCAGTAGTAGATAGGAAACACAATTTTGTTTTCGGCTATGCCAAGAAACAAGATTGTTACCCATGTAAAAACATCCACCACTTGTACTCTTCCTATCATCACTATCACCTGCCCAATCTCGCATCACTATAGCCAATCAAAGAACAATTAGTGTCTTTGCTATACCATATTCCATAATCACATGTGCACGCCACATATCGAATTATTCTCTTAACCGAATTCATATGAGATTCTTTAGGATCAGCTTGATAACGTGCACATAAACAAACACTAAACATGATGTCGGCCTACTAGAAGTCGGATACAAAAGACTACCAATCATCGACCTATACAATGTTGGAGTCAACATTTGTGCCAACACTGTCTTTATACAATTTTTGTGTCGATCACATAGGTGTCTTCATGTGTTTAGCATTGTCTAAACCAAACCTTTTCACAAGATTTTTGGCATATTTACTTTGACAAAAGAAAATATCATCCTTGCATTGTTTAATTTGAAGACCTAAAAAGTAATTCAAGTCTCCAACCATCGACATTTCAAAGGTAGTGGTCATTTCATGTACAAATAATTCAAGCATTTTCTCACATGTAGAACCAAACACAATGTCATCAACATATATTTGTGCAATCATAATATCATATCCAGAATGTTTAATAAACAAGGTCCTATCGGCTTCACCTCTATAAAAACCGAATTCAACTAGAAAATCGGTTAATCTACCATACCATGCCCTAGGTGCTTGCTTTAAACCATATAAAGCTTTCTTAAGTTTATAAACATGGTCAGGAAAATCATGATTCTCAAACCCCTTAGGTTGTTCTACATATGCTTCTTCCATAAGAATTCCATTTAGAAATGCGGCTTTAACATCCATTTGATGCGGTTTTATATCAATGTAGCATGCAATAGCAAGTAACGTCTTATGGACTCAATTCTAGCAACAGGAGCAAAAGTCTCATCAAAATCTATTCCTTCTACTTGTGTATAGCCTCGAGCTACTAATCTAGCTTTGTTTCTTACAACATTACGAGATTCATCGGTTTTGTTTTTGAAAATCCATTTTGTACCAATTACATTCACATTATCGAGCCTAGGCACAAGTATCCAAACATCATTCCTTTCAAATTGATTTAACTCCTCGTGCATTGCATTAATCCGATTTTCATCTTTCATAGCTTCATCAACATTTTTGGTTCATTGAAAGAATGAAAACATTCAAAGTTCACCTTGTTACACATAGATGTCATACAAATCGATCTTACCACATGTCTTGCATCAAAACTCAATTTTCTCCTTGTTTGTACACACGATTGTGGTTTACCTATGATGCATTGTTGTGGATGATTTTGAGAATCTGGAAGATGGTCTTGTAGCGAGGATAAGGCATAATTCTATTAATTTACGGATGTTGAGGTGATGTTGCTTGAGATGTGGGCACATTTGTAGCAACATTCTCAATTGATTCGAAATTCCAACTTTGCATCTGCTCAATAAGATCGATTACATCTTCTTCAATGGCATTATCTCGCAAGACTTGCATTATCATCAAAAACAACATTCATAGATTCTTGAACGATGATCGAGTCCTAAGATTATAAATCCTAAAAGCTCTCTTGTTTCTAGCATAACCAAGAAAGAAACCCTTATCACTTTTTGAATCAAATTTATGTAAATTTGGTCTCTATCATTGAGAATGTAGCAAACACAACCAAAGACACGAAAGTATTTGATTAGGCTTTTTGTCATTCAAAAATTCATAAGGTGTCTTTGTGGAATTAGGTCTAAGATAAACTCTATTTGAAATATGACAAGCGGTATTCAAAGCTTCAGCCCAAAACCTTTTTGAAAGTTTCTTGGATAAAAGCATTACTCTAGCCATCTCTTGTAGAGTTCTATTTTTCCTTTCGGCTACACCATTTTGTTGAGGTGTTTTAGGAGAAGAGAATTCTTGTATTATGCCTTTATCTTCACAAATTTAGTGAATAAACTGTTCTCAAACTCCCTACCATGATCGGACCTTATTCTTTTTATCTTAGTGTTATACACATTCTTAAACCTTTTATAAAGAATTTTGAATACATCAAAAGCATCCGATTTCTCTTTAAGAAACTCAATCCATGTAAACCTTGAATAATCATCTACTATGACAAAAGAATATCTCTTTCCACCAATGCTTTCGGTCTCCATTGGTCCCATTAAATCCATATGCAAAAGTTCAAAGCAATGTTTCGTAGTACATTGTGTCAACATTTCATGTGACATTTTGACTTGCTTACCACTTTGACATGATCCACATACATTTGACATGCGTACTTGTAACTTAGGCGGACCTTTAACAAGATCAAATTTTAACAATTTGATTATGTTTCTATAATGAGCATGTCCAAGTTTTTGATGCCAAAGTACACTTTCATCGGTTTGAGCATTAAAGCATGCTTGATTTGAATCGATTAAATAACAATTATCAACCGATCTATTACCAACCATAATCATCACTGTTTAGCACATAGCATGAACTTTTGTCAAACTTCACATGCAAGTCATCATCACATAATTGACTAATACTAATCAAATTTGCAAGTAAACCTTTAACATGTAAGACTTTTGTCAAGTTAGGAAAACCGGGAACATTCAATGTACCTATACCAATAATTTTACCTTTTGAACCTCCTCCATATGTAACATTTCCACCGTCATATGCCTTATAATCGGTGAGATAACTTTCCTCACCGGTCATGTGTCTAGAACACCCACTATCAAAATACCATAGTCCCGGAACACATGCTTTTAAAGATGTATAGACAACATTACATACAAGATTCGACTTTTTCACCCAAGCAGATTTTTGAACGAGGTTTTTGACAAGATTTTTGAACAGTTTGTTTGAATGTTGAGCGAGAATGTGGCAACATTTTCAAAGACATTTTAGAAAATTTTTTATCTGCCTCATTCTAAAACAGTTTGGTCGTTTGTGACCCTCAAGAAACAATAATGACAAACATCCTTCTTTTCGAGAATCATTTTTCAACTTTTCGGTTTCAACGAAGGTTTTGTAAACACAACGAGGTTTGTTATTGTTTAAAACCGAGTGATATTACCATTATAACCTGACCACTGTCTACTTGTACTTCCAATTATCGGTGCCTCATCAAGTTTGGTGAACTTTACGAATATCTTTTGAAATTCGGTGTTGTTCCTTTGAGCCGCTCTTTGAGGTTGCATAACTCCGCATCTTTCCTTGTTAGTATGACCTCAAGCTTTATCACCAAATTCTTTTGATACGACTCTTCAATAGTCATGTTCCTTAAGGCTTTCTGAGTGGATTCCAACTCCTTTTCAAGCTTTAGATAATTGGACTTACAATCTTTGCAAACATTGTTAGAAGTACCTGCTTCATCTACACAAGAACTTGAGAAACAATTAAATTCTGGAACCTCCAATGTTTCCTCAAATGTTGGCACATTTGACTCAACATCCAATCATCCAAGTAAATCATCAAGCGTATCATCATACAAAATTCTTGCGAGAAAAAGCAAACTTCTCATTTTTATCAATCTTCTTCACAATCGGACTCATCACTTAAGGTAGCATTGAAATTTACCCTTTTTCTCAAAAGAGTGTTGGCACATTCATTAGCATAATGACCAAAACCAGAACAAGCATCACATTTAACATTTTTCCTATATTCGATCATATTTGATCTTGTTACCTCTATCAAATTTCCTAGGTTGATTAATATTTCGATTTCTATCGAGCGATTGGCGTGAACTACCAGTCTGTTCTCTCTCTTGATTCTTAATTTGCAAATTATTTCTAAGTTTATTTGCTCTCTTTTCAAAAATCCATTAAAGCTGCTTAGTTAAGAAAGCAATGTTTTCGGCATTGTCGGCACAATCGTCACCAACATCTTCATCGAGAATCTATTTCAAGAACAAACGGTTGTTTATCAACATATGAAGAAGTCTCTCCTTTGAAAATGTAAATTTTTCTTTCGGATTTCTCACTATCTCTTTGGGAAAAATTCATTTCATACGTTTTCAAAATACTCACCAACTCATTTTGAGTAATAGCATCAGTATCTTTAGCTTCCTCAATAGCACATATCTTAGCATTAAAACGTTTAGGAACAGCTTCTTAAGATTTTATGTACTAACCTTGTATTGGATATAGCTTCACCAAGTGCTTGAGATTCATTGGAAATCTCGGTGATTCGTTCATTGTAGGAGGATATGGTCTCATCTTCCTTCATCCTTAAATTTTCGAACTTGGTTCCAAGCATCCTCAACTTCGTCCTTCTTACACTCTCGAGATCCTTCACAATGTTCTTGTAATCTCTCCCATGCATCTTTTGCGGATACACAATTAGAAATTATTTTGAACATGGATACATCCGTAGAGGTAAATAAGGCATTGAGTGCCTTCAATTGAAGCTGGCCGTTGTCACCTCATCATTTATCCATTCTAACTCCTTTTTATTTGAGCTTCGATTGTCATCACCGAACAATCGGTGGAGTCCATCCAGTCAATATACTCCTCCATGCACATTCATCAATGGACTTGATGTACATACGCATCTTAGGCTTCCAAATCGCATAATTTGTACCATCTAGAACGGGTGGCCTAATTGGAGCTGTCATAGGATAATCCATTGCAATAAATCACACCAAACACGGGATCTAAACTCGGGATAACTAGTTTTATGGCTCTCGGTGCCAATTGAAGGTGTGCGTACGTGTTTTGCAAAATGTTGTCACGAATGTTGGCACATTCGAAGAGCAACATACGATAAATAAATAATCGAAATGTACAGCGGAAGTCTTAAACACGTTGCAAGATGGATATCAAAATTTGTATAGACTATGAATAAGTCTATATCGCCAAACGGCGTATTATCACTAGTAATTGTTAAGTGATACAATCGGTGAAAACATAAGCTACACCGTGAATGGATCTACGTATATAGTGACTAGACAATGATCAATCTAACCTATCACTAATACATATAAAGACCCAATGTTGAGTGAAATGTTGGAACATTCACCAACGGAAGTATCGAGTATGAAACGAACAATAAACTCTATAATCTATGCCAATAGACTATGCTAGATTGTGTTTCCCTCAACTTCGAGTTTTAATCTTCATAAGCGCGTGTATTTATAGATTTCTAGACACTCTTAGTGCTTGAAGATAACTTCCACATCTCCCTTGAAAATAGGTAACTTTTATGTAACTTCCCATGATCTTTATAACTTATCTTTCTTGCCTCTTTCAACCGCATGACTTCGGTAACTCACCGTAAGTCTTCAATCTGAAAAGAACAAGTCAATGAACAAGACAAAACGTGGGTTAAGGGTTAGTGAAAGTGGAAGGACGAATTCGATGTTGTGACCGGAATGTTGGCACATTGAGTAACACTCGTCATAATATCAACAAAGTTATATTTCTTTTCAAGAAAAATGAGACTATAAACAAGATCCCCGATCTGCTCGCATGCAATTCAAAATGAAAAGGGTGTTAATATTATTAAAATAATGAGTGATAAGGGCACGAAATTTTGAATTCTTGTTTATCTAACTTTTTCAATGAGTGTGGAATTATTCATGAGACATCTTCAGCAAGAACTCCTCAACAAAATGGAGTGGTTGAAAGATGGAATAGAACCTTGAAAGAAGCGGCCGGGAGCATGTTAGGCGAGTATGAAACCCCTCACGGGTTGGGGTGAAGCCATCAACACACTTGTTATACCTGCAATGTGCTTGGTTGTTAAAGACAAGGGTAAGACTCCATATGAGATTTGGAAGGGTAAGATTCCAAGAATCTCATATTTCAAAGCTTTTGGTTGTAAGTGTTTTATCTATAACAATGGGAAATCTAAGTTAAGAACTTTTGATGCTAAAGCGGTGATGGAATATTCTTGGGATATTCCAACACTTCCAAGGCATTTAGAGTTTTTAACAAGACAACCCTTTGTGTGGAGGAAATCCCTCATGTTGTTTTTGATGAATTGTATTCCTTCTCGGATAAAGTGAATCAAATTTCTAAAAGTCTAGATAAAATTGAACTAACCAAGACTAAACATAGAAGCTGTCTATCTACCTAGTCTTGATTGAGAATCGGATGAAGAAGAATCCCCATCGATAATCGAAGACAACTTCGATCGACTCCATCGAAGCAGACACCCTTGACATCGGTGATCGGCGGGGTCGGTTGATCAAGGGGGAACGTCACCGAGGTAGAGTCGGAGGAGTTGCCTACCGAGACTCAAGATGAGGATCCTTCTCCTCATATAGGCAAAAGGATGAGAAGCTACCATCCATCTCGATCGGATTATAGGAGACCAATCTAGTAGTGTGCGGACCACGAATGATGTTGGACTGCGAAAGTCTTTTCAGTGTTATGTGTCGCTTCTTGAACCCAAGTCTATTGAGGAAGCTCTATCTCGATCCAAACCGGATAATCGCCATGCGGGAGGAACTGCATCGATTTGAAAGACAAAATGTTTGGGAATTAGTGGAAAGACCCTTACACGTAAAGATTATAGGCACCAAATGGGTGTTTAAAAACAAAACAAATTAGAATAACATTATTGTTCGAAATAAGGCCGAGTGTTGGTTGCACAAGGTTACTCACGGTCGAGGGTATAGACTATGATGAAACCTATGCTCCGATTGCGATTAGAGGCAATAAGGTTGTTCTTGTCATTTCTTTGCATATAAATCTTTCAAAGTCTTTCAAATGGATGTTAAGTCTGCCTTCCTTAATGGTGTGTTTCTTGAGGAAGTCTATGTGGAGCAGACCTCACAGGTTTAAGATCAATAACAAGGTCTATAAACTTAACAAAGCTCTATATGGACTAAAACAAGCTCCTAGAGCTTGGTATGATACCTTATCGATTTCTTGACATCAAATGGTTTTTCAAAAGGTAAGATTGATAGAACTTTGTTTAGGAAGGAGGTAGATGGTAACATATTATTAGTTCAAATTTATGTAGATGACATAATCTTTGGTTCACCTAATGCGAAATTATGTGAAGAGTTTAGCATTCTCATGAAAAACGAGTTTGAAATATCAATGATGGGTGAATTAACATACTTTCTAGGCTTACGATTAAACGAGATGAGTAAGGGTATATTTATACATCGCCTAAATATGCTAAGGATCTGATTGAGAAATTTGGAATGACTACTAGTAGAGAAGTTAAAATACCTATGGCAACTAACTTCTCTATGGATTCGGATGAGCAGGGATACCCACGGATGCAACGGAGTATCGTGGACTCGATTGGATCTCTTCTTTATCTCACCGCAAGTAGGCCGATATAGCCTTTGCGGTCGGGGTATGTGCAAGATTCCGATCTAATCCCAAGAAAACTCATCTGAGTCTGCTAAGAAAATTCTTAAATATCTCAAAGGAACCTTGCAAGTAGGGTTATGGTACCCGATTGATGAAAACTTTGAGCTAACAAAGTTATTGATTCAGATTTTGGAGGATGTAAGATTGATAGGAAATCCACTTCAGAACTTGTCAATTCTTAGGCAACAAATTAATTTCTTGGTTATCTAAGAAACAAACATCTGTTGCCACCTCCACAATCAAGCTTAATACATGGCACCGGAAGTTGTTGCTCTCAACTTCTCTGGATTAGTCAATGACTTAGAGACTATAATATTCAAACATCGGTTGTTCCTATTTACTGTGATAGTAATAGTGCAATAGCAATGACTTACAATCTCGTTTACGCATTCTAGATGCAAGCATATAGACATTAGGCATCATTTCATTAGAGATCATGTAGAGAAAAATGACATTATGATTGAGAAGATAGCCACTGAATCACAAAGAGCGAGACATTCTTACAAAACCATTAGGTGAGTCAAGGTTTAAAGATTTATGCTTAGAATTAGGGTTACTTGATGCATCTTTATCTGATTTTTAAATTGCTTGAATCGATAAATGTATTCCTTATTTCTCTGGTCATTTCTTTTCTTTAAATTAATGTCTAGAAAGAATTATCGACTAGATATGAGTCAAAGGACAATCAGTAGCTGATATCATTGATTTCCTTTTTAGGAATCAAGAATCAAGGATTAGTCATATTAACCTTATCCGACTTGATAATTACTTATTCGACATTCGGTAAATCAGACTAGGGCACAATATTCACCTGATTTCTTGAAAACAGATGACTATCTCGCACCCTATCCGATCTACCCCACCTACTAATAGTTTTGATGAGTTTACTTGCGAGAATTGTATACCAGATTTATCCCTTAAATCTCTTCAATCTGAAAACAATCACCTTTGTCTCTCCTCAAATTTTTGTTTTCAAATAAAGTTTATAAGCCTATATATTTCAATTTAATCTGTACATGTGACTAAAACCGAAAATCTGTGTTAAGCTTAAACATCTGTGTTTTTCAAAATCGACTAGAAGAAAGTTTTCGAAAAATATAAGTGATTAGGGTGAATTATTGCATGTTAATTGTGTGCTTAATTGTCTCAATTTGATATGATTTTCATGTTAATTCACTATTATTTGGTCCAATTGCACTTAATTGTTTGATTTAATATTTGGGGATTTTAATGTGTAGGTTTGATGCCATTTTGAGTGCAAATTGAGGATATTTTTCGTCATCAAATTAATGGATCAATTACATCGTTGGAAAGAGGGTCGAGAGACGGTCGTAACGCAAAAAGAATGAGGTCGATCGGAGTTCGTATGAAGGAGATATGATTGAACGAAGTTGGGATGGCAAAAAGCACAACTGCCGCATACACCCACTGGATTAGGAACTACACCCACCATCTGCACCCACCATATTGAAAAGTACACCCACCTTCGTTCTCAACAGCAAATCCGCCATGGCAGCCTTACCCAGACCTGAAACAACTCCCAAATATGCAATTCAACCATCAAACCGCCGTTATCCACCAACATCCATTACTCATCGCCGACGAAACTCCCTCCGTCGTCAACACCATCGCATCGCCGCACCTCCGTGATTACCCAACCACCACCACATCTGCACACCAAGCCATCGCGCGTCCAGCCTCAGCATCGCGGCGTTCGTCGCGACTCCCACCAGAACCACCGCCGTATACAGCCAGCGCGACGCCTAGCAGCCGTCGACTCGACCTTCATTTCGATCCGAATTCATTCAACAACTCGACCGAGGAAATTCAACTCGACCCGAGTTGAGAATTGCAAAATTGTCCAGAATGTTTGATGAAGAAACCAACTCGGTCCAGCCTTCTTGCCAACTCGAGTCGGCGGCACCATTTGCAGCGAAAAATCGTTTTCACGTTTCTTTAATTTTCTTTGCGTAAATTTCATTTCCTTCCTTGGCCAATGGGAGCGTGACACCAAGTGGGAGACTTTCAATTTGGGGAGAAGAGAAGATATATTCAGCGATGGGAGCAGATTAATGAAGGCAGAAAAATTAGAATTAAAAAAGAGAAATTAGATAGAAAAGGGGATTAACCCCTACACACACTATTACACCTTTTCACACACACACATAGATAGATTTTGCATTTCTTTATCATTTTGGAAGATCAAGACATGGATTCTTAATATTTGGAGGCTAATTAGGTGATATCTTATCTTTATTTTCTGTTTTATTGGTTTAATTTCTTGCAATGATGAATGCTTATTTCTTTAATATTATGGGTTTAATTTCTTTAATTATGCTTGGCTAATTTCTCAAGTGTTTGGGTGTTTGGAGGCTATGGATGATTGAATTATGTTGATTAATTGAGTGGGTAATTTCAATTGAAGGTTGATTGATTGAATTGATGAGTTTTGCATGATCTATTATTTGATTGAGCTTGAATTCCATGTTTAGTATTTAATTATTGCAAGGATACTTGGATGATTAGATTTCTAGCTTGGTTGAAGGGTTTAATTGGATAATTAGAGTGGATATTGTGTAACGCAAGGAGACTTGGTTAACTACATTAGAATTACATCAATTCACATTAATTGCTTAGATTAATAGTCGGGTGATTAGTGAGGGGACAAAAGGGATGTACCTTAGTAGCGAAGATTGATCACGCTAGGGAAACCTATTGACTCGTGGGAGAATCGGGAAGAACGGGCGTTGGCCTAATCAATTCTTCGTGCTTTAACGAAACATGACTCCTAGGCTTACCAAGTACGGTGTTGTGTTTTCTTACTTGAATTGCCCTTATCAATTTGCCGGCGAGAGAGTTACTACTTGGTTTTAATTCGTGTTTCATAGTCCATAGCCGAAGAACACCCGAACACATCTTTTATCTTGCTTGAGTTTAGTTGTCTTGTTAGAGCGTTGTTGCTTATTTATTGTTGTTTGAATCCCAAATCTTGTTGAATGGCTTGCACTACAATTATGACTAAAGCTGGTAGATTTGGGGCTATCTCTCACTTGATTCCCGTGGATTCGATATTTTAACCCGGTACTTGCTCACTACATGATCCTCCTACACTTGGGAGGTGAGTGCTAGTTTGCACCTATCAAGTTTTTGGCGCCGTTGCCGGGAATCGGTGTTTGAGATAACTTAGATCGAAAGTTGAAAGTAGTTGATAGTGCTTTTTATTTTTGTTGTTTGTTTTATTTTGTTTTAGCTTGTCTTTAGAGGATTTTGATACTTGGTGTTTGTTCTAGGTGTGCAAGAACACAAGACAAAGGGGTATAGAACCAATACCTATTGACTTGGAGATCGAAGCAACCGCTAGAAGGAGGAACCGAGAGAGAAATCGTCGAAGGCTCAAGCTCGAGCAAGAACAAGGGAACGTGAAATGGAGAACAATGACCAAAATGTGGTCGAAAGGAGAGATAACCAAAGAGGAAGGCCTATTAGGGAGTATTTTGAGCCTCCCGTCCAACTCCACTACGATGGAATTGCTCGTCCACCGTTGCGAGGCTAACAACTTTGAAATCAAGTCGGCCTTGCTACATATTCTTCAAAGCAAGCAATTCGGTGGAGACCCAAAGGAGGATCCCAATCGCCATATCGCCCAATTCTTGGAGTATGCCGTCTGATCAAGATGAATGGTGTGACCGATGATGCATGGAGGGCTCGACTTTTCACATTCACATTAAGAGATCGAGCCAAGGATTGGATAGCCTCTCTACCCGTGATAGCCTTGACTCTTGGGATGCATTGAGTAGGATGTTTTTGTTGAAATTCTTCCCATTTTCCATGACATTACAATACAAGACTATGATTGCCCAATTCACCCAACTTGAAGAGGAGAACATACATGAAGCATGGGAGAGGTTCAATGGGTTGCTAAGAAAGTGTCCACAACATGGCTTCATGGATGAGCAAATAGTGAGTTTTTTCTACAACGGACTTGATCATCAATCTCGGAGAATTCTAGACGCAAGTGCGGGGGTCACTCTTTGACAAGACCGGAAGAGATGCTAAGGAGTTGATCGAGAACATAGCTTGCAACATCGCAAGTTGGCCAACCGAAAGAAGGGTCATTTCAAAATTGCTCAAGTTGGAGAGAATGAGACATTGAAGATGCTAGCCGAAGTTGTGCAAAAGTTGTCTACAAAAGTGGATGGGATAGTAGAGGGGGCATGAGAAGTGGAATGGGAGGTGGCAACGAAGCTCCACAAATGATTGATCAAGTGGAGGAAGCAAACTACATGGGAAGACCACCTTTCCAACAAAATTTTCAAGGTAACAATTCATTCCAAAATCAATCTCACCACCAAAACTACCCAAATCGTTATCCAAACAATCCTCCATATAATTCCCACTATCAAAACCAACCCTCACATCCTCCTTATCAAGCAAACAACCCTCCCTACAACCCCAATTTCAAGAGGCATGAGAATTTCTCATATGCTAACCAAAAGGCAGCCCTTACATTACCTCCGGGATTCGATCCGGTGCTCGTGCACCAAACAATGAAGGGAAGCCAAGCCTAGAGGATTTACTCACAAGTTTTATGGGTTCTCAAAATCAAAAGATGGAAAAAATGGAGAACATCGTGAGTTCATTGTCCAACCAAGTAAAGAACTTGGAGTTGCAAATTGGGCAAGTAGCGTCCTCGAGTGGAGGAAATCAAAGAGGAAAATTCCCTTCTACAACAGAAGTGAACCCGAAAGAGCATTGTAAGGCCATCCAATTGAGGAGTGGAACACAATATGAAGGGCCACCAATGCCGAATGGGGAAGAGGAGAAAGAGTATGGGGAGGAAGAAGTTAAAGAGGGAGAAGAGTTTGAAATGGTGGATGCTCAAGAAACTCTAGAGGAGCAAGTTGAGGCTAAGGATGAGAAAGTGGAAGACAAAGAAGAGAAAGAAGAAGGAGAAAAGAGTGTAGAAAGGGTACCCAAGTGGAAGAAGGCTAGAGAATTGAGAAAAGAAAAGGAGAAGAAGGAGCTTGAGGGGGCCAATGTTGAGTGTGATGAATGGGGAGTTCCCAAAACCTATGTCCCTCCACCATTTCCTCAACGATTTATGAAGCAAAAGCTTGATGAAAAGTTCTCTAAATTCCTTGAGATTTTCAAGAATGTGACCATCAATGTTCCACTAATGGAAGCCCTTGAAGAGATGCCAACCTATGCCAAGTTTTGAAAGACTTGATCACAAGAAGGAGAAAGGTTGATGAGAGGGAGACGGTTAGCTTGACTATGGAATGTAGTGCCCTACTACAAAGAAGTCTACCTCCAAAGAAGAAGGATCCGGGGAGCTTTACTCTCATATGTGAGCTTAGCAACAAGGAGAAGAGGAGAGCCTTATGTGATTTGGGGGCAAGTATCAATCTCATGCCCCTATCCATTTTCAATAGGCTAGAACTTGGTGATATGAAGCCTACATCCATGACTCTTCAACTTGCGGACAAGTCATATACCTATCCAAGTGGTATTGTGGAGGATGTATTGGTGAAAATCGACAAGTTCGTATTTCCACCGATTTTGTGGTTCTAGACATGGAAGAGGATGACAAAGTGCCATTGATCCTGGGAGACCTTTCCTAGCAACTGCAAGGCGGTTGTGGATATGTTTTCGGGGAAGATCACATTGAAGATGGATAAGGAGGAGCTCACATTTGATATCTATGAGGCTATGAAGCACCCTAAGGAGGAAGGAGAGTGCAAGAGCATTGATATAGTGGAAGAATGTGTCATTGAAAAACTTGAAGCATCTCTTGACCCTTACTACTCTAATGTCTTCTATAATCCTCTTTATGATAATTGCTATGAATTTGATGATGATTTTTTTGCTTTGATGATAGGAACTCCGCAAGAGAGGAAGAGGCAAAACATTTATGGGATAGGAAAGCTCAAATTCTCCCACTCCGTGAGCCCGTGCAAGGAGTTATGCCCGAGGAAAAGAAAGAAGGTCTTAAGCCACTCCTGAGCACTTGAAGTATGCTTATCTTGAGGAAGGTAACAAGTATCCGGTTATAGTTGCTTCTTCTTTGAATGATCATGAGTTGTGTGCATTGTTAGAGGTCCTTAGGAAGCATAAAAGTGCCTTAGGATGGTCCATTCATGATATAAAGGGCATTAATCCATCTATTTGCATGCATCGCATTCGCCTTGAGAAGGATAGGAAGCCTATAGTGCAACCCCAACGTAGAGTGAACCCGCTATTCAAGAGGTTATTAGGAAAGAGATTATTAAATTCTTGGATGTTGGTATGATTTTTCCTATTTCCGATAGCGAGTGGGTTTCACCTTTGCATGTTGTCTCTAAGAAGGGGGTATGACTGTGGTTAAAAGTGAAAACGATGAACTTGTAGCTACTAGGCTTGCTACCGGGTGGAGAGTGTGTGTTGATTATAGGGAATTGAATAAAGCAACTTGTAAAGATCATTTTCCCTTGCCTTTTATGGACCAAATGTTAGATCGTCTTAGTGGATTCTCACACTATTGTTTCTTGGGACGGGTACTCGGGTACAATCAAATAATGATTGCACCGAGGACCAAGAAAAGACGTCCTTTACATCTTCGTATGACATTTTTGCATGGAGGAGGATGCCATTTGGGCTTTGTAATGCCCGGCCACCTTCCAACGTTGTATGATGTCCATTTTCCATGGTCTTATTGAAAACATTATGGAGGTGTTTATGGATGATTTCTCGGTTTTTGGTAATTCTTTCCATACTTGTTTACATAACCTTGAGATTGTTTTGCAAAGGTGTGAGGACACTAATTTGGTTTTGAATTGGGAGAAGTGTCACTTTATGGTGAATGAAGGGATCGTGCTTGGACATCACATCTCATCAAAAGGACTCCAAGTGGACAAAGCCAAAGTGGTGGCTATTGAAAGACTCCCACCACCTTCAAGTGAGAAAGGAATTCGGTCTTTCCTAGGCCATGCGGGATTCTACCGCCGTTTCATCAAGGATTTCTCTAAACTTTCTAAACCTCTTTCTAAATTGCTTGAAAAGGATGTTCCCTTTAATTTTAATGAAGAGTGTTTGTTGTCTTTCAGGTCTCTTAAGGAAGCTTTGATATCATCTCCTATTTTGGCGAGCCCGGATTGGAAAGAGCCGTTCGTTCTCATGTGCGACGCTAGCGATTTTGCTATGGGAGTAGTATTGGGCCAAGTGAGAGAGAAAGTGTTCCGAGCCATCTACTACGCCTCCAAAACCTTCAATTCCGCACAAGCCAACTACACTACCACCGAGAAGGAGCTCTTGGCCGTGGTCTATGCTGTAGACAAGTTCCGTCCGTATTTGATAGGGGAAAACGATCATCGACACGGATCACGCGGCTATTCGCTACCTCATGACCAAGAAGGATGCCAAACCACGCTTAATTCGGTGGGTCTTGTTGTTGCAAGAATTTGACATTGAGATTCGAGACAAGAAGGGAAGCGAGAACGTAATAGCCGACCATTTGTCAAGGCTTGAGAGAGGGCAAGAATTCATTGAAGAAGATAGTGAGGTTCAAGAAGAGTTCCCGGACGAGAAGCTTTTTGAAGTTGAGGGGTTACATCTTGTTGAGGAGAGAATTGTGAAGAAGACAAGTGGGAGAGTTCCTTGGTTTTGCGGATTATGCCAACTTCTTGGCTTGTGGGAAGCTTCCTAGTGATATGCCATCCTATGTCAAGAAAAAGTTTTTGAGGGATGCAAAAAGTTTCATATGGGAAGACCCTCTACTCTTTAAGAGAGGGTTGGATTCGATAATTCGAAGGTGTGTTCCCGAGGAAGAAATGGAAGGAATCTTGGAGCATTGTCATTCTATGCCTAGTGGTGGACATTTTGGAGGATCCAAAGCGGGGATGAAGATCCTTCAATCGGGATTTTATTGGCCAACAATCTTCAAAGATAGCAAGGATTTTGTGGCAAGATGCGACCGTTGTCAAAGGATGGGGTCTATCACGAAGAGGGACAGAGATGCCTATGACTATCTTTATTGAGGTTGAGCTATTTGATGTTTGGGGATTGGACTTCATGGGGCCATTTCCACAATCTTTTGGATACCTTTACATCTTGGTGGGGGTAGACTACGTTTGAAGTGGGTGGAAGCTATCCCAACAAAGACCAATGACTCGAAGGTAGTCATGCAATTTCTCAAGAAGAATATATTTTCCCGTTTTGGTGTGCCTCGAGCCTTGATAAGTGATGGTGGTTCACACTTTGTGAACAAATGGATGGAGAAGCTACTTGAGAGATATGGAGTGAAGCACAAGGTGTCAACCGCCTACCATCCTCAAACAAATGGCTTGGCGGAGGTGTCTAGTAGGCAAGTGAAGCAAATATTGGAGAAGACGGTCAAGATAAATCGGAAGGATTGGGCTACTCAATTAGATGATGCTTTATGGGCCTATCGAACCGCTTTCAAGACTCCATTGAACATGTCCCCATATCAACTCGTGTTTGGAAAGGCTTGTCACTTGCCCGTAGAGCTTGAGCACAAGGCATATTGGGCTATTCGCAAGTTGAATCTTGATGAGGATGCCGCAAGGAGAAAGCGAATTCTCCAACTTCATGAGTTGGGCGAATTTCGTGAGAGTGCATATGAAAGCTCAAGGATTTTTAAAGAAAAGACCAAGAAGTGGCATGACCAAAAGTTGAAAAAGAAGGATTTCAAGGAAGGAGATCGAGTGCTTTTATTCAATTCAAGGTTGAAGTTGTTTCCGGGAAGCTCAAATCCCGATGGAGTGGACCATTTGAGGTGGTGAAGGTGTTTCCAAGTGGTTACTTAGAGTTGAAGAACAAAGTTGGAGATCAATTCATTGCTAATGGGCATCGGGTTAAGCATTACTTGCTTCCCTCCCAAATTTGTGTTCTTGATGACTTGAAGCTTGAGGAGAGTTGAGCGTCTCAAGCTCCGTCCGGCAAAGGACGTTAAAACTAGCGCTAGATGGGAGGCAACCCATCGTTTTCTTGCTTTCTTTGCTTTTGTTTTGTTTTGCTTTCAATAAGTGTGTGTGTGTAATCTTTTTGTGACCCTTTGTAGGAGGTCGAGGTGTGCAAGTGAGGCTTGGTGAGTTACAAGCTTGAAGTTGAGAGGAAGTGAAGACCTTACGGTACCACACCTTCTCTAGACTTAGATTCGTCTAAGTTTGGGGGAGGTGTGCCTCTTTTCACCCTTTTTCCATTTGCACCGGCGCACCTCGTGTTTGGGGCTTATACGATATATTTTACTTGTACATGAATTTTGAGATGAGCTTACTTGTGCATATGCTTTTGTTGGTATAGTTTTGGATTTCATTGTGGGTAGTTGTGTGCAACTTCACTTAGCTAACTACATTTGCCAAACTTTTAATTGCTTTGCAATGAAAAAGTTTGGGGGTGTGTGTTAGTTAGCATTGCTTGTTGCACCAACTTGCCTCTCATTTGTAATGAGAAAATTGTTTGAAAATTTTTGTGAATTTTGAGCTTTAGTGTGGATTTCACTCTTATCTTTGAGTTTATGTGATGAGAATTTGATGTGGTGTTATGCTTGGAGGTATGTACGTGGCATATTTGTTTTGATTGATGGACATGGTGAGCTTGTGATGTGATATTGAGTTGATTTGTTGCTTGATTCTAGCATGAGAAATTGTTTGTGATGATGAGTGTGATGTAGAATGCTTATTCTCTTTGCTAAATTTTAAGCCCGTGAGCTTTTGAGCCTCTTGAATCGTGCATGAAAAAGCGGTTGATTCTTTGTTGAGTGCATCATTTGCGATTGTGCATGCTAGAACTTGCCTATAGACTTATTGAAGTTGAGTTTTGTGTGGATCTATGAAGATGATTTGAGGCCATGTTTGATTTGTTAAGCTACTTAGCCAAATTTTACCCCACCAATATCATTGATTTCCCTAGTAAGCCAATTTGTGCCTTAAAGCCTTATTCTTTGGCAAGCTTGTGAAATTAAGCCATTTTGCCTATCTTTATGAGCCTTTGTTCCCATATGTTTAGTAGAGCATGATTGTTGGCAATGAATGGTGAAGTGAAATTGAAAAGTGTGGTGGTATGTTTGGGATAAGTATGTTGAGATGAAAAGAAGAAAGACAAGAAAAGAGGAATGAAAAAAAAATTGAATTGAGAAAAGAAGTGAAAAAAATCGTGAGGAAGAAAATTCAATTTGAGCTTGAATGAAAAAGAAAGTCTCAAAAGGTGTTGGTGGTGAATGTTATGTGAAAAGATTGAAAGTGAAAAGAAAGAGTGGTGTTGGTTGAAATGAGGTGAAAAATTGCATTGAATTGTATGTTCAACTCTCATTGCTCTACTATCATTGAGTCACTTCTTCCAAATTCACCCACCTCATCCAAAGAGCTTTCATTACAACCTCTTGAAAAGACCTCTTTGATTTGTAGTTGATGCACAAAATGAATGATTGAGATGGAGTCTTGTGGCAAGCATATGGTGTGTATGGTTGTGATTTGATGATTGAGTGCTTAATTGCCCTTATACACTTGTGTGATGAGAGATACACTCCTTGGAAGGAGCATTGAGAAAGCATTTGAAATTGCATCTTGTCGAAGCATGATATTTTTGAGTGTTAGTTGAAAGTGGCATTGAAAACTTGTGTTCACTAATGAGTTTGATTGTCCAAAAATTCATCTTTTTGCCATGTGACATAGTTGCAATCAATTCACCCTTTGTGCTTATTTGTTTCGTTGCTCGGGACGAGCAACACTTTAAGTTTGGGGGAGTTGATTAGGGTGAATTATTACATGTTAATTGTGTGCTTAATTGTCTCAATTTGATATGATTTTCATGTTAATTCACTATTATTTGGTCCAATTGCACTTAATTGTTTGATTTAATATTTGGGGATTTTAATGTGTAGGTTTGATGCCATTTTGAGTGCAAATTGAGGATATTTTTCGTCATCAAATTAATGGATCAATTACATCGTTGAAAAGAGGGTCGAGAGACGGTCGTAACGCATAAAAAGAATGAGGTCGATCGGAGTTCGTATGAAGGAGATATGATTGAACGAAGTTGGGACGGCAAAAAGCACAACTGCCGCATACACCCACTGGATTAGGAACTACACCCACCATCTGCACCCACCATATTGATAAGTACACCCACCTTCGTTCTCAACAGCAAATCCGCCATGGCAGCCTTACCCAGACCTGAAACAACTCCCAAATATGCAATTCAACCATCAAACCGCTGTTATCCACCAACATCCATTACTCATCGCCGACGAAACTCCCTCCGTCGTCAACACCATCGCATCGCCGCACCTCCGTGATTACCCAACCACCACCACATCTGCACACCAAGCCATCGCGCGTCCAGCCTCAGCATCGCCGGCGTTCGTCGCGACTCCCACCAGAACCACCGCCGTATACAGCCAGCGCGGCGCCTAGCAAGCCGTCGACTCGACCTTCATTTCGATCCGAATCCATTCAACAACTCGACCGAGGAAATTCAACTCGACCCGAGTTGAGAATTGCGAAATTGTACAGAATGTTTGATGAAGAAACCAACTCGGTCCAGCCTTCTTGCCAACTCGAGTCGGCGGCACCATTTGCAATGAAAAATCGTTTTCACGTTTCTTTAATTTTTCTTTGCGTAAATTTCATTTCCTTCCTTGGCCAATGGGAGCGTGACACCAAGTGGGGAGACTTTCAATTTGGGGAGAAGAGAAGATATATTCAGCGATGGGAGCAGATTAATGAAGGCAGAAAAATTAGAATTAAAAAGAGAAATTAGATAGAAAAGGGGATTAACCCCTACACACACTATTACACCTTTTCACACACACACATAGATAGATTTTGCATTTCTTTATCATTTTGGAAGATCAAGACATGGATTCTTAATATTTGGAGGCTAATTAGGTGATATCTTATCTTTATTTTCTGTTTTATTGGTTTAATTTCTTGCAATGATGAATGCTTATTTCTTTAATATTATGGGTTTAATTTCTTTAATTATGCTTGGCTAATTTCTCAAGTGTTTGGGTGTTTGGAGGCTATGGATGATTGAATTATGTTGATTAATTGAGTGGGTAATTTCAATTGAAGGTTGATTGATTGAATTGATGAGTTTTGCATGATCTATTATTTGATTGAGCTTGAATTCCATGTTTAGTATTTAATTATTGCAAGGATACTTGGATGATTAGATTTCTAGCTTGGTTGAAGGGTTTAATTGGATAATTAGAGTGGATATTGTGTAATGCAAGGAGACTTGGTTAACTACATTAGAATTACATCAATTCACATTAATTGCTTAGATTAATAGTCGGGTGATTAGTGAGGGGACAAAAGGGACGTACCTTAGTAGCGAAGATTGATCACGCTAGGAAAACCTATTGACTCGTGGGAGAATCGGGAAGAACGGGACGTTGGCCTAATCAATTCTTCGTGCTTTAACGAAACATGACTCCTAGGCTTACCAAGTACGGTGTTGTGTTTTCTTACTTGAATTGCCCTTATCAATTTGCCGACGAGAGAGTTACTACTTGGTTTTGATTCGTGTTTCATAGTCCATAGCCGAAGAACACCCGAACACATCTTTTTATCTTGCTTGAGTTTAGTTGTCTTGTTAGAGCGTTGTTGCTTATTTATTGTTGTTTGAATCCCAAATCTTGTTGAATGGCTTGCACTACAATTATGACTAAACTGGTAGATTTGGGGCTATCTCTCACTTGATTCCCGTGGATTCGATATTTTAACCCGGTACTTGCTCACTACATGATCCTCCTACACTTGGGAGGTGAGTGCTAGTTTGCACCTATCAATAAGACAAGGTCATTTTGACCAAGTCCGACATTACCAAGTCCGAAATAGGATACCTGATTGCTAAGAAAGGCATCTTATTGCTTACGTCAGTATACTAATTACTTCGATAAAGCAAGTCTATTAGCCGTCGAGGCCACACGTAGAGGCCACACGCCTGAAGTTTAAGCGATTTTCTCGCCTAACCGTCGATGTTTTACACGCGTTTCCTAAATCAACGGTTTAAAATTAAAACTCGAGATCGTGCCACGTATCGTCTTCCCGAATTTTACTTTCCCTCTCTCTCTTCTTCGTTTAAAAACTTACCTTCATCGCTTTTAAAATTTTACTTTCACATTCCCTGTTTAGAAATTTACGAAATTTTTCAAACTCTCAAAAAATTTCCAATGGCATCTTCCTCTTCTCAAACACCAAAACCTCCTTCTTTTATAACCTCCGCCAAATCAGATTTCAAAATGAATTCGTAGTTTGTAAAGAATAAGCTTAAGGCGTAAATGTTTGTGGATTTCGACACAACCAATGACAGAGAATCCAGAGAGATCATTGGATTACCTGGAAACCTCAAGACTAAGAGGATTACATTCATTCAAATCTCCACGTAACAAAACGGCGATTTTATTGGGGCGAGTTCCTAGCCAAAAGCGTATTTATAGAGAATGGTTTCAAAACCAATGTTGAAGGTACTCAACTAGAATATTCGAAGGAGAATATTGCGAGGATTTTAGATACCTCTATGGAAGGAGTTAATCATCGACGTATAAGGAGGATGAGTGGGAGGAGTCATTTGATCTTTTTGCACGGATCACCTACGAGAGGGGTAAGAAGAGATTTGAAGAAGCATATGTTAAGGAGGAAGTATAGGCTGCTCATGACAATCGTGACCAAATCTATCCTAGGAGATCAAAGCTCCCATGATGGAGTGACAAAGTCACGTCTGTCTTGTATGAGGGCCATTTTTGATGGAGTGCAAGTAGATGGGTTGATTTGTTATTTAGGAGGTTGAAGGAGGAGAAACCGAGATTCTTTGTATAATCCTGATGGAGGTGATCGACAGTTTCTTCAACTGTGAGTTTGTTTAACAAAATCACGGTGTTGATGGAGGGTTTGAATAAGAGGTTTGAAAGCTTGAGAGAAGGGATGAAGAAATTTTCAAAACAAAAGGGTTTATTGACTAAGGATGAAAGGATAGGCGGACCGCTGACTCGGATGATGAGTCCGATGATGCAAGGAGGCGAGAGAGCAGGCAGCAGCCGGTGGCTCGAGGCAAGTGGCTGAACCTCGATTCCAGCAGTGAGTCTGCAAGCTGCGGCAGAGCTCAACCAGCTGAGGATCCAGCTGTAATTGAAGTAATAGCTAAGGAGGCAAAGAACTTCAAGTAAGGTCCCCAAGGAGGAGGAGGTCAAGGAGGAGGCTTGTCGAGCCTCGAGAGAAGATACCAAGCTGAGCCGTCGAAGCTGCTACCCGGCCAATGATCGGGCGAGGACTTTGATGAAGATAACCAATTTATTCTTCGGAGGAGGTCCTCCAGGACATCTGAATCTTCGGGCGGCTACGAGTCGTCGAGACGGAAGCCTCTACCTTACTTCTGAAGAGGTTCCAGTGTTGGAGATTGCAGTGAGGTTGCAAAGCCGGACGCTCCTTCTTCTCCAGCTAAGGAAGCTGCACTCTCTCCCATTCGGGAGGAAGGTACCAATTCATCTCTCTCTCTTACACAATCTCCACACAGCAATGAAGAGGTGTGCCCGGTGGCACCTCCGAGCCTCTACAACATGCCACGGTTGTCCCAAATAGTCCAAACCCAACCTGCAACCATCTTAACCACAAACCCTCACCACCTCCACCCAACCTCGAAACCACCTTCACCCACACCATCACTCCACAAATTGAACAACCTACTTCATCCACCCCAACCCCATCGAACTCGGCCTTCACTTCTCCAACTCAAACCACACCTCCACCAGAGATAGACATCACTTCTTATTCCTTCACTGAGGATAGTTCCTCCCCCAAATCTCTGAACTCCACACTCTCACTTCTTCCTCATCCGAATCCTCTTCGAGGACGAGGAGAGTGACTTAAGCCCCACCTCAGCCATCACTTCAATAATCACTCAAATGGAGAGGAAGATGAAACAGGCTTTTGAGAAGAAGGCTGCAAAAGCGAACGAAGAAGATGGTGAAGGCGGTCACTGAGGCAATGATCTCTAACATGAGGGAAGTAGAGGTAAATCTAACTCAAAAGATTACTTCTATTACTACCTCTGTTCTTGCCGAGAAGGTGACAGCCTTGGACGAGGAAGTACAAGGGTTGAGGAACCAAGGACCGACTACAACGCGATAGTGGTGGATTCGTTAGCTTTAGACAAGTCAGACTTTAGGGTGAAATGCAACGATCTGGAGACGAAACCGACTGCCTTAGGCGATGAAGTGAAAAAGGGGAAAAGGAGGTAAAAGAAAGAGAGCTGGCACTCACAAATGTGGTGGATGAGATGAGGAGCGAAATTGATACAAAAGCGTAGCAGTGAAATGGAGAGGCAGCCAGGAGGAAGCTCGTATTAAATCCAATGAATTAGCTGCACTTCAGGTGAGGGTCAGCCAACTGGAGGAAGCCCGAAGGAGGATGAGGCAAGGAGGAGGAAGGAAGAAGAAGACAAATTTGCCCACCGCTTGCGAAAATCAAAGAATCGAAAATTTGCAGTGAGGTAAAAGGAAAGGGGAAAGGGAAGGCTGGTCGAAGAGTCTGCTCCAACAAAAGTGCCAAGTCCCAAGCCCACCTTATCTCGAGAAAAGAAAGAGGGAGCCCGACTACTCTAATTTGCCCGAGGAACAGATCACAGGATCATGAGAGAGCGAGGCTTTCTATGGTGAAAGGGAAAGAAAGAAGTTGAAAAAGAAAAATAAAGGGCTTGAGATGAGGTGGAGCAAGGATGTGAGGAAGTGGGAGATGAAAGGGGCAGACGAAGCAGATTTTAGGCCCTATCATCGGACACTCAACCCGCCAAAGGTCGTCGCTGCAAACTCTTCAAAGAGTACAAGGAGAGGAATACGGACGCCGATGGATGTATCAGTACATCTTGAAGGGGTCTCGATTCAGCAGCTCAAGACGAGGACACGAGGTGGCACGAGTGGATAGAAAAGGAAGACAAAGATCTCTATCAAAGGCTGCTGGTTGAAGCAGATAAGTTTTTCAACGCCGATCTTTGTTGTTGGTCCCGATTAGTTGAGTTGATTATGAAACTTTGAGTTAACCTTCTAGAACAAAATCTAGAAGGGGAGGTTAAATAGATTTTGTAGATTTTTCAAATCTTCCAAAAGCGATTCAAAGTACCGGATGTACACAATGAATTTCAAGATTAGACTCAACTTTATTAAGATCAAAAGCAAACTCGATATTGATTTTAACTTTGATTCAAATTAATCCTTGCACCATAAATTGACAATTGAACAGAAAAGTAAATAAAAATAGTAAAGAACACCGAGATCTTATAGTGGTTCGGATTATAACAATCCTACATCCACTCTCCTTCTCCAACTTGAAGAAGGGTCTCTACTATCTGCTTACTTACTTACTCAACAATCGTACAACTTACAAAAGATTCTTCAATTCTTCAAACTTCTAAATAACTCTATGAAATGTAACTCTAAAGTGATAGAAAGAATTTGAAGATGTGTAAGGAAGTGTTCTATAAACACTTAGAAAAATCTATGAAGAAATATTTGGAAAACTATTTCGTGCTTTTGAAAACTCGAGAAAATATCTTGCTAAAAAATTCGTGTGTTCTCTGTGTTCAATATATTATTAATGAAGTGCCTAGACCTATTTATAAGTCTGAAAAGACGGTTAGTTTGTTAGACAGATCTAACAAACCGAAAACTACTCAACAAACTTAATCTTGAAAACCGCTTGTTCCTCGGCTGATTTTAATCTACTCATCCTGCAGTGACTTGGTGAAGACTTGCCTTTCTTATTCTACTCAGCTTGTCTTGACCTCGTCTCGAGCTCTTCATTATTGTCTCCTGCAGACGACTAGACTCGAGCTTGTCTCCAGATGACTTGTAACCTCTAGTCTCCACTGACTTGATCGGTTCTTGACCAGTGTCCGATTAGCTTAGTATAAAGTCTTGGTCTCACTGTTCTCCGGGGTTGTCTCGATCATCCGAAATGCTTCTTTTAACTCATCAAAACTTTCTAGATCTAACAACTAATGGTTTCTTTAAGTCTCGTGTCTTTACAGAACAAGTCACGAGATCGAGATAGAATCAACTCATCCATAAACCTCCTCATCCGACCACCTTTACTTCTTTGTGTCCCCATAAAATTTGTTTTCAAATATAGTCTCTCAAATTATCTTCATCAAAATTGTTTAGGAAAAATGATCTTGGAAAAACTAATCGAGTCCGATTTGCTTAAAATAAAGATTGTTGTTTAACTTGTCTTAAAATTTGCTAAGGAAAGGTAAACTAGGCTGTTTTTAAAACCCAGGCGAGGTCATTTCCCAGACGATCTCATAACCTTGCTGCTTTAGAAAACCCTTATGTAAAGAAATGTAACCACTAGGTGACATCGGGTATACTTACTTCTCTGCATAAAGTAACCCTACTTAGGTCAAATCAACGATCTATAAAGTCACTTTTTACGTAATTCAAAGTCGAGTTATCTACACGCGCTGAATCCCAATCGTTTATCCCGATTTTAAGCTGTTGATTCAAAGACAAGAAATCATTTCAAATAAACGGCTCGATTAAAACCCGCTTTCCAAGCAGTTTCTCTTTCCAATTTTCCCACATAGAATACATCTTTTTCTTCGTTTAAACTTTTTCACTTTCAGGAAAAAATTCTTAACCTCTCGCAAAATTTCATTCTTCTCAAAATCCTTCGTAAATTTTTATGAGCCATTCACGTAAATCTATAGGAATGACTTCTACAATGGTGGATATCAACACGAGACCTTCAATAAGAAAATCAAATCGAGAGATGTACGTTGATTTTGACACCACCAATGACGAAGAATCAAGGCAAATCCTTAGATTATTGGAGAGGTCCGGTTAAAAACATCTTGTTCAAAGAAATCGAAAATGAACAAAACACCGGATATGAGGGGTATCGAGTTCTACATCAATGGTGTATATGAAGACGGAGTTTTTAGAACCAAGGTCTATGGCGAAGACTTGGTGGTGACGACGGCGGAGGTTGGCCCGAACTTACATAACGAAACCGGGTAGAATCATTTGAGATGATTGCCCAAACTTCGATGAAGGACCGCGATCGGAGTTGAAAAAGAATATGCTCGACGAAAATATCGTCTCCTAATGACGATATTGACAAAGGCTATTCTTGGGGAGCAAACTCCCATGATAGGCCGACTCGACCCCGACCAGGCCGTATGAGAGCTATTCTGGATGGGGTCCAAGTCAATCTGGCTGAATCTAGCCGAGCAGATTCGAAATGGAGAGGAAGCGGCTGGAGTTGAAAGGAGGGAAGTGGACAGCCAAGTCCATTACCAGCCTCTTCAACAAAATGACCGTTATTTTGGAGACCCTGCTGACCACCCGGATCAACCGAAAGGATGGTGTGCAAGCCTATACAAAGCGTAAGGGGCTCCTCACCAAAGATGAGGTGATCAGCGGGCCAGTGATTCCGATGTTGAAGCGGCGAGGTAAGGGTGCAAGATCCCTCACCGAGGAGGAAGAGAAGGAAGAGCAAGCAGAGGAGCCGACCGTGAGCTCGGCCGAGGCTTCACACCCAATGAAGTCTGAAGGAGAAGGCAACAAAGAGGAGGAGGTTGGTGAAAACCTCGAGAAAAGGGGACATCATCTCGGCCGTCACCCTAGCCTGGCCGAAGAGGCACTAACCCCGGGAGATTGCAGCGGTTGTTGTCCGCATGTAAGAGGTGCAAGAAATAAGCCTAGAGAGGACTCCTCCCCATCTCCCAAAAAGGTACAACTCTTTGGAGCTTCACTAGTCTCTCCCCTCCCCCTCTCCAACCCACTCGGGCGATGAAGAGGTGACGCAGCCGGCACCTCGAGCCTCTTAAACAGCCTACTCCCACACTAGTCCAAACCGAAACCTCATCATCTTCTCTCCCTAAACTCAAATCACTTCTCCACCCCAATCCCCATCCGACTTCCTTTCATTCCTCACCGGACCCGTCTATTCCCCAACTCCTATATCTACCATCTCCCCCAGTATACTACCATCAACTATACCATCAACCTCAACCCCACCTCAACCTACAACCAAAGCCACACCATCTTCCCCTCAACCTACCACTTCACAACCAACATCATCTCCACCACCCACCACATCCGAATTACCACCCCTTCCACTTCTCCACCACCTCGAAATCCCCCTCCCCCACCATCGACGTACTCCACATCCTCACAACCCTCCCCACAAGTTCAAGCCTCGGATCTCTCCCAAAATATCTTTGGAGATATCCAGGATGAAGCTCCCTAGTCCAACCATCTCCTCCCCTCTTCCTCATCCGAATCCTCCGAAGAGGAACCCGATCCAGCTTTCTGCCATCTCCTCTACCTTCGAGCACCTACACGAGAAGATTATTCAAAAGGTGGAGAAGATGATGAAAAAGAAGACGAGGGAAGTAATCCGGGCATTACGTATACGATGCTCACTAATATGCGGATAGCCGAGGTGAACATCACCCGTAATCTTTCGAGACAAACTCGGCTCCGATATTGGTGGCCGTCTGAGCCGAATGGAGGAGGAGTGAGCCGGTTAAAAGAGAAGATAGCAGTAGATAACGAGGTCCTGGTGGAAGCCTTAACTTGCACAAATCAGTTTCAGGTCCGTTGTGCCGCACTAGAAGACCAGCTCCGAGCCCTCAATGATGAAGTTAAAAAGGGGAAAGGAGCCGAGGGAAAGATGGACACCCTCACACCGGAGTCTTGGCTATCACAGACATAAGCTCGAAACAAAAGCCGACACGGTGAGTTGGAAGCAACAAGGTAGAAATCAAAGTAAAATCAGACAAACCGGTTGCTTTGCAACCGAGGGTGACCCAGATCGAGGAGGCCATCCGAGAGGATGAGGAGAAGAAGAAGGAGGATGAGGAGAAGACGGAGAAAGTTGCTAGCCCGTTTGAAAGAAGCCGAGAAGCCCGAGGTCAAGGGTAAGGGCAAAGGGAAAGAAGCGGAAGAACGGAGAAGGAGTCATCACCGGCAACTGACCATCACTAAACCAAATTGAGCGCAAAAGAAAAGAGCCTCGACTTCTCCAACCTCTCAAATGAATGTATAAGGAGGATACATGCCGAGAAGGAAAGGTATGAGAGGAAGGAAAAGAAGAGGCTAAAGAAACCGGGCATGGGAGCCGAGTTGAAGTGGGATAGGAGTCTCGGAAATGGGTATCCAAGGCCGCGAGATGAAGCCGACTTCCGACCTTACCACCGCACCTCGGCTCCTCCAAAGATGGTGGCTGGTAAATACACGGAGGAGTACAAGAAAAAGCTATGGATGCCAAGTGGATGTACCACTGGTATATCTTGAAGAACTCTCCTACCGGGCAATTGATGAAGACCTCCAATGGCATGCCCGGATAGAGAATGAGGATGCCGAGTGTATGGGAAGCCGCTTGATGAGGCCAACAAAGTGTTCAACCGTAATCTGATTGCACCGGCCTTTGAGCATACTAAGCCCAAGATGAACGAAGATGGGACTCCGACTTAGCTTGGGTCAGACAATTGTTGCTAAAGCCGAAGTGGAGTCCAAGCTCACAAATGAAGATGAACTCAAGAAGTTCGCAGCTAGGGTCTTCACTTGGCTAAATATCCCCGAGTCATGCCGATGGGGAATCGATAGATCGGGGTTTTTCTTTCCTTATCTTATTTTTCTATCAGTTCTCTATTTTTGTAATCTGTATATATGTGAATGAATACACCGAATCTTATCTCGATTTACTTGTCTTATTTGTTTTAGCTTTCTTTATTTTGTTTAAGAAAACTTCAAAAAAATTTCTATGTTTTAATCATCCGAGAATTCTCATCTCGGCATTAAAAATTTCCTTCTCATCTCGCATTAAAAATTTCCTAAAAATTTTTCTAAGTCTTAAAAATTTTCTAAGTCCTAAGACTTAAAATTTTTACTAAGTCTAAATCTTTCGAAAAGTCTTAAGACTTAAGAAATGTTTTTCTTTAATTTCTTTCTAAGTGTGAATTAAGTGCTCTAACTTGAATAAATCTGAATTAAAGTGTGAATGTGTTCTGATATGCCTATCTCGATTATCTTGATTAACTTTGACTAACATCATTGTGAGTGTGTCTCTTTCTTGTAGTTTTAACTTCATCAAAAAGGGAAATTGTTAGATCAAAAGAGGTTTTGATGAGTTAAAAAGGATCAACTCAGTATGACCAGACGACTTCGAAGAACAAATGAGGTCAAGATCCAAAGATTAAGTGATCGACTAGGAAGAAGCTGGACAAGTCACCGAGGTTTGAAAAGTTGAAAGTCATCCGGAGACAAGCTCAAGTCAAGTCATCTGCAGAGATGATTATGAAGAGCTTAGACGAGGTCAAGACAGCCGAGTAGAATAAGAAAGACAAGTCTTCATCAAGTCACCGCAGATTTGAGTTGTGAAAGACCACCAAGATAAGAGCAGCTTATCAAGATTAAGTTTGTTAAGCGCTTTAGTTTGTTAAAACCGACTAACAAACTAACCTGTCTTTTCAGACTTATAAATAGGTCTAGGTTTTACTTTATTTTATACAACAACACAATTAACACAACACATCAAACACAATACTACTCGATTTTGATTCTCGCACTTTCACGTCAATTCACAAAATTTTTCAAAGAAAGTTTTTAAAGTTCTAAGTGTTTATAGAACACTTTCAGTATATCTTCAAAGCTCATCTAACACTCTGTAAAAGTTAGATTTTAGAAAAGAGTCTAAGAGTTTGAAGATTTGAAGATCTTTGTAAGTTGTAACTGTAAGTTGAATAGTGAGTAAGTAAGTGGTAAGAAGAGACCCTTCTTCAAGTTGAAGAAGGAGAGTGGATGTAGGATCGGCTTAGATCTGAACCACTATAAATCATCTTGTTCTTTATTGCTTTCAATTACTTATCCGTTCTTATCAATTTCAGCTTATAATCAAAGCTCAATTTTAGAATTAAAGTTAGACAAATTATCGTGTGCTTTTGATCCGATTAAAGGTTGAGTTTAAAAATAAATTCCATTGTGTTAACTTTGGTTTCTTGAATTAATTTTCTAAGATTTGTAAAAACTTGGAAAATGTATTCAACCCCTCCCCTTCTAGATTTTCCCTAGAAGGCCGATTCAAGTTTTTCTTTGTATACTCAACTAAGTGGGACCAACAATATGTATATATATTTTAAACCTAATTTTAGATTTGCATTATAAATCAACTTTCTACGATTATATCATTATACTATATGCGTATATATTGCAATAGCCACAATTTTCAATCTTAAATATATGTTATTATAAATTTATATTATTTTAATAATATCTAAGTATATATATATATATATATATATATATATATATATAAAATTAAGGAGAGAAGCAAGTGAAGTACATTTGTCACGTGGTGCAATAGTGTTTTGCACATATAAAAAGAAAATCTAAATCTTGCATATTTATTTTATTGTTTGTATTTTAGATTTTAATTATATAAGTTGAAATATTTTTTTATTTTAAATTATACTCCCTCTATCCCATAATTATTAGTACACTTACCTTATTTGTATCGTCTCATAATTGTTTGTACACCTAAAAAAGGAAACCTTTTCATAAATTTCATCCTACATAAAATGGCATTACTTTTTGGACCCACATTACACTCAATCCAATCAATTTCTTTATTTTTAAAACCCTACTCATTACACTTATTTCTTAAAAAGTGTGCCCCTTTCTCTCGTGCAAACACTTCCGGGACAGAGGGAGTATAAATTTTATTAAAATTTAATAGTATAATTTTATAAATTTAATATATATGTGATGAATTTAGTACATATTTAAAAATTATAGGTTTAATAAAAAAATTATAATATGTCCATGTATAACAATATAATTTTTATATATTAATAAAGAATAATAGTAAAAATAAAAATTACTAATTTAAATTTACATTATAATTTTATATTCAAATCAAAGTTAATAATAATCAATTCGTGCATTGCACGAGAGAATTACTAATACCTTATAATATAAACTATTAATATCTTTTAATTAAACAACTAATATCATTCAAATCAATTTTAAAATTAAACTTGGTCATACACAAAAAAGGTTAATACTTAAAAAATGAAATTATGTTATATATTATTTATAATACAATACATTACTAGAAATATACAAAACTTCAAGAACATTAATATTATGTTAGATAAGTAAGAAATCAATTATTTTCTTAATGTGTGTGCATTAATCCAAAATGACATATATTTTGAATGGAAGAGAGTATTTTTGTAAAAGCATTTTATGTAAAAGTAAAAATAAAAAAATAAAAAATAAAAAATTCCAAAACTACCTATTTTCTCATTAATTTTCACCGTCTAAAAAATAGAGCTGCTCTTTTCTCGCAAAAAAAGATGTCCTAAGTTCGTGAGTTTTCCTTGTCTAATGATTAATATATGTAATAATATTCCTATTTTTCTAGCTAGTCAAATATTTATTATTTATTAATTTACGAATATCGAGTTATATTAAAATTATAGTTTGATCTCATATGACGTGAGTGCATGCATGCACTCATTTTTAAAATAATAGTATTTTGAACATTAAAAATAAAAGGTAACTATAAATTAACTAAAAAGTATTATAATACAATATGAGTGCATGCATGCACTCACCTCACAAGAGATCAACTCTAAAATTATATATTATTAATATCTCGCAATTTTTAATAAATTGTTTTATCTTTTAAATTTGATTCGTATCTACAAAATAATTTTCTAATTTAAAATCAAATCTACAAATTCTCGTGAGACATACATATTCCTAATTTTTCACTAGAAAAAAATATTTTTCTTTCCTTGTTATTTCAGAATTTAAAATTTAAAAATATTCTAATATTTAAATATTAATTCTTGCCTCACCTCGAGCCCAAGCCCAAACCCATTTGTAATACATCTATATATATATATATATATATATATATATATATCCCTATATTACTAATAGGGAGTTCATATTATCCTATGTGTCAAATTATATGCGTTTCGCTTATGTGTCAACTTTTTATATTTCCGTTGCCACGTGTCATTTTATTATAAAGTCGATTTATGTGGTAGTTTTATTTTTGTGTATATGTGGCGCTTATATATTAAGTTTGTAAAAACATTAATAAGGATTGAACCCTAAACTTCTTTTATTGGTTTTAAGATGTTTACCACTACACCGTATTTATAAATGTTATATATTTTGAAAAACTAATTTATTTAACTTTAGCCTATAAAAGTGTATTAAATTTTTTTGTAACCGTATCAAATTATATTTTATCTTATTATATTTTAGAAACTCTAATATTTATAAAATCTTAATTTGTGAATATTTCAAACAAGTGTATCCTCATAAATATTTATAATATTTATGTGTCATTTTTTTGTGAGTTCTGATTATATGTCATTAATTGAGAAAATAAATTATGTATGTGTTTAGATGCTAAATATATAAAAAGTTTGATATATATTAGTAATTATGATGAGTTATTTATAATTAGTCTCATATACAATATTAATATTAAAATTAGTAAACAGAGAATAATCCACTCAATCAATTTAATTTATTTCATATATATGATATTTATTTGTAGATATACGATATACATTATTTTAATATTTATACATCAGCTTATATAAAATTTCTTCTATTAGTATTTTTTATTAATTATAATATAAACTTGAAACGAATCGTATGATAGATTTTCACATACATATAATAATTCTAATATATATCTAGCATGTATTATGATATAATTATAATAAATTAATTTAAAATTAAAGTATAAATAAATATGTTATTTATGATTCTAATTACTATTATTTAAATTAAATATTATAATCATACAAAATTATATATATATATATATATATATATATATATATATATATAATATTCTATTGTAAAATTGAATTTAACGAATATTCCGCTGTAATACGCGGGGATTATCTAGTATATATATATATATATATATATATATATATATATATATATATATATATATATATATATATATATATATATATATATGAGATGTTCCCACATATATTGGATTCTCGATACACAAATTTCAATTAGGGTGAATCTCTCGTATATATACACGGTACCCTTCTTAATTTTCTCTTAACTTTTTTTTCCTGTCTTTGTTGTTCGTCTTCTATGCACATCCCCAATTATGTTAATTTTGTCCCTTAATGTGTTCCTTTATGCTTGGTTATTACTCTCTGCACATATAGATGTATATATATATGAGGAGGCAACAAAGAAAAGCATTGTGTTAAAAGTAATATTATTAGTCGGTGTTTTCATTCTCTCTCACTCTTTTTTTTTTTTTCATTCTCTTTTAGAATTCCCTCTCTCTCTGCCTCTCTCTTTCAATTCCCTCTCTTTTTATAGTTCTACGTCTATTGGCCTTCTTTTTTTTTCTTATAGTTATGGTACATATATCAAGATTTTGAATATTTGGGTTAAAAAGACATTTTAAATACGAATATATGTTTATACTTTATAGTTTCATACCAAAATTTACCTATGACACAAAATTGATCTTGAAAAAATTTTCAATTTGGGAAACTTTAACGGCTATGTAAGTATGAACATTGAATGAATTGTTTTTGTTTAGTATATAGCAAATGAGTCGTTGTGGAGTCTTTTATGTATCGAATTCAAGTGCATTTCGAATAATACTTCTTTTGTTATGATTTAGATTACTTAAACTAAAGAACATGAATTTTAATAAAAATATTATTTATTGGTATTAAAAGGTGTAATGTAAATGATAAGTTGATTTTTTCGATTTTATTGGAGTGAGTAATTGAGTGAATGAGATTAATTTAATTATAGTCGAGAATTGAATGACATAATATTTTTTTTTTTTGAAAGGTCAAGGAAAATTTCATTAAAATTAAGTAGAGGGGGTACTCAACCCATGGTTACAATCAATCACTTTAGAGAGTTTAGACAAGCCCAAGGATCTCCTAACCAAGTACAAACATTAAAGTTGGACAACTAGACCTCTTTACAAGAAATTCGCACGTCCCATAAATTTTAACCTCACAATATTCACATGTTTATATAAAATATCATTACTTTTTGGGTCCACACTACACACAATTCAACCAATTTTTTTACTTCATACATAAAAATTTACCAAATTACCACTCAAAATATTTATGTTTTTTATCACCGTATTATTATGCATGCGTTGTGTACATATGCATTTGTAGTGTGTGTATAGCTTTAGAGGGAATCACTCACGATTTGTTTTCCATGGATCAAGATCATGGGATTGATAAGCATGAATAGTCAATGGTTATGATGTATGACTAAACTTGATTAGGTAATTTAATTAAAATAGTTTATTTGATAATCTAATTAGGTTAATAATATACGATTTGATGATATATGACGTGTTGGTAAAAAAATTTCTACAATATTAATGAAATAATATTAGTTTGGTTAATTTAGCAATAAATTATTTTATTGTTGTTTTAAATTATGGGATTACTTGATTTAATTCTAATGTGGGATATTTTATGATATTTTTCTTTGAGGGGTAATTTTGTAAATTTTTATGTATAAGGTAAACAAATTTATTAGGTTATATATGTGTATGTGTGAGTAAAAAATAATAGTATTTGTGTATATTAGTGAAATTGTGACGGTGAAGTTTATAAATAATTTTTTATTTTAAGGGTGTAAAATTTATAATGGGACGGACAAAAAAGGAAAGTATAAAATAGAGATTATGACCTATTCCATAAGATGAGATTTAAAACTTTTAAAGATTTATAGATTAGCTTAATTATTGAATAACATAGAAATTATGTAAGAAGTCCAAGGTTCAAATTAACCTCAAGACAACACGTCATCAAAATTAAACTCCGTATTAGTATAATAGAGATAACTCTTGAAGTAATGATCATGAAATATATAAAATATAGTGCTCGAAGTGTGATAAGTGTATAAGTGAACTTGTACCTTTCTCGCTTATGTTGATTGCATATATATAATACCTGGAAATTATTTTAAGAGAATCCAAAAGCAAATTTTGTCAAAATTAAATTTAAGTGTTTAAAAAATAATTTTAAACACTATATAAGTATTTTTTTAAATAAAAATAATTCTCATCATAAAATTGAAGGATCAATTTAATTCATGAAAAATCTTAAAACCTACATCCTAAAAAAGAAGTATTACCACGTATATGTTGAATTTAGAAAATAATATATTTGACAATATTTATAGAGATGAATGATATGCATCAAATTAGTTTGTTTCATAAATTAATAGTTTTAGAGAATTAAGTTAGCAAATATGAATTGTTTATCCCACATGGCCTCATATAATTATATGAACCAGTGTTGGATTGAACAAATTATTTATTAGTTGGTGTATTTAATTATATTGGACCCACATTGTACAAATTTATTTATGCACTATTATGTTAAATTTGTATGTATGGATTGGACAAATTATTTATTAGCCGGTTTGTGTGGTGTTGCATTTATTTATTGTTGGTCCATTTTAGGATCTAATTTTATTTTTGATCCAATTTATTAGTTCATCAGCTTTCTCAAATCAGTGATGTGATTCTTTTCGTGATTCCGATATGGCTCCCTGATGTCCATCAAATTTGAGACAGAAACGTAGCTTTGTTTCAAGAACAACTATCAAAGATCTTCTTCATAAGGAAACACTACAACATAAATGACTTTATGTAACACCATGTTGTAACACTTTTAGTTTATGTAACGATTAAGGTAACACTTTTGTAATTTATATATTATGTAACATTTTATGTAACACTTTTTTATTATGTAACACTTACATGTAACACTTTTAAATAAGTAACACTTATTAGGTAACACTTTTACATAGGTAACACTACATATGTAACACTTTTACATAAGTAACACTTCTAGGTAACACTTTTTAGGTAACACTTTAACATAAGTAACACCTTTTAGGTAACACATTTACATACGTAACATATATTATGGTAACACGTATTTACCATTTAAATTTATTTATTACATAATAAAAATATATATGGTTAAAAAAATATTTTTATTAAAAATTATAATATATAATGCAAGTAATATCATTTATGAATTTTTTTCTTCCAAATAAGTACGTAGAAAATTTTTGGTACATTGAGAATCAATGCTAATTATAAATGACTTGATGTGAACGAATGTTCTATTTGGAAAAAAATTAAAAAAATGGAACGATTTAAATAAAAATACATACAAAATATTTAAAATGATATAGAATAGCTTAAATGGTTAATGTTGCAATTTCAATGTGATAGGTACAAGGTTCAATCCTTAGAAATTACATATTTTTCTTTTTTATGTGGCATTTTATAAGTGTTACCTAAAGTTATATGTAACATTTTATAGGTGTTACCATTAGGTGTTACATATATAATGTAACACTTTTTTTAAAGTGATACATAAATTATAAAAATGTTACCTTACACTTTAGGCTACACGGGCAATCGCAACACCATTAAAAGTGTTACCTATTGGGTATAAGTAACACTTTATGCACATTAAGTAACAATTTTTGGGTGTTACATAATCTAAGTTATGTTGTAGTGAAAAAGTATAGGATTTCAACATGAAACAACTCAAAATTCAAATGGAGGCGCGAATGCTTTATCAAACTTAGCCTCTCGGGCTTCCGAAATACCCGGAGTTGTAACCTGTCTGATGCGGATAAAAATGTCGTGCCCAACTACGTGTAGGGCCCAAGGATATTCAGCCTAATAGGGCCCAATGACATAACTAAAAACCCTCGATATGGGAGGAAAATGCGAGAGAGGCCCGAGCCCAGATCGACCGCAACAAAGTCAGTAAAGCCCTCGAACCCACCTACAGTGGGCCACGAGGCCCAAACCTAACCGCAGATAGGCCACGAGGCCTAAACCTAGCTGCAGGTGGGCTGCGAGGCCCAAACCTAACTACGACATGTGTCACGAGGCCTAAACTTAACTCCGTGCCGCGAGGCCCAAACCCGACCGCAGGTGGGCCGTGAGGCCCAAACCTAGCTGCAGGTAGGCCACGAGGCCCAAAGTAGATTTAAAGGGCATACGAGTGTTTGACCAAGCCCATGGCGGTTATTTATCCGATAAGATCGAGAAGTATGAGAAGTAACGAGTAGTTGAGATAATTAAGGCCCAAGTCAAGGGATATCTCCTATATTCCTTCATTGATTGGGTCCAACCTCCATCCAGGGAGGGAAAACGTAGGGCACAATCAGATTTCTTGAGAGAAAAGATATCCACGCACGACATCGTGAGGAAACGTGCGGGATAGTCCCCTAAACCGTGATGATGGTTATCACTCTTAACGTACTTATAAATAAAACTTTCGAAGGGAGGTAACGGTATCAATCAACTATCACTCTTACTTAGCTACTTCCTACGTACTTTCTTGAGTGTTTTCCGGTGACCCGACTTGAGCGTCGGAGTGCCTACGCCGGAGAACCCTCCGCGTATTTTTGCAGTGTACGTTTGAGAAGAGCTAGGAATTCTCGCTGCAGAAAGGCTTTACCCACGTGGAACCCGGGTGGGGAAAAGGGCCAGTCGATTTTACGCATCAATTGGCACCGTCTGTGGGAAATCAAGAGCCGAGACGTGAGTCTCAACTTCTTTTCTTTTCGATTATCTCAAAGAAGGACATCATGACCGGTGTAAACGTACACCCATGAGACCGATTACACTAGTACGGCTCGAGGAAGGACAACCCCGCAAACCCAATACATGGGGCGAGGCTACGTCCAACCATGTGCCACCTATTACCGTGCCTAACATCAAGGACCACCACTAGTTACAAGTGGTACGAGATTAAAGCTCGACTCCCGGCCAATGCCATCCAGAGTGGGAGCTGCCGCTAGAGAGGGAGGGGTTAACCCACCTACCTCTTCCTCTCGCGATTCCCAAGGAATCCCTATAGCGAGGGTCCCTGAGCCGCCAATGCTCCAGCCAGAGGGATGCCTCGCAGAATGCTGAACCAGCCGCCCCCATCGCCTTCACTCGGGAGCACTGGATGATATGATAGCGCGAGCTGTAGCAAGAGCAATTGCGGAGGGGAAGGACCCCCACCGCGGGAAGGATCGGAGAACCAGACCAGGAAACCCGCCCGCTCGATCCTAACTTGGGGGAGTAGGCGGGACGAGCATCATGAAGAACGAAGGAGAGAAGTGGAGTCCGAAACCAGGAGGAGGTCACGGGGCAGGAGTCCAAGAAAGAAGGTCGCCAGTTCCTAGACACTCCGGGAGGCTGGTCAGATGAAGCCGCACGGGGAGGGAAACAACCCCCACATGCGAGAGTAAGATCGAGGATGAGGAAGAGGGCACAGGGATACCCAAATAAGCAATGAAAGACCAGATCAGTCTCCGAGGAAACAGATGGACAACATGGAGCATCGGATGGAAAATCGGGTCAAGATGCCTCGACCCATTACAAAGTTGCCAATTTACTTGAGAATATCTTACAAGATGAGTTGCCTAGCAATTTTAAACCTCTTAATTATGAATATGATGGTACGACTGACCCCTATGACCACTTGGTGAGATTTGAAAATTCGCCCACCTCCATCGATATGGGGAGGGTGTGAAGTGCAGTGGTCTTTCTTACTACTCTATCCAAGGCAGCCCAAGAGTGGTTTAGTCGCTTGGAGCCCAATTCCATCAACTCCTTCAAGCAGCTTTAGAGAACTATTCTTGCATCGGTTCGCTAGTGCAAGGAGGCAACCTAGAGCTACGCCGACATTGTTCAACATGAAGCAAGGTGAAAATGAAAGCCTACGAGCCTTCATGAAGAGATTCAATCAGCAGACTGAAGTCCCAACCGCCACCCCGAGGTAAAAATTAATGCTTTTACTAGCAATCTCCGAGATGGAGACCTATTTTCCTCCCCGGCCAAGAAGCTTGACCCAGACGTTCGATGAACTACAAAAGCCGGACCTCGCTCCAGTTTGACAAGTACACCCTGAAGCTTGAGCCGGGCAGAGCTACTGGAGGTAGCATCCGACCACCCCGAAATGAAGTTTCCATGGACACGGTCCGCAGGGCCTCGAAGCCTAAATCGAGATAAGTTTTGTCATTTCCATAATGAATATGGGCATGACACTAACAATCCGTTTTCACTTACGTGATGAAATTAAGAGGATGATCCAAGGAGGACATCTTAAAGAATTTGTTTACAGAGATCGAGTTAGCTCCGAGGGGCAAAAAGAAAGGAAGGCTGATGACAAAGCCGAGGAAAAAGGGAGGATGATCGAAGGGAGGCAGGAGGAGAGACCCTCCTAGAAGAGAGGACTTATCCAGATAATAGTCGGAGGCCCGCAGAGGGAGACTCCTTCCGTGCTAGAAAAGCTGGAGAAAGAACCCTCGGGAGAGAGGTAGGAGAGATGTCAAGAGACGTGGGTCGAAGGAGATCATCCATACACCTCGGATTCATTTTAGTCCAGAGGATGGAGGCTTGAGGAAAGAGGACCACAGTGATGCACAAGTCATCACAACAGATGTGGCCGGATATACCGTAGCAAGGATCTTCATAGATACGGGAGCTCGGCAGACATCATGTTCTTGGAATGCTTCAAGAAGATGAATTTGAACATAGAGATGCAACCGATGGATACAAGCGTGTAATGCGGATTCACGGGAGGGGCGATCCACCCTCTCGGTCAGTAACCCTCCCGGTGGGGCTAGGCGAAGCTCCACGTAGGAGGGTAGTTATGGCGAATTTTTGATTGTTGATGTACCCTCATCATACAACATGATCTTTGGTAGGCCAAGATTGAATTTATTTCAGGTGGTCATATCAACTTACCACATGAAACTCAAGTTTCCAAAGTGAACGATGAGGTGGGTGAAGTAGCCGGTGATCACCGCAATCCGTAAAATGCTATGTGGAGGAAGTAAAGATGGCCGACAAAGAGGTGCACCGCAGCTTGAAAAAGACAAGGAGGTGGACCAAGAATCCAAGAGATGCAAGATTACGGAGGAAATTGATCCTCCAAAAATGAAAGCCGATGAAGAACTCGATGATGATCGAGTTGTATCCGTGCAAGAAGGGATACACAACAAGGATTGGAGCTCACCGAGCCGAGCTAGAGAGAGACCTGCAATGCCTTTGCGAAGAAATGCGTATGTTTTTGCTTTTTCTTCCTATGACATGATAGGTATCCCCGAGGAGGTGGCGATGCACCACCCGAACGTGGACCCTAAAGCTAAACCAAAGGAAGCGTAAAACTAAGGGTCTTTGGACCGAGAAAAAGACACCATTACGAAGGCCGAAGCGTAAAACCGTTGGAGGCAGTGACATGTCAAGCGGATCCAGCTTTTCCACCCGGCTGTCCAATGCAAGGCCGGTGGCATAACAAGGGGAAAATGGAGAATGTGCATAGATTTTTGAGATCCGAACAAGGCTTGCCCTAAGGATCATTATCCCTTGCCTAGGATCGACCGGATGGTCGATTCTACATCTGAATTTGAGCCGATAAGTATGATGGACGCCTATCAAGGCTACCATCAAATACAAATTTTCCTCCGTATATTCCAAAGGTAAGTTTCATTATTGCTAGTGGAACTTTTTGCTATATTAGAATGCCCTTTGGATTGAAGAATGCAGGAGCAACCTATCGAGAATGGTTGACAAGATGTTCCAAGACTAGCTAGGGAGGAACGTGGAAGTCTACGTTGATGATATGCTTGTGAAAAGCGTGAGAACCGGAGAGCACGTGGCGGATCCGGAGGAAGCTTTTCGGTGCTCGGGAGGAATGGCATGAAGCAATCTAGCCAAGTGTTCTTTTGGAGTGAGATCCGGGAAATTCCTTGGATATATGGTGACCCAAATGGGAATCGAGGTTAACCTCGCTAAGGTGAAAGATGTACTCGATATGCAGCCTCCCACCAATATCAAGGAGCTATAGAGGCTGAATGGAAGAATTACGGCGTTGAGCAGATTCATAGCCAGTGCAGAGAGGAGCCACTCCTTCTTCAAAATTCCGAGGAAGGGATCAAAGTTCGAGTGGGATGAGCGATGCCAAGCAGACGTTCGAGGAGCATAAACAAAGACTCGGCCCAGCTACCTATGTTAACGAAGTCAATCCCAGGAGACACTCTACCTTTACCTCTCTCAGAGGTGGGGTCTCACTCAACTCCGTGCCGGGTGAGGGAGGAGGGGTCGACCCAAAACCTATTTACTACATCGGTGAGCTCATCCAAGGAGTCAAGAGAGATACTCGGAGATAGAGAAGGCAGCCACGACGATAATGGTCACGGCACGGAGGTTACGACCTTATTTCTTGTCACATAAGGTCATTGTTCGGACTAACTACCTTCCGAAATAGGTGATAGGGAGAGCTGATCTTTCAGGAGGATGGTCAAATGGGCCGTCGAACTCGGGAGAATATGACGTGGATTTCGAGCCACGGAGGACCATTAAAGCACAAGCCCTCTCGACTTCATCCAGAGGGTACACGTGTCTTGGAGGAAGGAGAATGGAAGGTATATGTTGATGGCTCGTGTCTATGCGGTGGTTGTGGAGCCGGGATCGTAATTATTGATACAGAGGGTCGTGAAACGCAAGTTGCGGTGGAGGTTCAGGTTCATTACCTCCAACAACGGAGCCGAGCACGAGGCCCCGATTCGAGGGACGGAGATGGCCGCCGAGCCGGGAGCAGTCGAGTGGTCATATTTTCGATTCCCAACTCGTAACCCAAAGAAAGGCTACGGGTGGGTACGAAGCTAAGGATGAGAAAATGATAGCCTACCTTCAGCGAGTAGCCGAGCTGCAGGAAGGTTCAGCCTTTGAGGTTAGACAAATACCTTGAGAGGAAAACTCCTGCAGCGGATAGTCTTTCAAAGTCAAGTAGTTCCGCAACACCGCAGGAGGAGAAGATCACCCCGGTGACTGAGCAGAAGCCGAAGCAACGGTTCCCCTCAAGAGGGGTCATCTGAGTGAAGATGATTCGAGAACAATCATATACCGAGTGTTGCGTAACCCGGAGAATTGCCCAGATAAAAGGAAAGCTCGGAATTAGAAAATCGATACACGATGATCGGAGACAAGATGTACCGGCGGTCCTTCACGCAGCCTTACTTGAGGTGTTTATCCCCTTAAGAAGGGAGGTACATGTTAGACTAAGAAAGTTACGATGAGTTAAAAGAAGCGGCTCGAGGCGATCGTACAACCACCGGAAAGCAGAAAGATCAAGTCCCTATACTTAGCCGATCGAGACTAGGTCAAGGACTCGATTAAGTCACCGAGATTAGAGGTTGCAAGTCATCCGGAGACTAGCTCGAGTCTACTCGTCTGCAGGAGACAATAATGAAGAGCTCGAGACGAGGCCAAGACAAGCCGAGTAGAATAAGAAAGGCGAAGTCTTCACCAAGTCACTTGCAGATGAGAAGGATAAAATCACCGAGGAAGAAACAATTTTCAAGATTAAGTTTGTTGAGCGGTTTTAGTTTGTTAGAAAGCTGATTAACAAACTAACTGCCTTTATAGACTTATAAATAGGTCTAGTTTTATTTTTCAATACACTTATACAAATTCGATTTACACATTATTCACAACTCGGATCTCGATCACTTTCAATTCACAAGTTTTTAAAGAGTTTTTCACAAAGTTCAAGTGTTTATAGAATACTTTTCTTGTAATCTTCGAAAATCCACTACTCACCGTAATTGTTAGATTCACGAGAAGGAGTTAGGAGTATTTTGAAGATTTGAAGAGAGTTGTAAGTCGTAAGTTGTAAGTTGTAAGTAAGAAAGTAGTAAGTGGTCCCTTCTTCAAGTTGGAGAAGGAGAGTGGATGTAGGATTATTCATAATTCGAACCACTATAAAATCGGGTGTTCTTTACTGCTTTTATTTACTTATTTGTTTCTTTTCAATTTCCAGTTTATTATTCAAAGATTAATTTGAATCAAAGTTAAAACTAAAATTATCACTGCTTTTGATCTTGTTCAAGTTGAGTATAAAAGCTGAATTTCCATTGTGTAACTTTGAAGTTTTGAGTAAGTTTTAAAAGGATTTGCAAAAATCTAAAAATCTATTTAACCCCCTTCTAGATTTTTCCTAGAGTGTTAATTCAAGTTTCTCTAAGTTTCTCAACCAAGTGGGACCAACAAGTGGTATCGTGAGCGGTGTTAAGTCATTACGATATTGATTTTAGGTCTTAACCAAGATTCTGAAATATTTTTAATTTTCTTCATCTTCTTCATTGTTACTAAGCGTGCTACTAACAAGATTGTAGAGAGCTTTGTATTCCTATCTTATCATATCTTGACAAGAGCAAGAAATTAAGGAGTCTACCTGATTTTTCAATTGAAGAATATGACTATTGGAAATTCGTGTTGGAAAATCATGTCAAGGCTATCCATGATAGGATGGAGGAGGTTCTTGAGGAAGGACCTATTAAGTTTTATCATGGAGGCACTAGCAATGGCACCGAATCACCAAACAAGAGTGAGGCAAGAAAAAAGCTCGTAACTCACAAGTGATGAAAGAAAGATTCATAATCTGGATCAAGTTGCTAGAACAGAGATCATTGAAACATTGAGTAAGGATTGGATTGAAAAGGTGAAAAGATGCAAGATCGCCAAGGAAATGTGGGAAACTCTTGCTGGAATGTGAAGGATCGAGATCGAGTCAAAGAAAACAAATTGCGATCTGTTCTACATGTTTTTGACACTTTCAAGATGAAAGAGGGAGAGTCTGTTGATCAACCGGATGTTAGGTGACTAATCTCGAACAAGGCAACTGATTTGGGAAAAACATATACGAGAGAAAGAAATTAACAATAAAGTGTTGAGGTCATTAAGCAAAAGATGGAGAGAGAAAGCTAACATTCCGAAAGCTACGCAAAATCTATCTTCAATTTCACACCACACTTTGTTTTCTCATATGAAGGCTTTAGAGTATGACATCCAAATTGAAGATGAAGAAGATGAAGCGAGAATCTTCAACATCTGGAAAGATCATTGCATTTGTTCATCAAGATGAATCAAAAGATCTCCAAGGCATCTGATTTGTCTATTAAGGAGGAAATGGCTCTTCTATTGAAAACATATGAAAGATTGAGAATGAAGTACAAAAGAAACAAGAGAGACAGTCGGGTCGAAGGAACTATAGATCGACAGAGATGAAAAGAGTTCGCACAATGATAGAAAAAAGGATCAGACGAGGAATCATAAGTCACCTATCGACGAGGAAATAATAGTCCTAAGGCAGAGACAGAGGAGATATTTGTTATACATGCAACAAGCCTGGTCACTACGGTTATGATTGTCCTCAACTCACTCCCAAAGAGAGAGAAGAAAAGAGGAAGAAGAGAGATAGAAGGTATGCTTTGATCGTAGAGCTCTTACAGCCGAGAAAGAAGAAGTTCATGAGACATCATCATCCTCATCCTCATCTGATTTTGGGTCGATGATGACGACATCCGTTTAATGGCAAAAGAGGTACATTACTACTCATCCTCAAATAATGATTGTGATACCCTATCTCGAAATCGATCCCAGTCTTATTAATAAACTTTTGATAGATTTGGAGACTTTCTATTTGCTTATAAACAGATAGAGACTGAAAATCTTAATTTAAAGAATCAAATTACTTGATCTAACTAAGGTCAATCAAACTAAGGAAAGTGAGAAACTGTGTACATTCAAGGGGAATGTCGGTGAGATAATCACTAGTACCTTGTCCGATAAGACAGATAAGTTAGAACAGAAATTGAGTTCTTTGAAAATAAAATTTTCAAATATCTATTCTGAGAATGAGAGTTACAAAAAGACAAACAGAGAACTAAATCTCAAGTTAGGACTTCTAAATAACTCCCAAACCATAATAGATAAAATCTTCAATACTTCACAAAAGTCTAGTGATAAAACTGGATTAGGTTTTGATAGGAGTAAGAAAAATGATCCAATAAAACCTAGAGTCTTTGTTAAAGCAACTAAACCAAAGATAGAAACTAGATTTAGTCCTTGGAAACCTAAGGAATTAATTACCTCATCTGATAATCCTGAAAAGAAGAAACAGACGAGGAAAGAAACTCCAAAGGCTAAACCTAAGACTAAATCAAAGTCCTATCCTAGGTATAATGGATTTGATGGAAGAAGCAAAACATATCCATTTTTACCAAGATTTAAGAAAATCTCAAAAGATCAATTAAATAAGATTGATCTTGAAAGTCTTATCTTAGTAGATAGATATAGGTGTAAACTTCAATCTATGGTTTTAAGGAACATTGATATCTTTGTTTGGATTCCTAAAAATTAACTTAACATGAAAGGACCCAAAGTACAAAGGGTACTTAAGCAATAAATTTGTGATTGCAGGAAGATAAGAAGATAGTTGATAGAGGAGACATTCTTGAGGTCATCTGGTACATTGGCAGTGGATGTTCCAAGCACATGACCTATGAGAGACGACTTTTCTCTAACTATCAGACCATAGATGGACCAAGAGTGATGTTTGGAGATAACAATTATGGACTTACCAAAGGTGTAGGAACACTGATGATAGGAGATATTCAAGTACACAAAGTCTACTACGTGGAAGGATTGAAGCACAATTTACTTTCGGTTTCACAATTTTGTGATAAGGGGTTTTGTGTCAAATTTACTCATAATGCATGCTATGTATTAGATGGTATCAATGAAAATATTCTATTGGTGAGTCGAGACAAGGTAACATTTATGTTGCAAATTTCAAAAGTTGTCCTAAAGATACTTGTCTTGTTGTTAAGAGTTCAGATGACTTAAGTTGGTTGTGGCACAAACGTCTTGGTCACTTAAACTTCAAAACTCTTAACAAAATAGCAAGGAAATCTTTAGTTAAAGGACTCTGATAAAGTATTTTTAAAGAACCATGTGTGTGATTCTTGTCAAAAAGGAAAAGCAGACTAAAGCTTCTTTTAAAACAATAAGTAGTCCTTCTTCGTAGAAAGGATTACGGAACTTCTTCACATAGATCTGTTTGGTCTAATAACATCTCTCGGCTTTAGTGGAAGAAAATATACCTTGGTAATTGTTGATGATTTTTCAAGATTTACTTGGGTTATTTTCTTGTACAAAAGAATGAGACTATGATTAAGATTCCAATTTCTTAAAAAGATTCAAAATGAAAAAGGATTAAATATTGTTAAAATTAGAAGTGATAAAGGTACTGAATTCCTAAATAAGCCTGATTACTAACTACCTTTGCATTGAGAATGGCATAGCTCGGGAAACATCTGCGGCAAGGACTCCTCAACAAAATGGAGTGGTTGAAAGGAGAAAACAGAACCTTGAAAGAGGCGGCTAGAACAATGTTATCCGAATTCAACACTCCACACAAGTTTTGGGCGTGTCTAATACTCGCTATGTTCAAAATAGAAGCTTGATTGTTAAAAATAAATGTAAAACTCCCTATGAAATTTGGAAGGGAAGATCCCCCAAAATTTCATTCATATATTTGGTTGTAAATGTTTCATACACAACAATGGAAAATCTCAATTAAAAACCTTTGATGCCAAGATAGCAGATGGGATATTCTTGGGATACTCATCTGTATCAAAGACATATAGAGTTTTTAATAAGACAACATTATGTGTAGAAGAAACACCCCATGTGGTATTTGATGAATCTACTTTTGACTTTGATAAGGCAGGGGACATCACAAAGATATCGATGATCCGGATCGGATGACTATCAAGAGATCAACCATAAAATTCTACAATCAAGAATCGATTCGGATGAAGAAGAAGAATCGAGACAAAGGAAAAGAACCTGAAAGATCTTCCTCACCACCGGTGATCTACCAGATCGACGATCAATACATCACCGATCGTAAAATTATCGAGAAGGTAACAGAGAATCATCTAAAATAAATAATTCGAGACAAGACACCATTCATTGTAAAAGACAAAGGTAAGAAAGTAATGTCATATCACCCGGTGAGCAGAGATAATCGGAGATTTAGATTAAGTGTCCAGACGAGGACCCAACTAAATCAAGATTGTATGTTCGATTGCTATGTGTCATTACTTGAACCCAAATCTATTACGAAGCTCTAAGCGATTCCAACCGGATTAATGCCATGCAAGAAGAACTAAATCAGTTTCAAAGACAAGATGTGTGGGAGCTTGTTGAAAGGCCTCATCATCAAAAAATCATTGAAACTAAATGGGTCTTTAAAAACAAAAGGGATGAAAACAATATTGTGGTTAGAAATAAGGTCGAGACTAGTTGCTCAAGGTTATTCACAATCGGAGGATTGATTATGATGAAACCTGTGCACCGGTAGCTAAATGCGGAAGCCATAAGATTGTTTTTAGCCTATGTTGCTTTTAAAAGATTCATAGTTTTTCAAATGGATGTTAAGTTAGCATTTCTTAATGGAATCCTAGCCGAGGAAGTTTATGTAGAGCAACCTCCTGGTTTTGTCAAAGGAGACAAGGTTTATAAACTAAGGAAAGCTCTATATGGACTTAAACAAGCACCAAGAGCTTGGTATGACACCTTGTCTGATTATTTAATTCAAAATGGTCTTGTTAAAGGTAGAATTGATAGAACTCTCTTTAGAAAAGAATTTGGTTGTGATCTTCTATTAGTTAGATTTATGTTGATGATATAATCTTTGGATCAACTAACATATCTTTATGTGAAGAATTTAGTCATCTTATGAAAAGCGATTTGAAATGTCCATGATGGGAGAGATGACTTATTTTCTTGGTCTCCAAGTCAAACAGACAAAGAAGGGAATATTCATCAATCAAGCCAAATATACAAAGATCTTATTGAAAAATATGGAATTGGTATTAGCCGAGAAGCTAAGATACCTATGATGACAAATTTTTCAATGCATCCAGACGAGAAGGGAGAAGAGACTGATGAAATTGAGTATCGATGTCTTATTGGTTCTTTATTATATTTAACTCGCTAGTAGACCTGATATTTCATTTGCGGTTGGAGTCTGTGCTCGATTTCAAGCTAATCCTATGAAAAGCCATCTTGAAGAAGCAAAGAAAATACTTAAGTATACGAAAGGAATCAGAAATATTGGATTGTGGTATCCAAATGATGACAACTTTGAGGTATCTGGATACTCGGACTCAGATTTTGGTGGGTGTAAGATAAATAGAAAATCTACATCTGGTACTTTCCAATTTCTTGGAAGTAAGCTGATTTCATGGTTGTCTAAAAAGCAAACCTCCGTAGCTACTTCCACAACCGAAAGTGAGTATATGGCGGTGGAAGTTGTTGTTCACGGTGATCTGGATAAGCCAACGACTAAGGGACTATAATATTATCACCAAAGATGTACCTATCTTCCGTGATAGTAATAGTGTCATAGCTATTACCCAGAACCAGTCCTACATACAAGATGCAAGCATGTAGATATCGAGACACCACTTCATCCTAGACCATGTAGAGAAAGGTGACATCGAGACTAGAGAAGATCTTGGTGATTTCTAAAGATCGGACATCTTAACAAAGCCACTTTGGCAGAGACAAGGTTTAAAGAACTATCTCGTAGAATTAGGATTATTAGATGCTTCATTAGTTAATCTATAATTCTATGTTTTTCAATCATTGTCCCTCTCAATTTAGTTTATTTTGTCTAGAAAGAATTATCGAGACAAGATATGAGTCAAAGGACAATCGGGTAGGCGATATCATTGATCTCCCTCTGTGGAATCAAGAATCAAGGATTAGTCATATTGACATTATCGACATGATGATTACTTATTCGACATCAGTAAATCGAGACTAGGGCACACTAGTCATCGATCTTATGAAAAGCAGATGACTATCTCGCACCCTATCCGATCTACCTCAAGAATTAATGGTTTCTCTTCAAGTTAATGTTTTGCGAGGAATAGGTCACAGACCAGATTGGTTCATCTCGTCGATTATAAACCATCTCTTCTAGACTTCTTTACTTGAATTACTGCTATCATCCTTTGAAATTTTTTTTTTTTGAAGCCTTTTGTTAAAAAAAAAAAAAAATTTAGCTAGTGTTTAAAAGTTTGCCAAAAATAAAAATAGACATGGTACTTTATCGCTTGATTTTATAAAACCATCTGTTTTAGAAAACCCTTATACGAAGTAAGGTAACCCTAGGATGATGTCGTATACTAATTACTTCGTATAAAGTAGACTTATTAACCGTCTAATCCATAGGATAAACGGTTACTTTTACACAAATTAAGACGCGTAGAGGCCACGCGCCTAAACTTGAAGCGGTTTTCTCGCTTAACCATTGATGTTTTACACGCGCCTTCTTAAATCAACGGTTAAAATTCATTTTACGAGATCGTGCCACGTATCATCTTCTCAACTTTCCCTCTCTCTCCTCTTCATTTAAAATCTTAACTTCAGAATTTCAAAATTTCACTTTCACATTCCCTGTTCAAAAAAAAAAAAAAAAATTACCGCAAAATTTTCATACTCTCAAAAGTTACTCAATGGCATCCTCTTCTTCCCAAACACCAAAACCCCTACTTATATAACCTCTGCAAAATCTAATTTCAAAATGAATTCGAGAGGCGTGAAGAATAAACTCAAAGCCGAAATGTTCGTTGATTTTGACACAACCAGTGAAAGAGAATCCAAGGAGATTATAGGGTTATTGGAAGCTTCGAGACTAAGAGGATTTTGTTCATTTAATTCTCCGAGAAAACAAAACGGTGGATTTTATTGGAGCCGAGTTTACGGCCAACAGTATTCACAGAGAACGGCTTCAAAACCATCGTAGAAGGTACTCGGGTAGAGTATACGAAGGAGAATGTGGCGAGAATCCTTGATACCTCGATGGAAGGGGTAAATCCTCTGGTATATAAGGAAGATGAATGGGAGGAATCATTCAATATTTTTGCAAGAGTAACTTACAAAGGGACAAGCGAGAGATACGAAGAAACATCTTCTTAGGAGGAAGTCTGATTTCTAATGACAATCGTGACAAAGTCAATCTGGGAGATCAAAGCTCTCATGATGGAGTAACTAAGTCGCGTTTGTGCTTTGTATGAGGGAGATATTCGATGGAATTAGAGTGGATTGGGTTGATTTCTTGTTTGAAAGGCTGAAAGAGGAGAAGTGAGGTTACTATATAATCCGATGGAGGAGACTGGAATGCTTCTTCAAGCGTGAGTTTATTTAATAAGATCACGGTATTAATGGAGGGACTAAATAAGAGATTTGAGACGAGGGAAAGGCTGAAAAAATATTCAAAACGAAGGGATTGCTGACCAAAAATGAAAGGATAGGTGGATTGCAGACTACGATGATGATTCGATCGAGGCTAGGAATCGGAGGAGCGGCGGCGAGTGCGGTGGCTCGGAGACAAGCGGTTGATGCTCAAAGAGAAGAAATTCCAGCAGTGAAGGCTGCAGAGCCGATGGTTGAGACCGGAGTTGAAGCCATACCAGCCGAGATCCAGTGTGGTGGAAGTGACAGTGAGGAGGCAACAACTACAATAAGGTCTCCAAGGAGAAGGTCGAGGAGAAGGCTTGTCAAAGCCTGCGAAAAGAAGCCATCAGGGAGTCATCTGGAGCTGTTACCAGCCAACCATCGATGAAGATTCGGATGAGGATAATCGGTTTATCCTTCGAGAGGAGGCCCCGAAGGACATCACAAACATCTGAATCTTGAGGAGCTCGGGCCGTCGGATGGAAGCCTCAACCCTACTTTCGAAGAAGTTCCGATCCTGGAGATTGCAGTGAGGTTGCTAAATTGGAGGTTCCTCCTTCACCGGCCAAGGAAGCTGCACTCTCTCCTATTCGGGAGGAAGCTACCAACTCTTCTCTCTTTTTATCTCAATCTCTACTGCAATGAAGAGGTGTGCCGGCTGGCACCTCGCAGCCTCTACAACGGCCACAGTTGTCCCAAATCACCAGTCCAACTCCCACAGGTCAAATACAAACTGAATCCACCACAACTCAATCTAAAACCATCCCTTCTTCCACCCAATCTGAGACCATCCCCACTCCCACCATCATCCCACAAACCGAACAACCAACCTCATCTACCATATCCTTACAGAAACTCAACCTTCCACCTCTCCACAAACACAAATCACACCTCCACCTGAAATTGAGATTCCTTCCTACTCTTTCCTGGAAGACATCCGAGATGAGCTCACCAGTCCCTCTTCCTCAAATTTTTGAACCCCTTACTCCCACTTCCTCCTCATCCGAATCCTCTTCGAGGATGAGGACAATGACTTAGCCCCACTTCAGCCATCTCTTCCATCGTAGCTCAAATGGAGAAGAAGATAAAACAAACATTTGTGAAAAAGATGAAGAAGAAGACAAGGAAGATGGTGAAGGCGATCAAACGATGATTTCCGGCATGAGGGAAGTAGAGGTAAATCTAATTCAAAAGATTACTTCTATTACTAACTCTGTTCTTGCTTTGAGAATGTGAAAGCCTTGGAGGAGGAGGTGTAAGGGTTGAAGAATCAAGTCACAGAACTACAATGCAATTGTAGTAGACTCATTGGCTATGGATAAATTAGACTTCAGAGTCAAATGCAAAGATCTTGAGACAAAGTGACTACCCTAGCTGATGAAGTCAAAAAGGGGGAACGAGGAGGTGAAAGAAAGAGAGCAGACCCTCACATGTTGAACGAAGCGAGAAAAGAAGTTGGCACTAAGGCCGGTCTGGTGAGGCTGCGGCGGCGGGGGAAGAAGCTCGAATCAAATCTGATGAGCTGGCTGCACTACAGTGAGGGTCAGCCAAGTGGAGGAAGCACCGAGGGAAGACGAGGCGAGAAGGAAGAAAGAAGAGGAGGATAGGTCTCCTTGTGCTTGCAAAAATAATAGAGTCGGAAAAAACAGCGGTTGAGGTAAAAGGAAAAGGCAAAGGGAAGCTTATTGAAGAGCCGGCTCGATCGAAATCACTGAGTCCCAAGCCCACCCCCGAAAAAAAGGAAAAGGGAGCCCGACTACTCAAATCTTCTGAAGAACAGTTAACGAGGATAAGGAAAGAAGCAGGCTTGGTATGGAGAAAGGGAGAGAAAGCGTCGAAGAAGAAGAATAAGGGGCTAGAGATGAGGTGGAGCAAAGAAGTCGAGAAAATGGGAAATGAAAGGGGCGTAAGAAGCCGAATTCGAGACCATATCATCGGACACTCAATCCTCCGAAGGTCGTCGGGAAAATTGTTTAAAGAGTATAAAGAAAAGAATCTAGACGCGAGATGGATATATCATTGGTACATCTTGAAGGGGTCTGATTCTGCGGCTTCGAGGCGAGGACCTTAGGTGGCATGAGTGGATTGAGAAAGAAGATGCTGATCTATACCATCGGCTGATTGTCAAAGCGAGACAAGTTCTTCAATGCTAATCTGTGTGCCCACCTATGAAATAGCGAGACCCAAAACTAACCACAGATGGCTCTATAGACATGAACTGGATCAAAGGCATCATTGCCAAGGCGTAAGTAGAGTCGGGATCGAAGGGTAAAGAAGAGTTGAAGGAGCTAAGGAAAAGGGTCTTCACTTGGTTGGCCATTCCCGAAGCTTATCACTGGGAGTCCGACCAAAGGACCATTTTCTTTCCTTATCTTCTTAATTCTCTAATCTTTACGTAATATGTAAATTTGATGTGAATAAATATATGTTTGATCGATGAGTTTTACTTGTCTTATTTCTTAAAGTTTTTTTTTTTTTTTTGTTTTGCTTTAAGAAATCTTAATTTTTAATCATCTCAGAAATTTATCATCTCGGACTTAAAATTTTCAAAATTTTTCTAAGTCTAAAATTTTCTAAGTCCTAAGACTTAAAAGTTTTTTTATTTTGAAAAAGTCTAAAAGACTTAAAAATTATTTTTGTGAATTAAGTGATTTATGTTGGATGAATCTGTTTAAAGTGAAAATGTGTTACGATATACCTATCCGATAAATCTTGATTAACTCTAAACTAACTTCACTGTGAGTGTGTCTCTTTCTTGTAGGTTTTAACTTCATCAAAAGGGGGAAATTGTTAGACTAAGAAAGTTTTGATGAGTTAAAAGAAGCGGCTCGAGACAATCGAGAACAACCCCGAAAACAAAGAAAGATCAAGTCCCTATACTCACCGATAAGACTAGGTCAAGGACCGATTAAGGCAGGCTGGAGATTAGAGGTTGCAAGTCATCTGGAGACTAGCTCGAGTCTACTGCCTCAGTAGGAGACAATAATGAAGAGCTCGAGACGAGGCCAAGACAAGCCGAGTAGAATAAGAAAGGCGAGTCTTCACCAAGTCATTGCAGATGAGAAGGATAAAATTAGGCGAGGAAGAAACAGTTTTCAAGATTAAGTTTGTTGAGCGATTTTAGTTTGTTAAGAAACCGATTAACAAACTAACCGTCTTCTGAGACTTATAAATAGGTCTAGTTTTATTTTTCAATACACTTATACAAATTCGATTTACACATTATTCACAACTCGAGATCTCGATCACTTTCAATTCACAAGTTTTTAAAGAGTTTTTCACAAAGTTCAAGTGTTTATAGAACACTATTCTTGTATTCTTTGAAAATCCACTACTCACTGTAATTGTTAGATTCACGAGAAGGAGTTAGGAGTATTTTGAAGATTTGAAGAAAGTTGTAAGTGTAAGTTGTAAGTAAGAAAGTAGTAAGTCGGTCCCTTCTTCAAGTTGGAGAAGGAGAGTGGATGTAGGATTATTCATAATCCGAACCACTATAAAATCAGTGTTCTTTCTTGCTTTTATTTACTTATCTCTGCTTCTTTTCAATTTCAGTTTATTATTCAAAGATTAATTTTTAATCAAAGTTAAAACTAAAATTATCGATGCTTTTGATCTTGTTCAAGTTGAGTTTAAAAGCGAATTTCCATTTGTGTAAATTTGAAGTTTTGAGTAAGTTTTAAAAGGATTTGCAAAAATCTAAAAATCTATTCAACCCCCTTCTAGATTTTTCCTAGAGGGTTAATTCAAGTTTCTCTAAGTTTCTCAACCACGTGGGACCAACGATGCGTAATCAAAGATATACATGAAGGTTGTTGTGCGGACCATGCGAGGCTCGGGCAATAGTCCGGAAAGCCTTAAGGGCCGGATACTTGGCCTACCATGACCCAGACGCCAAAGACTGGGTGAAGAAGTGTGAGAAATGCCAAAAGCATGGCTGCCTCATCCACCTCCCTGCAGAGGAGATGGGGACCATGCATTCCCGTGTCCCTTCGCGAAGTGGGGGATTGACACAGTGGGCCCATTCCCGATTGCGGTGGGCAGGCGAAAGTTCCTACGGTGGTAGTGGACTACTTTAGCAAGTGGGTGAAGCATGTACCTCTAGCGAGGATCGAAGAAGGTAACATAATTAAATTTTTATGGAGATATATTTGCTTTGCGAGTTTGGCATACCTAGAATCACAGTATCGAGATAATGGGACCCGGTTTATGGGATACGGGAATAGTGTGATAGCACGAAGATTTTCCGAGAGATTCACATCGGTGGCACACCCCCAAGCCAATGGCCGGTGGAAGTCACCAACGAGAACTATTGTAAACGGAATACGTGCCCGGCTGGACAAAGGTTTGGAGGAGGTGGAGTCGATGAGTGAGTCGATTTTGTGGGCTTATCGGACCACCCCGAGGAGCAACAGAGGAGTCCCCCTTTCACTTAGTGTATGGGGCAGCTGCGATCATACCTTCGAGAAGTGGGGATGGAGACACATCGTTTAGCCCACTTCCGGGAGGAGAAATGAAGAGGCTGATGAGGGAGAACCTAGACATGCTAGAGGAAGAGCGCGAGATTGCCCACCTAAAAGCGAGAAGTACAAAAGCCACATAAAGGCTGCTTATGATCGAGAAAGTCATAAGTCGTTGATTAGAAGAGGGAGATCTAGTCTTGAGACAAGCAGATGCGTTGAAAAACATTGGAAAGCTTGATCCCAGAGTGGGAAGGGCCGTATAAGGTGACCAAGGTCCTCAGGAAGAGCTTATGAGTTACAAGACATGGAAGGAAATCAATCGGCCGAGCCACAGAATGTTTGCCGATTGAAAAGCGTTTTACACCGAGAAGAAAGTACCCGCCTCGCTGCAAGTAGGTGGTTCTTTTTATGCAAGAGTTGTTTTATTCATGTTAGTAGAATTCTAGAATAAATTGTAATTTCGTTCCACCTTTGGTACTCTTTTTCCCCTCCTGCGGGTTTCTCACTGGGTTTTACCACGGGAGGTTTATTAAAGAGGCCGGCCGATGCGTAAAAAGCTGACCTAGGCCCGTTTCCCCACTTAGGTTCCACGTGGGTAAAGCCTTTACGCAGCAGAATTCCTAGCTCTTCTCGAACGTACTGCAAAACACGCCGGTGGGTTCTCGGCGTAGGCACTCCGATGCTCAAGTCGTCACCGGAAAATACTCTAGAAAGTACGTAGGAAGTAGCTAAGTAAGAGTGATAGTTGATTGATACCATTACCTCCCTTACGGGTGTGTTATTTATACGTAAGTTAAGAGTGATAACCGTCGTGACGGTTTGAGGGCATTATCCCGCACGTTCCTTCATGATGTCGTGCGTGGATATCTTTCTTCTCAAGAAATCGATTATGCCTCACAATTACCCCTAGACGGAGGTTGGACCCGATCAATGAAGGAATATAGAAGATATTCCTTGACTTGGGCCTTAATTATCTCAACTACTCGTTCCTTCTAACGTTTCTCGGTCTTATTAGATAAATAACCGCTACGGGCTTTGTCAAATACCCGCGTGCTCTTTAAATCTCGTGCAGGCCTCACGGCCCACTTGCAGCTAGGTTTAGGCCTCGCGGCCCACCAGTAGCTAGGTTTGGGCCTCGTGGCCCACTGCCCGGCTAGGCTTGGGCCTCGCGGCCTCGCATTTAGGTTTAGGCCTCGTGGCTTATTTGTAGTTAGGGTTGGGCCTCGTGGCCCACCTGTAGGTAGGTTTAGGGCTTCGTAGCCTTATCGCAGCTCGATGCGGGCTCGAGCCCATCTCGGGTTTTCCTCCCTCTATTGAGGGTGTCCGGTTACGTCATTGGGCCCTATTGGGCTGGGCGTATTTGGGTCATACGTATAGTTGGGCACGACATTTTTATCCGCATCAACCACTCCCCTACTCCGGTGAGCGATCTCGGAGCTCCTGGAGTAAGGAAGATTTACGTAGTCCTCTCTGCAGATTTAGCTTTCGGGGACATCCTCCCTGCAGCCTTTAGCTTTGGGACCTCCTCCCCTGTAGCTTCGGCTTCTCGGATACATCCCCTCTCGCTAATTTGTTGGCATTTAGCAACTCCTCGGCTTGACTTTGGGCGGTGTCGATCATGCATCCGCCCTTCCGTGTTGAATTCTTGATACACGTTTCCGTCGATTCCCTCTTTATTTCAAATCGTCTTCGCTTACTATTCCTCTTCCCTCTCTCTTCTAAATTCTCGCTCCATCGGGACTCCTTCTCTGCAAGCCCTCCACGAACACACTCCTCCATTTTTACCCCGACTCCTTCCTCTTTCCCGGAGTAAACTTTCTCTTCTCATTCTCATTTTCTCATAGGGTTCTAACGATGTCCCATTTTGGTTCCTCGAGAACCCCACTATTTAGTTGCAACTCTTCACAGAGCTCACACCATTCCCCATTCCCGATCCTTGCATGAATCCCTCCCCATTTCCTCCGGCTCACCCGAGGTAGACAGGTTAGTTTCTCGATTCTTTTGCGGGTTCTTCAAAAATAAAAACCCTAGGCGGCTATTTTGATGATAACCTAATTTCTTCAAGCTACCATATATCTCTTCCTCATTCGAACAACGCCCGAATCGACCTCTTCTCCCATTCTTGCCTTTTGGCACGCCCGGATTTGAAGTGGGCTAAGGCTTCCTCCTCCTAAATTTCTTTGTCAAATCTCGGACCTCTATGGGGTTCCACTCAATCAATTTACCCCTAACGCGATTCGGATGATGATTTCCTTCTATGTTATTCTCAAGGGGAATGGAGGGAAACCATCACTGAGCTGTTTTTCTCCCAATACAAGCCGCAAAACTTGGTCCCTTCTACTACGTGAGTAGTAGAGTGAAAGGAGATGTTTATTCCACTGAGGAAAGTCCCAAATATGAACAAGGAATGGAATGGAATGACTACTACATCTTCGTCTCCCACGGCCGTCCTTGGCTGTTCGGGCATCGAGAGATGGATATACAAAAACCCTTCTCCTCCAACCCCTCTAACCGGATTTCTTCTTCTCGCCAACCGCCGGTAATTCAAATGCCGAACGCCCATGTAAATGCTCATGGGTATTTCAACTTACCCGAATTTTGCTCTAATTCTCGTGTTCTCTCCCATTTTAAATTCAGCCCAATAAGGATCCCCCTCGAACCAAAGGATGGTAATTATCTCGTTATTATTTTTTACGCATTTATGAGTATGATCATACCGATGCCTTCTCTTTGATGTTTTCGAAATGTTGTGGTTATCCAAGGTTTTGGAAGGTCCCGCCGATTCCACCGACTCGGCCCCCCTGCACCTGCTTCTCATGATGACGTGCACGAGGCACCTCACTCGCTTCGATTCCTCTCTTGCGGAGGACCCCGAGGGTGATCTCCCTCCTTCAAAAAGCAAAAACCACAAAAGGCAAGGCTGCAGCTAGTCAAGGTTCCCTTCATTCTAAGGACACCTTCCGCGCAAATATTCGACTGTGCGGCTGTGGTCTTTCCTCTACTCCCATTGATGTCGATTCCTACTCCTCGGGCACCTCTGCCGGCAAGTTTTTGGTGATTTGATATCCGCCAAGACTGTGAGAGGCTTGCTAACCTCCCTCCTATTCAACAACAAGACCAAGTGCAGGCCATTTCGCAGGTAACTTATACCCTAGCACGCCTGTTGGTATATACTTTTCGAGATAGGTGTTAACACAAGTTGTGTTCTTTATGTTTCAGCTGGGCATTCTGTTATCCAGCTTGTGGAGACCTTCCAACTTGATCCCTTCTCCTCGATTAAAGGAGTTGGAGGATCTCGCTTCTCGTAGAAAAGAAGAAAGCCACTCGGCTAGTCTCCGTATCAAGAAGATTGAAGCCGAGCTATCAAAGGCCGAGGCGCACGCGAGGCCGCCGAGAAGGAGACCAATGATATGGCCATCCATTATGCTTTTCAAGAATCTCGTATACATGCGAAGGCTTTGGTGGAGGGAGCGAAATCCTTCCATGATCACCTCTTCACCGCCGAACCCGGTCAAAGATTCTTACATTCTCTCGTGGACAAACTTGAAGGCCACCTACTCGCAGCATCCCGGTTTCTGGGAGACATGAGCCCCTACATCGTGTATTTCTATGAGTACGACTTCAGCGCCGCGGTGCGGCGGCAAGCCGATCCTTCATTTTTCGGCGAGTTCAACAAGACCGACCTCTTCGTGCCATGCCCACACCACCGTGCTTCAAGGGGGATGCTACCCGCCTCATTGAGGAGGAGTGGTGGCTCCCAGGTAATGAGCCGACTGCCTCTCGAATTCGAAAGCCGAGGTGACATCTCGCCACTCCAAGTATCCATGACGCAGCCCTTATGCCCCCTTGCTCTAAATGATCCCTTTTCTAGGGAAGAGGCATGTTTGAAATGGGCTACGGAGGTGGAGGCGAACCAGGATGCCACTGCTGAAATGTAGAAGGACCCCCTGATTCCCCCGTAATTCTCTTTTTAAAACAATCACGCATGATGTAATGAGCGATTTATTTTCTTGTCTTATGTGCTGGTTTAGCACTGAATTCTATTCTCCCGTAGGGAGTTTTTCTTTTGAACTCCCACCCCTCGTTGGGGGCCTTTTGCCCTGAATAGATGTGATCCTCCCTTGCCGGGTGTTAGATCAAGAAGTTTTAAGTCTTGAGAAACAAATGACTATCCTGTACCCTATCCGATCTACCTCGAGTTACTAATGTCCTGCTTCAAGTCTATGTCTTTGCAGGAATAGGTCACGCATCATACCGATAACTCACCGCTTCACCTCATCTTCTTATCCAAACACCTTTGCCTCTAAATAATCTCCATATATTGTGTTTTCTTATAAAACTCTTATTGAATTGATTGGTTGGAAAACCTAACTTTAGAAAATCAAATCGAGCCTGTTTATTTTAATTTTTTTTTAAAGTTTGCTATAAGATAGAACTAAGTTGTTTTAAAATCAAACGAGGTTACTTTATCGTATGACTTTACAAACTCATCTGCTTTTGAAAACCCTTATACGAAGTAAGGTAACCCTAGGTGACGTCAGGTATACTTACTTCTCTGCATAAAGTAACCTACATCACAAATCAACCTATAAAGTAACTATTTACGCATTCCAAAGGCAAGTAGCATTCACGCCGCGAATCCCAATCGTTTATCCAGCTTTTAACCGTTGATTCAAGCGCAAGTAAAACTTTTAAATAAACGGCTTAGATTAAATCCATTTTCTAAAAGCGGTTTCTCTTTCCAATTTTCCCTCCTATAAATACATCTTCTTCCTCAATCAAACTTTTTCACTTCCAAAATTATACTTATACTCTGCATATTTTCAAAAAAAAAAAACTCTTAGTCAAATTATTTCATGAGCACTTCTCAAAAACGATTAGGAGTAACATCAACAATGGTGGAGGTACACAATGAGACATACAACAAGAAGATCAAGTCGGAGATGTACGTCGACTTTGATACTACCACCGATGGTGAATCGAGGAGATCCTAGATTTATTGGAAAGGTCGGGATTGAGGACTTTCTGTTCCAAGAAATCCACCTTCAATAAAACACCTTTGGATATGAGAGGCATCGAGTTCTACGTCAACGGGACGTTTGAGAACGGGATTTTTAAAACTTCGTGTCCATGGCGAGGTATTAACAAGAACTCCGGCGGAGGTGGCGCGGATTTTGACACAAGCGGTGAAGGAGTAAACCCCCTCACATATAAATCGACGATCGGGTAGAATCATTCGAGATGATTGCCCGGAATTCTATGAAGGATCGAGGTCCGAGTGAAGAAGAAAATGCTCGACGGAGATATCGTCTACTAATGACGATATTGACAAAGGTCATTTTAGGGAGCAGTAACTCCCAAGATAGGTGGATAGACCCAGCCGTGGCTGCATGAGGGCCATCATTGATGGAGTTCAAGCCAACTGGCCGATGCTATTGGGTAGGTTTGAGACGGAAAGGAAGATATTGGAGGTAGTTGGTGGGAAGTGGCGGCGAGGTCAATCACCACCTATTTAATAAGGTGACGGGGATATTTGAAGATATGCCGACAAATGAGATTAATCGAGCTGATGGAGTCGAGCCTACACAAACAAAAAGGGTCGTGATTAAGGATGAGCCACTCGGGGCTCCAAAGGCTCGAGATGAAGGAGCGAGGTCGGGGCTCGGGATCCATCACCGAGGAGGTCAAGAAGAAGAAGAGGAAAGGGAGGAGCAGCCGACAGTGAGCTCACCGAGGCTTCACACCCAATGAAGCCGAAGGAGAAGGCCAAGAGAAGGAGGAGGTTGGTGAAAACCTCGAGCTAGGGGAACCTCTGGCGATCACCTAGCCTTTGGTAGAAGAGGCACTTACGCTGAAATAGCAGCTAAGGTGGTCCAATCGAAGATGTTCAAGAAATAAGCTCTGAGAGGACCCCTTCCCCACTCACGCATGTGCACAATTCTCTCCATCCCCTCTCCAACCCACTCGCGATGAAGTGGTGACCAGTGCCGACACCTCCGAGCCTCTAAAACAGCCTACTCCCACAATAGTCCAAGCCACAACCTCATCTTCCCTTCCTCAAACCCAAACATCATCTCCTCCACCCTCCCCATCCGATATATGCCGTCCTTCCTCACTGACCAATTTACTCCCCGCCCCATATCTACCATCTCTCCACCAGCCTTACTTCCATCTTCTCCAATTCTCTGTCACAACCCAACCCAACCTACTATACCTCACCCAACCTCTTCTCCACCACCCACTACATCCGAAATACCACCCCCTCCATCTTCACCCCCACCGTAAATACCCCTCCACCACCATCGACGCCCTACTTCCTCTCAACCTTCGAACCCAACCCGTGGATACCTCCAATATCTTTGGAGATATCCACATGAGCTCCCAAGTCCAACTTCTCCCACCCCCTCTTCCTCATCCGATTCGAGGAAGAGACCAGTCCAATCTTCGCCATCTCCCTCGGCCTTTGAGGATTTACACAAGCAGATCATAACCAAAGTTCGTGAGGCCGATGGAGAGGAAGACGAGAAAGGTGATTCGAGCAACAGCGACACAATGCTCGCCAACATGCAGATTGCCAAGGTCAACATCACTCGCAACCTATCAGCCAAATCTTGGCACCGCTGTTGGTACCCTACTGAGTAACCCGGAGGAGGAGGTGAAGGTGCTCAAGCAAAAGTGGCTGCAGCATAACGAAGTACTAGTCAACGCTCTTACTTCGATCGATGCACTTCAGATTCATTGCTGCATTGGAAAAACTCCAGACCCTACAGATGAAGTCAAAAAGGAGGAAGGAGTCAAGGAAGAATGGACACCCTCACAAAGTGGAGTCTTGTCCCTCAGACAAGTTAGACTCAAAGGCAGACTCACTGAGTTGGAGGCAGCCAAAGTGAAATCAAGATCAAATCGAGCCAGGCTATCTTGCAACCGAGGGTAACCCAGATTGAGGAGGCCATCCGTGAGGATGAGGAGAAGAGGAGGAAGGAGGAGAAGACCGAGCCGCTGCCGCCAAGATGAAAGAAGCCGAGAAACCCGAGGCCAAGGGCAAGGGTAAAGGGAAGCGAGTAGCTTGATTGAGAAGTCTTCATCACCGAGCAATGACTAGCCCTGCATCAAAGAAGCCGAGCGCAAAGGAAAGAACGACTACTCAAACCTCTCACCTGTGCAAATCGAAGAATACACGCCGAGAAGGAAAAATATGAGAAGCAGGAGAAAAAGAGGTCAAGAAGCTAGGAAAGGCGGAGTGAAGTAGGACAGGATACTCGGAAGTGGGTATCAAACGCAGCCGATGAAGCAGACTTCCGACTGGCCCACCGCTCATCGCCTCCTCCCAAAATGGTCTCTGGGCAGCACACCAACGAATACAAGAAGCAAGCTCTGGATGCCAGATGGATGTACTATTGGTACATCTTGGTGCAGCTGATGAAGGCATGCGGTGGCATGAGTGGATGGAAAAGGAGAATGCCGATCTGTATGGGAAAGCGCTCGATGAGGCACATAATGTTTTCAAGCTGCGATCTGGTCGCTCCGGCTATGAGCAAGTCACTCCCAAGCCGAAAGAGGATGGATCTCCCGATATGGAATGGGTCAAATCGGTCATCATCAAAGTGAAAGAGAATCCGAGCTCACAGACGAGAATGAACTCAAACAAATTTCAGAGCAAGGATTTTCAATCGGCCGAACATTCCGTATAAGCCGATGGGGAATTTGATAGACGAGATTTTCTTTTCCTTATCTTTTATTTCTATCAGTTCACCTATCTGTAATTTGTAAATATGTGAATAAATATACTTGGACTTATGTGAAATACTTGTCTTATTTCTTAAAGTTTTTTTTTTTTTTTTTGCTTTAAGAAAACTTAAAAATTTTCTAAGTAAAAATCATCCGAGAAATTTATCTCTCGACTTAAAATTTTCTAAAATTTTTCTAAGTCCTAAGACTCATTTTTTTCTTTCTAAATATTTACGAAGAGTCTAAAGACCTTAATTTTTTATGAATTAAGTGCTTTAATTTGAATGAATCGTTGTAATGTGAAAATGTGCTCGATATACCTATCTCGATTATTTTAACTAACTCTAGTACTAACTTCAATGTGAGAGTGTGTTTCTTCCTTGTAGGTTTTAACTTCATCAAAAAGGGAAATTGTTAGATCAAGAAGTTTTGATGAGTTAAAAGAAGCGATTCAGATGATCGACGACCAAGAACAAATGAGATTAAGTCCTTATGCTAAGCCGATCGGACAAGGTCGAGGACCAAACTAGTCATCGAAGTTTGGAAGATTACAAGTCGTCTGGAGACGAGCTCGAGTCTAGTCATCTGCAGTGAGACAAATATGAAGAGCTCGAGACGAGGTCAAGACAAGCCGAGTAGAATAAGAAAGACGAGTCTTCACCAAGTCACCAGCAGGCGAGTAGAATAAAATCAGCCGAGGTCTAGAGCGGTTTCCAAGAATAAGTTTGTTGAGCGGTTTCTAGTTTGTTAGAACTAATTAACAAACTAACCTGTCTTTTCACACTTATAAATAGGTCTAGGCAAATTCATTAAAAAATAATAGAGAGAACACACAAGTTATTCATTTTTAGCAAATGATTCTCACAATTCACAAGATTTCGAAAAAGCACAAAAATAGTTTTCAAGGATCTCATCATAGATTGTTTCTAAGTGTTTATAGAACACTTTTCTTATACATCTTCAAACACTCTTCTATTACTTTAGAGTTAGATTTTTCAAGAATAGTTTAGAAGATTGAAGATTTGAAGATCAGTTTGTAATTTGTAAGCTATACGATTGTAAAGTGAGTAAGTAAGCGAGATAGAAGAGACCCTTCTTCAAAGTTTGAAGAAGGAGAGTGGATGTAGGATTGTTATAATCCGAACCACTATAAATCTGGTGTTCTTTATTGCTTTGTTTTACTTACTTGTTTGTTACAAATTCCAGCTACCAAAATCAAGGATAGATTTTAATCAAAGTTAAATCTAAAATATCGGTTTGCTTTTGATCTTGTCAAAGTTGAGATTAAAATTGTTTTTATTTGTGTTACTTTGAAGTTTTGAATAAGTTTTAAAAGATTTGTAAAATCTATTCAACCCCCTTTCTAGATTTTATCATAGAAGGTTAACTCAAGTTTTTCTTAATCAACTCAACCAATCGGGACCAAAAGTGGTATCGAGCGGTGTTAAGTCATTTCGATATTGATTTTAGGTCTTAACCAAGATTCTGAAATATTCTTAATTTTCTTCATCTTCTTCATTGTTACTAACTATGCTACTAACAAGATGTAGAGTGTTTTGTTTTTCTATCTCATCATGTCTTCGTGCAAAAGCAAGAAATCAAGAAGGCTACCTGATTTTTCAATTGAAGAATATGACTATTGGAAATTCGGGATGGAAAATTATCTCAAGGCTATCCATGATAGGATGGAGGAGGTTCTTGAGGAAGGACCTATTAAATTTTATCATGGAGGCACCAACAATAGCAGATCAATCACCAAACAAGAGTGAGGCAAGAAAAGAAAAGCTCGTAACTCACAAGTGATGAAAGGAAGATTCATAATCTGGATCAAGTTGCTAGAACAGAGATCATTGAAACATTGAGTAAGGATTGGATTGAAAAGGTGAAAAGATGCAAGACGCCAAGGAAATGTGGGAAACTCTTGCTTTGGAATCATGAAGGATCATATCGTGTCAAAGAAAACAAATTGCGATCTGCTCTACATGTTTTTGATACTTTCAAGATGAAAGAAGGAGAGTCTGTTGATCAACTGGGTGTTAGGGTGACAAATCTACTAAACAAGGCAGTTGATTTGGGAAAAACATATACAGAGAAAGAAATCAACAATAAAGTGTTGAGGTCATTAAGCAAAAGATGGAGACAGAAAAGCTAATATTTTGAAGGCTACTCAAAATCTATCTTCAATTTCTCACCATACTTTGTTTTCTCATCTCAAGGCATTAGAATATGACATCTAAATCGAAGATGAAGGAGATGAAGCGAATCTTCAACATCCGGAAAGATCAGTAGCATTTGTTCATCAAGATGAATCTGAAAAGATCTCCAAGGCATCTCGATTTGTCTATTAAAGAGGAAATGGCTCTTTTGTTAAAAAAGATATGAAAGGCCGAGAATGAAGTATAAAAGAAACAAGAGAGACAAATCAGGTCAAAGGAACTACGAGATCGACAAAGAGGAAAAGAGTTCGTAAAATGAGAGGAAAAAGGATCACACAAGAAGGCTAAAGTCACCAATCGACGAGGAGATAGTAGTCCGAAAACAGCCGGAGGATATATTTGTTACACATGCAACAAGCCTGGTCACTACATTATGATTGTCCTCAACTCACTCCCAGAGAGAGAGAAGAAAAGAGGAAAAAGAGAGATAGAAGGTATGTTGATCGAGAGCTCTTCCGGCCGAGAAAGAAGAAGTTCATGAGACATCATCATCTTCATCCTCATCTGATTTTGGGGTCGATGACAACATCTGTTTAATGGCAAAAGAGGTACATTACTATTCATCCTCGATAATGATTGTGATACCTTATCTGAAACGATCCTAGTCTTATTGATAAACTTTTGAAAGATTTGAAGACCGCTCTATCTCGCTTATAAACAAATAGAGACTGAAAATTTAATTTAAAGAATCAAACTACTGATCTAACAAAGGTAAATCAAACTAAGGACGGTGAGAAACCAGATCGTACATTCAAGCGGGGAATGTCGATCGAGATGATCACTAGTACCTTGTCCGATAAGACAGATAAGTTAGAACAGGAATTGAGTTCTTTGAAAATAAAATTTTCAAATATCTATTCTGAGAATGAGAGTTACAAGAAGACTAACAGAGAATTAAATCTCAAGTTAGGATTTCTAAATAACTCCCAAACCACAATAGATAAAATCTTCAATACTTCACAAAAGTCTAGTGATAAACCGGATTAGGTTTTGATAGGAGTAAGAAAAATGATCCAATAAAACCTAGAGTCTTTGTTAAAGCAACTAAACCAAAGATAGAAACTAGATTTAGTCCTGGAAACCTAAGGAATTAATTACCTCATCCGATAATTACGAAAAAAGAAATGCAGAGGAAAGAAAGCGCAAAGGTTAAACCCAAGACTAAATCAAAGTTTTATCCTAGGTATAATAGCTTTGATGGAAGAAACAAAACATATCCATTCTTACCAAGATTTAAGACAATCTCAAAAGATCACTTAAATAAGATTGATCTTGAAAGTCTTATCTTAGTAGATAGATATGGGTGTAAACTTCAATCTATGGTTTTATGGAACATTGATATCTTTGTCCTGGATTCCTAAAAATCAACTTAACATGAAAGGACCCAAAGTACAAAGGGTACCTAAGCAATAAATTTGTGATTGCAGGAAGATAAGAAGATAGTTGATAGAGGAGACATTCTTGAGGTCATACGGTACATTGATAGTGGCTGTTCCAAGCACATGACCTATGAAAGACGACTTCTCTCTAACTATCAGACAATAGATGGACCAAGAGTGATGTTTGGAGACAACAACTATGGACTTACCAAAGGTGTAGGAACACTGATGATAGGAGATATTCAAGTACATGAAGTCTACTACGTGGAAGGATTGAAGCACAATTTACTTTCGATTTCACAATTTTGTGATAAGGGATTTTGTGTCAAATTTACTCATAATGCATGCTATGTATTAGATGGTATCAATGAAAATATTCTATTGGCTGGAGTCGGACAAGGTAACATTTATGTTGCAAATTTTAAAAGTTGTCCTAAAGATACTTGTCTTGTTGCTAAGAGTTCGAGATGACTTAAGTTGGTTGTGGCAGACGACTTGGTCACTTAAACTTCAAAACTCTTAACAAAATAGCAAGGAAATCTTTAGTTAAAGGACTCCCGATAAAGTATTTTCAAAGAACCATGTGTGTGATTCTTGTCAAAAAGGAAAAGCAGACTAAAGCTTCTTTTAAAACAATAAGTAGTCCTTCGAAAGGATTACGGAACTTCTTCACATGGATCTGTTTGGTCCAAGAACACCTCTTAGCTTTAGTGGAAGAAAATATACCTTGGTAATTGTTGATGATTTTTCAAGATTTACTTGGGTTATTTTCTTGTACAAAAAGAATGAGACTATGATTAAGATTCAATTTCTTAAAAGATTCAAAATGAAAAAGGATTAAATATTGTTAAAATTGGAAGTGATAAAGGTCTTGAATTCCTAAATAAAGCGATTACTAACTATTGCATTGAGAATGGCATAGCTCAGAAACATCTGCAGTAAGGACTCCACAACAAAATGGAGTGGTTGAAAGGAGAAAGCAGAACCTTGAAAGTGGCAGCTAGATCAATGTTATCTCCGAGTACAATACTCCTCACGAGTTTTGGGCGGAAGGCATTAATACAAACTGTTATGTTCAAAATAGAAGCTTAATTGTTAAGAATAAGTGTAAAACTCCCTATGAAATTTGGAAGAGAAGGTCTCCCAAAATTTCATATTTTCATATATTTGGTTGTATATGTTTCATACACAACAATGGAAAATCTCAATTAAAAACTTTTTATGCCAAGATAGCAGATGGGATATTCTTGGGATACTCATCCGTATCAAAGGCATATAGAGTTTTTAATAAGACAACCTTGTGTGTAGAAGAAACACCTCATGTGGTATTTGATGAATCTTCTTTTGAGTTTGATAAGACAGGGGACATCACAATGATATCGGATGATCTGGATCAAATGACTATCAAGAGATCAACCATAAAATTCTACAATAAAGAATCAGATTCGATGAAGAGGAAGAATCGAGACAAAGGAAAAGAACACGAAAGATCTTCCTCACCAGGTGATCTACCAACCTGATCGACAACCAATACATCGGATGATCGAGATAGAGTTATCGTAAGGTAACATAGACTCATCCGAACTAAATAATTCAGACAAAACATCATCCACCGAAAGATAATTGGAGATTTAGACTCGTGTTCGAGACGAGGATCCAACTAAATCAAGATTGTATGTTCGGTTGCTATGTGTCATTACTTGAACCTAAATCTATTACGTAAGCTCTAACCGATTCCAACTGGATTAATGCCATGCAAGAAGAACTAAATCAGTTTCAAAGACAAGATGTGTGGGAGCTTATTGAAAGGCCTCATCATCAAAAAGTCATTGGAACTAAATGGGTCTTTAAAAACAAAAGGGATGAAAACAATATTGTGGTTAGAAATAAGGCCAAACTAGTTGCTCAAGGTTATTCACAATCGAGAGGATTGATTATGAAGAAACCTTTGCACGAGTAGCTCATCCGGAAGCCATACGATTGTTTTTAGCCTATGCCGCTTTTAAAAGATTCATAGTTTTTCAAATGGATGTTAAGTCAGCATTTCTTAATGGAATCCTAGCTGAAGAAGTTTATGTAGAGCAACCTACTGGTTTTGTCAAAGGAGACAAGGTTTATAAACTAAGGAAAGCTCTACATGAACTTAAACAAGCACCAAGAGCTTGGTATGACACCTTGTCTGATTATTTAATTCAAAATGGTTTTGTCAAAGGTAGAATTGATAGAACTCTTTTTAGAAAAGAATTTGGTTGTGATATTTTGTTAGTTCAGATTTATGTTGATGATATTATCTTTGGATCAACTAACATATCTTTGTGTGAAGAATTTAGTCATCTTATGAAAAGCAGATTTGAAATGTCCATGATGGGAGAGATGACTTATTTTCTTGGACTCCAAGTCAAACAGACAAAGAGAGAATATTCATAAACCAAGCCAAGTATACAAAAGATCTTATTGAAAAACTTGGAATAGGTACCAAGAGAGAAGCTAAGATACCTATCATGACAAACTTTTCAATGGATCTTGATGAGAAGGGAGAAGACACTAATCAAACCGAGTATCAAGGTCTAATAGGTTCTTTATTATATTTAATCGCTAGTAGACCTGATATTTCATTTGCGGTTGGAGTCTGTGCTCGATTTCAAGCTAATCCTAAGAAAAGCCATCTTGAAGAAGCAAAGAAAATACTTAAGTATCTCGAAAGGAATCAGTAAATGTTGGATTGTGGTATCCAAATGATGACAACTTTGAGCCGTCTGGATACTCGGACTCAGATTTTGGTGGGTGTAAGATAGATAGAAAATCTACATCTGGTACTTGCCAATTTCTTGGAAGTAAGCTGATTTCATGGTTGTCTAAAAGCAAACCTCTGTAGCTACTTCCACAATCAAGCCGAGTATATGGCACCTGGAAGTTGTTGTTCATCACGATTTGGATAAGTTAATGCCTAAGGGACTATAACATTATCACCAAAGATGTACCTATCTTTTGTGATAGTAATAGTGCCATAGCTATTACCCGTAACCCAGTATACATACAAGATGCAAGCATGTAGATATCGACACCACTTCATCCGAGACCATGTAGAGAAAGGTGACATCAAACTAGAGAAGATCTTGACCGATTTCCAAAGAGCAGACATCTTAACAAAGCCACCGGCAGAGACAAGGTTTAAATAACAATCTGTAGAATTAGGACTATTAGATGCTTCTTTAGTTAATCTATAATTTTATGTTTTTCATTCTTTGTCTCTCTCAATTTAGTTTACTATGTCTAGAAAAGAATTATCGACTAGATATGAGTCAAAGGACAATCGTGTAGGCGATATCATTGATCTCCTATTTTGGAATCAAGAATCAAGGATTAGTCATACCGACCTTATCCGACATGATAATTACTTATTCGACATTCGGTAAATCAGACTAGGGCACAATAATCAGCTGATTTCTTGAGAAACAGATGACTATCTGCACCCTATCCGATCTACCTCAAAGTTACTAATGTCCTGCTTCAAGTCTATGTCTTTGCAGGAATAGGTCACGATCATACCGTTAACTCGCATCGCTTCACCTCATCTTCTTATCCAGACACCTTTGCCTCTAAATAATCTCCCTATATTGTGTTTTCTTATAAAACTCTTATTGAATTGATTGGTTGGAAAACCTAACTTTAGAAAATCAAATCTGAGCCTGTTTATTTAATTTTTTTTTAAAGTTTGCTATAAGATAGAACTAAGTTGTTTTAAAATCAAACAGTAGTACTTTATCGATGACTTTACAAACTCATCTTTTTTAAAACCCTTATACGAAGTAAGGTAACCCTAAGGTCGACGTCGGTATACTTACTTCTCTGCATAAAGTAACCTACATCACAAATCAATAGCCTATAAAGTAACTATTTACGCATTCCAAAGGCAAGTAGCATTCACGCTCACGAATCCCAATCGTTTATCCAGCTTTTAACCGTTGATTCAAGCGCAGAAACTTTTTAAATAAACGACTTAGATTAAATCAGATTTTCTAAAAGCGGTTTCTCTTTCCAATTTTCCCTCCTATAAATACATCTTCTTCCTCAATCAAACTTTTTCACTTCCAGAAAATTATACTTATACTCTGCAAATTTTCAAAAAAAAAAAACTCTTAGTCAAATTCTTTCATGAGCACTTCTCAAAAACGATTAGGAGTAACATCAACAATGGTGGAGGTACACAATGAGACATACAACAAGAAGATCAAGTCGGAGATGTACGTCGACTTTGATACTACCACCGATGGTGAATCGAGGGAGATCCTAGATTTATTGGAAAGGTCGGGATTGAGGACTTTACTGCTCCAAGAAATCCACCTTCAATAAAATACCGGATATGAGAGGCATCGAGTTCTACGTCAACGGGACGTTTGAGAATGGGATTTTTAAAACTTCGTGTCTACGGTGAGGTATTAACGGTAACTCCGGCGGAGGTGGTGCGGATTTTTGACACAAGCAAGAAAGGAGTAAACCCCTCACATATAAATCGACGACCGGGTAGAATCATTCGAGATGATTGCCCGGAATTCTATGAAGGATCGAGGTCCGAGTGAAGAAGAAAATGCTCCGACGGAGATATCGCCTACTAATGACGATATAGACAAAGGTCATTTTAGGGAGCAGAACTCCTAAGATAGGGGCTAGACCCAGTGTCTTGCCGCATGAGGGCCATCATTGATGGAGTTCAAGCCAACCGGGCCGGGATGCTATTGGGTAGGTTTGAGACGGAAAGGAAGATATTGGAGGTAGTTGGTGGGAAGTGGCAAGCAGGTCAATCACCGCCTATTTAATAAGGTGACGGTGATATTTGAAGATATGCCGACAATGAGATTAATCGGGTTGATGGAGTCGAGCCTACACAAAACAAAAAGGGCTGCAGATTAAGGATGAGCCGCTCGGGGCTCCAGCCGACTTCGGATGAAGGAGCAATGAGGTCGGGGCTCGGGATCCATCACCGAGGAGGTCAAGAAGAAGAAGAGGAAAGGGAGGAGCAGCCGACAAGTGAGCTCACCGAGGCTTCACACCCAATGAAGCCAAGGAGAAGGCCAAGAGAAGGAGGAGGTTGGTGAAAACCTCGGAGGTAGGGGAACCTCTCGCTGATCACCCTAGCCTACCTGGTAGAAGAGGCACTTACGCCTGAAATAGCAGCTAAGGTGGTCCAATCAAGATGTTCAAGAAATAAGCTCGAGAGGACCCCTTCCCCCACTCACAAACAGTACAATTCTCTCCCTCCCCTCTCCAAATTCCCACTCGGTAATGAAGAGGTGACCCAGGCCGACACCTCCGAGCCTCTAAAACAAATTCTACTCCCACAATAGTCCAAGCCACAACCTCATCTTCCCTTCCTCAAACCCAAACATCATCTCCTCCAAATTCTCCCCATCCGATATGTTGTCCTTCCTCACCTGGACCAATTTACTCCCCACCCCCATATCTACCATCTCTCCACCAAATTTTTACTTCCATCTTCTCCAATTCTCTGTCACAACCCAACCCAACCTACTATACCTCACCCAACCTCTTCTCCACCACCCACTACATCGAAATACCACCCTCCATCTTCACCCCCACCGTAAATACCCCTCCACCACCATCGACGCCCTACTTCCTCTCAACCTTCCGAACCCCAACCCATGGATACCTCCAACATCTTTGGAGATATCCACATGAGCTCCCCAAGTCCAACTTCTCCCACTCCCTCTTCCTCATCTAATTCAGGAAGAGACCAGTCCAATCTTCGCCATCTCCTCACCTTTGAGGATTTACACAAGCAGATCATAACCAAAGTTAAGAGGCTGATGGAGAGGAAGATGAGAAAGGTGATTCGAGCAACACCGACACAATGCTCGCCAACATGAAGATTGCCAAGGTCAACATCACTCGCAACCTATCAAGAAATCTTGGCACCGCTGTTGGTACCCTACCGAGTAACCTGGAGGAGGAGGTGAAGGTGCTCAAGCAAAAAGTGGCTGCAGACAACGAAGTCTTGGTCAACGCTCTTACTTCGAGACAGACTTCAGGATTCATTGCTCGCATTGGAAAAATACCTGCACTCCTACGAGGATGAAGACAAAAAGGGGGAAGGAGTCAAGGAAGAATGGACACCCTCACAATGGAGTCTTGTCCCTCACAGCATAAGTTAGACTCAAAGGCAGACTCACTGAGTTGGAGGCAGCCAAAGCCGAAATCAAGATCAAATCAGACGAGTGCCGCCTTGCACCGAGGGTAACCCAGATTGAGGAGGCCATCCGTGAGGATGAGGAGAAGAGGAGGAAGGAGGAGAAGACTCGAGCCGCCGCTGCCAAGATGAAAGAAGCCGAGAAACCCGAGGCCAAGGGCAAGGGTAAAGGGAAGGCAGAGTAGCGATCGAGAAGTCTTCATCACCGAGCACCGACTAGCCCTGCACTCAGCCGAGCGCAAAGGAAAGAACTCGACTACTCAAACCTCTCAGCCGAGCAAATCGAAGAATACATGCCGAGAAGGAAAAATATGAGAAGCGAGGAGAAGAAGAGGCTGAAGAAGCTAGGAAAGGCGGAGTCAAGTAGGACAGGATACTCGAAGTGGGTATCAAACGCAGCCGATGAAGCAGACTTCCGACTGTCCACCGCTCATCGCCTCCTCCCAAAATGGTCTCTCGGGCGACACCAACGAATACAAGAAGCAAGCTCGATGCCATGGATGTACTATTGGTACATCTTGGTACAATGATGAAGGCATGCAGTGGCATGAGTGGATGGAAAAGGAGAATGCTGACCAGATGGGAAAGCGCTCGATGAGGCACATAATGTTTTCAATCAGCGATTCGTCGCTCCAAACTATGAGCAAGTCACTCCCAAGCCGAAAGAGGATGGATCTCCGGATATGGAATGGGTCAAATCGGTCATCATCAAAGCCGAAAGAGAATCCGAGCTCACAGACGAGAATGAACTCAAACAGCTCGAGTAAGGATTTTCAACCGGTGAACATTCCGTAAGCAAGCCGATGGGGAATTTGATAGACAGGATTTTCTTTTCCTTATCTTTTATTTCTATCAGTTCACCTATCTCGTAATTTGTAAATATGTGAATAAATATACATGGACTTATGTGAAATACTTGTCTTATTTCTTAAAGTTTTTTTTTTTTTTTTTTTGCTTTAAGAAAACTTAAAAATTTTCTAAGTAAAAATCATCTGAGAAATTTATCTCTCGAGACTTAAAATTTTCTAAAATTTTTCTAAGTCCTAAGACTCATTTTTTTCTTTCTAAATATTTCTGAAGAGTCTAAAGACCTTAATTTTTTTATGAATTAAGTGCTTTAATTTGAATGAATCTGTTGTAATGTGAAAATGTGCTCGATATACCTATCTCGATTATTTTAACTAACTCTAGTACTAACTTCATTGTGAGAGTGTGTTTCTTCCTTGTAGGTTTTAACTTCATCAAAAAGGGGGAAATTGTTAGATCAAGAAGTTTTGATGAGTTAAAAGAAGCGTTCAGATGATCGACGACACGAAGAACAAATGAGATTAAGTCCTTATGCTAAGCCGATCGACAAGGTCGAGGACCAAACTAGTCATCCGAAGTCCGGAAGATTACAAGTCGTCCGAGACGAGCTCGAGTCTAGTCATCTGCAAGAGACAAATATGAAGAGCTCGACGAGGTCAAGACAAGCTGAGTAGAATAAGAAAGACGAAGTTTTCACCAAGTCACCGCAGACGAGTAGAATAAAATCAGCCGAGGTCTAGAGCGGTTTCCAAGAATAAGTTTGTTGAGCAATTTCTAGTTTGTTAGAACTAATTAACAAACTAACCTGTCCTTTCAGACTTATAAATAGGTCTAGGCACTTCATTAAAAAATAATAGAGAGAACACACAAGTTATTCATTTTTAGCAACAGAGTCTCACAATTCACAAGATTTCAAAAGCACAAAAATAATTTTCAAGGATCTCATCATAGATTGTTTCTAAGTGTTTATAGAACACTTTTCTTATACATCTTCAAACACTCTTCTATTACTTTAGAGTTAGATTTTTCAAGAATAGTTTAGAAGATTGAAGATTTGAAGATCACTTGTAATTTGTAAGTTGTACGATTGTAAAGTGAGTAAGTAAGCGAGATAGAAGAGACCCTTCTTCAAAGTTTGAAGAAGGAGAGTGGATGTAGGATTGTTATAATCCGAACCACTATAACCGTGTTCTTTATTGCTTTGTTTTACTTACTTGTTTGTTACAAATTCCAGCTTACCAAAATCAAGGATAGATTTCAATCAAAGTTAAATCTAAAATATCAGTGCTTTTGATCTTGTCAAAGTTGAGATTAAAATTGTTTTCCGCTGTGTTACTTTGAAGTTTTGAATAAGTTTTAAAAGATTTGTAAAAATCTATAAAATCTATTCAACCCCCTTTCTAGATTTTATCATAGAAGGTTAACTCAAGTTTTTCTTAATCAACTCAACCAATCGGGACCAACACCGGAGTTAATTTTCGTAGCTAATGTGTATCCTCCTCGCCGGGAGTTAGCTTTTGACAAGTATCTTTTATCCCCCTTGTCGGGGGCTTTCATCTGCATGTATTTCTATGTCCTCCCTTGTCGGGAGTTGCATGCTTTTTATCTCGTGATTTTCGTGCTCGATTTCTCTGCATGTTTCTCAAACCGCCTAGCTCTTTAAGTTTGTTAGCTTGTATGCATGACTTAAACACTAGGAACATAATACTAGCTTGTAGCATGAATGTGTCCTTTTTCTCTTAAGTTGATAACTCCTCGACTTGCATGCTCCCTCTTTCAGGAGTTTTATGCCTTAGGTTCTTAGATTTTTCCTTGACTTCGTAGTGGGATTTTCTTTAGGTAGCTCTTTTAAGCTTCAAGGTTATCCCTTCCCGGAGTTTAGCGTAGCTTCCCTTCGAGGGAATTAGCTAAAAACCCTATCTTTCTCCAATCTAGCTTAGTTCAACCCATTTTTGTGGGCCCGACTTAGTGTTCTCGAAGCTTTCTTAGCTTCCCGCTTTAGAAACCCTCCTCTAGGTTTAGAATGACCGAAACCCCTTTTTCTACCGGGTTTGGCCTGAATTCTCTCAAGCTATCTCTTAGCTTTACTTTGTATACCACCTCCGGGTATAAATTAGTTAGACTCTTGTATGCCTAACCTACATAATCCTTTCTGGATATAGGTTTAGTCAAACTTCGGAAGTTTAACATCAGCATTTTCGAAACTTTTCACACCTAGATCTTTGACACCCTCTCTAGGTGCTTATCTAGCTAAGCCCTTTGATAGACTTGAAGCTATATCCTATATTTCTCACTTAGGCAACTAAGCTCTAACTATAGAGTCAAGTGGATTTAGAAAACTTCCTATTAGTTCCTGTCTTCTCAAACATCCCCGGGTTCAAAGCGGGCTGAACCCCATCTCGCAAGTCCGACTTAGCTTGCACGAAGCTAGTCATCGCCTTTCATTCTTTGCCACTCCTTTCGAGGAGTAAGTAAATTATGCACACTTCATGAGCTCGGATTTCCTTAATCCTTCATGGATTTCAAGTCACCAAGACCTTTCTATGGGCTTATCTTATTCTTCTGGGAGCTTTCTTAGCTTTTCTTTTCTAAAAACCTTTCCTTAGGTTTAGTTTGATGTTTCGAATCTATTTCTTAGCTTCTTTTCTCTTAACCCCTCTCTGGGTTTAGATGGGTCAAACCTTATCTGCAGGTTTGAGTTTTTCAAGCTATATCATAGCTTTTTTCTCGCATTTCACCTACGCTTTGGTTGATTAAACCCTTGCCGCAGATCCAGCTTTTAAACGTAGCCAACTATGCCTTAGTTTTTGTCTTCGTAATCCCTTCTTTGGACTAACCTAGTTAGATGCTTATAAGTCCAACTTGATATCTTTAAGACTTTCATAGCCTTAAGTCTAATAGTCCTCTCTGGACACAGGTTTAGCTAAACTTTATAAGTTCAACTTAGTAACTTCAAAGCTTCGGCGCTTTCAAATCTCGAAACCCTTCCTGTGCAGGTTTAGTTGAGCCCTTCTCGTAGGCATGATCAAGGCTTTTCTTAAAGCCTTATCTCATGTTTTACACTTAGTCGAGTTAAATCCTTACTATAAGTTTAAATTCGGTTATTAGAAGTTATTTCTTAACTTCTCTCATAGGTTTAATTTTAAGTTTTCAAAGCTATTTCTTAGCTCTTCTCTCACAACCTTTTTCCGGATTTAGGTGAGTTAAACCCTCTCTGTAGGTTTAACTTTAGTGTTCCGAGGCTACCTCTTAGCTTCTTTTATCATAACCCTTCTCTGGGTTTAAGTGGGTTAAACCCTCTCTGTAGGTTTAACTTTAGTGTTTTGAGGCTATCTTTTAGCTTTGTTTCTCGTAACCCTTCTCCGGGTTTAGGTGGGTTAAACCCTCTCGGTAGGTTTAACTTTAGTGTTTTGAAGCTATCTCTTAGCTTCGTTTCTCGTAACCCTTCTCTGGGTTTAGGTGGGTTAAACCCTCTCGGTAGGTTTAACTTTAGTATTTTGAAGCTATCTCTTAGCTTCGTTTCACGTAACCCTTCTCTCGGTTTAGGTCGGTTAAACCCTCTCGTAGGTTTAACTTTAGTGTTTTGAAGCTATCTCTTAGCTTCGTTTCTCATAACCCTTCTCTGGGTTTAGGTGGGTTAAACACTCTGTAGGTTTAACTTTAGTGTTTTAAAGCTATCTCTTAGCTTCGTTTCTCATAACCCTTCTCTGGTTTAGGTGGGTTAAACCCTCTCGGTAGGTTTAACTTTAGTGTTTTGAAGCTATCTCTTAGCTTCGTTTCTCGTAACCCTTCTCTCGGGTTTAGGTGGGTTAAACCCTCTCGGTAGGTTTAACTTTAGTGTTTTGAAGCTATCTCTTAGCTTCGTTTCTCGTAACCCTTCTCTAGGTTTAGGTGGGTTAAATCCTCTCTGTAGGTTTAACTTTAGTGTTTTGAAGCTATCTCTTAGCTTCGTTTCTCGTAACCCTTCTCCTGGGTTTAGGTGGGTTAAACCCTCTCTCGTAGGTTTAACTTTAGTGTTTTGAAGCTATCTCTTAGCTTCATTTCTCGTAACCCTTCTCTGGTTTAGGTGGGTTAAACCCTCTCGATAGGTTTAACTTTAGTGTTTTGAAGCTATCTCTTAGCTTCGTTTCTTGTTGTTTTGATGCGAACTCATTTCGTGAATGCTCATCATGTTTCTCATTTGAATGCTTCTCGTGCATTTTATTTATTTACCTTTTTCGCAAGTTATCAATTCTCATATAATCAATCGTGTGTTGTGATGCAATTCAATCGAACAACATGCAATCAAATTGTTTTAATCGTAATCAATGAAAGAAAGAATTGATAAACTCGTGGATAATGGAAAATCGCTTTCATTAGTTAGCAAACAAGGGTGTTCCATTGACCATAATCGATCAACACAAGTCAAGCACCGACTTGGCCGGCCTCTTTAAAAACCTCCTGTGTAAAACCTGGGAAACCCGCAGCAGGGGAAAAAGAGTACCGGTGGAACGAAATTACAATTTATTCAGAATTCAAATAACATGAATAAAACAACTCTTGCGTAAAAAGAACCATTTACTTGCAGCGAGGCGGGCATTTTCTTCTGTGTAAAACCTCTTCAATCGGCAGACATTCCGTGGTCCGGCCACTTGATTTCCTTCCATGTCCTGTAGCTCATAAGCCCCTCCACGGAGGACCTTGGTCACCTTGTACGCCCCTTCCCACTTGGGATCGAGCTTTCCAATATTTTTCAGCGCATCCGCCAAGCCTAGTCAGCAGTGGACCCACGAGGCCCAAACCTAGCTGCAGTGGGCCGTGAGGCCCAAAGTAGATTTAAAGAGCACGTGGGTATTTGACCAAGCCCGTAGCGGTTATTTATCCGATAAGACCGAGAAACGTTAGAAGGAACAAGTAGTTGAGATAATTAAGGCCCAAGTCAAGGAATATCTCCTATATTCCTTCATTGATCGGGTCCAACCTCCTCCAGGGGGAATTCGTAGGCACAATCAGATTTTTTGAGAAGAAAGATATCCACGCATCGACATCATGAAGGAACGTGCGGGATAATGCCCTGAAACCGTGATGATGGTTATCACTCTTAACTTACATATAAATAACACACCCAGTAATGGAGGTAACGGTATCAATCAACTATCACTCTTACTTAGCTACTTCCTACGTACTTTCTTGAGTGTTTTCCGGTGACCCGACTTGAGCGTCGAGTGCCTACGCCAGAGAACCCTCCCGCATGTTTTTGCAGTACGTTCGAGAAGAGCTAGAAATTCTCACTGCGTAAAGGCTTTACCCACGTGGAACCCAGGTGGGGAAACGGGCCAGTCCGCTTTACGCATCAATTGGCGCCGTCTGTGGGAAAGAAGAGCTGAGACATGAGTTTCAACTTCTTTTCTTTTCTGATTATCCGAAAGAAGGACATCATGACCGGTGAACGTACACCCATGAGACCGATTGCACTAGTACCGGCTCGGGAAGGACAACCCCCGCAAACCCAATGCAAGGCGAGGCTACATCCAATCTCGTGCCACCTATGGCTGTGCCCAATCCGAAGGACCACCACTTGTTACGGTGGTACGAGACGAAAGCTTCGACTCCCGGCCAACACCATCCAGAGGGGGAGCTACCGCTAGAGAGAGAGGGGTTAACCCACCTGCCTCTTCCTCTGCAATTCCGTAAGGAATCCCTATAGCGGGGGTCCCCGGAGCTGCCAATGATTCATCCAGGGATACCTCGAGAAGATGCCGTAACCAGCTGCCCCCATCGCCTCACTCGGGAACATTGGATGATATGATAGCTCGAGCTATAGTAAGAGCAACAGCGGGGGAGGACCCCCACTGCAGGAAGAAGCGGAGAACCAGGACCGGGGAACCCGCCTGCTCGATCCCAACTTGGGGGAATAGGCAGGACGAGCATCAAGAATAACGAAGGAGAGAGGTGAAGTCCAGGAACCAGGAGGAAACCCCGGTAGCTGAAGGAGTCCAAGAAAGGAGGTCACCAGTTCCTCGACCGAGGGAGGCTGGTACGGAGGAAGCCGCTCGGGGAAGGAGACAGCCCTCGGCGGCGGGAAGCAAGATCGAGGACCAAGAAGAGGGTACAGGAGACACCCAATCTGAGGCCATGAAAGACCAGATCAGTCCTTGAGGAAACAAATGGACAACATGAAGCATCGGATGGAAAATCGGGTCGGTATGCCTCGACCTGCTACAGTTGCCAATTTACCGAGAATATCTTACAAGATGAGTTGCCTAGCAATTTTAAACCTCTTAATTATGAATATGATGGTACGATCGACCCCTATGACCACTTGTTGAGATTTGAAAATTCGGTCCTCCTCCATCTATATGGGGAGGGTGTAAAGTGCAGGGTCTTTCTTACTACTCTATCCAAGGCGGCCCAAAGAAATGGTTTAGCTTGATTGGAGCCCAATTCCATCAACTCCTTCGAGCAGTTTGGAGAACTCTTCTTGCATCGTCGCTAGTGCAAGATGGCAACCTAGAGCTACACCGACATTGTTCAACATAAAGCAAGGTGAAAATGAAAGCCTACGGGCCTTCATGAAGAAGTTCAATCAGCAAAGACTGGAAGTCCCAACCGCCACCCCGCAGGTAAAAATTAATGCTTTTACTAGCAATCTCCGAGATGGAGACCTATTTTCCTCCCCCGGCCAAAAGCTTGACCCAGACGTTCGATGAACTACTAAGGAGAGCAGAGAAGTACGTCACACCGGGAAGAAGTGAGGAAGGCGAAGAGAGCCAAGGTCAAACCTAGTGGACTGAGAAGAAGAAATAATCATCAAAGAAAAGCTCAATGGCGCCGCAAAATCTGGACCCCGCTCCAGGTTTGACAAGTACACCCCCGAAGCTCGTGCCGGCAGAGCTACCGGAGGTAGCATCCGACCACCTTGAAATGAAGTTTCCATGGACACGATCCGAGAGGGCCTTAGAAGCCCAAGTCGGATAAGTTTTGTTGTCAATTGTTTTCACTTACGTGATGAAATTAAGAGGATGATCCAAGCAGGACATCTTAAAGAATTTGTTTACGAGAGATCGAGTTAGCTCCGGGCAAAAAGAAAGGAAGCTGATGACAAAACCGAGGAAAAAGGGAGGATGATCGAAGGGAGGCAGGAGGAGAGACCCTCCTAGAAGAGAGGACTTATCCAGATGATAGTCGGAGGCCCAGCAGAGGGAGACTCCTTCCGTGCTAGAAACGCTCGGAGAAAGAACCCTCGGAGAGAGGTAGGAGAGATGTCAAGAGACGTGGGTCGAAGGAGATCATCCATACACCTCGGATTCATTTTGGTCCGTGAGGCTTGAGGCTTGAGGAAAGAGGACCACGGTGATGCACAAGTCATCACAACAAATGTGGCCGGATATCTTGTAACAAGGATCTTCGTAGATACGGGGAGCTCGGCAGACATCATGTTCTTGGAATGCTTCAAGAAGATGAATTTTAACATAGAGATGCAACCGGTGGATATAACGTTGTGCGGATTCACGGGGCGGTTCACCCTCTCGGTCGAGGTAACCCTCCCGAGGTGGGGCTGGCGAAGCTCCACGTAGGAGGGTAGTTATGGCAGATTTTTTTATTGTTGATGTACCCTCATCATACAACATGATCTTTGGTAGGCCAAGATTGAATTTATTTCAGGTGGTCATATTAACTTACCACATGAAACTCAAGTTTCCGGTGAACGATAAGGTGGGTGAAGTAGTGGTGATCAACCGCAATCCAAAAATGCTACGTGGAGGCGGTAAAGATGGCCGACAAAGAGCCGCATCGCAGCCTGAAAAGAGACAAGGAGGTGGACCGAGAATCCAAGAGATGTAAGATTACGGAGGAAATTGATCCTCCAAAAATGAAAGCTGACGAAGAGGCGATGATGGTCGAGTTGTATCCAGAGAAGAAAGGATACACAACAATATCGGAGCCAGTGGAGCCAACTAGAGAGAGACATGGTAACAGCTTTACGAAGAAATGTAAATGTTTTTGTTTTTTCTTCCTCCGACATGACAGTATTCCCAAGGAGGTGGCGATGCACCACCTGAACGTGGACCCTAAAGCTAAACCAGTGAAGCAGAAACTAAGGGTCTTTGGACCGAGAAAAGACGCTATTACGAAGGTCAAGGAGAAAGCTGGAGGCAGACATGTCAAACGAATCCAGCTTTCCCACCTCTGTCCAATGCAATGTTGGTGGCAAAACCAGGGGGAAATGAAGAATGTGCATAGATTTTCGAGATCTGAACAAGGCTTGCCCTAAGGATCATTATCCCTTGCCTAGGATTGACCGGATGGTCGATTCTACATCTGGATTTGAGCTGCTAAGTATGATGGACGCTTATCAAGGCTACCATCAAATACAAATTTTCCCTCCGTATATTCCAAAGGTAAGTTTCATTATTGCTAGTGGAACTTTTTGCTATATTAGAATGCCCTTTGGGTTGAAGAACGCAGGAGCAACCTATCGAGAGAATGGTTGAAAAGATGTTCCGAGACCAGCTAGGGAGGAACATGGAAGTCTACGTTGATGATATGCTTGTGAAAAGCATGAAAGCTGGAGAGCACGTGGCCGATCTGGAGGAAGCTTTTTCGGACTCAAGAGGAATGGCATGAAGCTGAACCCGGCCAAGTGTTCTTTTGGAGTGAAATTCGGGAAATTCCTCGGATATATGGTGACCCAGCGGGATATCAAAGTTAACCACTGCTAAGGTGAAAGTTGTACTCAATATGCGGCCTCCCACCAATATCAAGGAGCTACGAAGCTGAATGGAAGAATTATGGTGTTGAGCAGATTCATAGCCGAGATCTACAGAGAGGAGCCACCCCTTCTTCAAAATATTGAGGAAGGGATCCAGGTCGAGTGGGACGAGCAATGCCGGCGAGGCATTTGAGGAGCTTAAACAGCACTGGCCCAGCTTACCTACGTTAACGAAGCCAATTCAGGGGAGACACTCTACCTTTACCTCTCTGTAGGTGGGGTCTCACTCGGCTCCGTCTTTGGTGAGGGAGGTGGGGTCGACCTAAAAACCGGTTTACTACATCGGTAAGCTCATCCAAGGAGGCTGAAGAGAGATACTCGGAGATAGAGAAGGTAGCCACGACTATAATGGTCACGGCACGGAGGTTACGACCTTATTTTTGTCGCATAAGGTCATTGTTCTGACTAACTACATTCTCAAAGCGGTGAGAGGGAGAGCTGATCTTTCGGGGAGGATGGTCAAGTGGGCCGTCGGGTGGGAGAATATGACATGGATTTCGAGCCACGGAGGTCTATTAAAGCACAAGCCCTCTCGACTTCATCCAGAGGGTACACGTGCAAGGGAGGAAGGAGAATGGAAGGTATATGTTGGCGGCTCTGTGTCTATGCGGGGTTGTGGAGCGGGGATCGTGATTATTGATCCAGAGGGCCAGGAAACGCAAGTTGCAGTAAGGTTCGAGTTCATTACCTCCAACAACGGAGCTGAGTACGAGGCCCCGATTCGAGGAACAGAGATGGCCGCCGAACTGGGAGCAGGTCGGGTGGTCATATTTTTGGATTCCCAACTCGTAACCCAAAGAAAGTTACGAGGTGGAGTACGAGGCCAAAGATGAGAAAATGGTAGCCTACCTTCAGCCGAGTGGCAGAGCTGCAGGGAAGGTTTAGTTTCTTCGAGGTCGAGACAGATACCTCGAGAGGAAAACTCCGAGAGCGGATAGCACTGTCAAAGGCTGGCGAGTTCCGCAACACCGCGAGGAGGGGGAAGATCACCCCGTGACTGCAGAAAGAGAAGTTGTGATCCCTCGGTAGGGGTCATCGGAGCTGAAGATGATTGGAGAACTAGCATATATCGAGTGTTGCGTAACTCGGAGAACTGTCCGAGATAAAAGGAAAGCTCGGGTGGAGAATCGATACACGATGATCGGGGACAAGATGTACCGGCGGTCCTTCACGCAGCCTTATTTGAGGTGTTTATCCCCTCAAGAAGGGAGGTACGTAATTAAAGATATACATGAAGGTTGTTGTGCTGACCATGCGAGGGCTCGGGCAATAGTCCGGAAAGCCTTGAGGGCTGGATACTTCGGCCTACCATGACCCGGGACGCCAAAGACCGGGTGAAGAAGTGTGAGAAATGCCAAAAGCATGGCTGCCTCATCCACCTCCCACTCTCCATGTCCCTTCGCGAAGTGGGGAATGGATCTGGTGGGCCCATTCCTGATTGTAGTGGGCAGCGGAAATTTCGTTGGTGGCAAGTGGACTACTTTAGCAAGTGGGTCGAAGTTGTACCTCTAGCGAGGATAGAAGAAGGTAACATAATCAAATTTTTATGGAAATATATTTGCTGCAGTTTGGCATACCTAGAATCCTGGTATCGAGATAATGGGACCCGGTTTATGGGGAACATGGTACGGGAATGGTGTGATAACTCAAGATTGTCGAGAGATTCACATCGGTGGCACACCCCGTGCCAACGGCCGTGGAGGTCACCAATAGAACTATTGTGAACGAAATACGTGCCCGGCTCGACAAAGCTGGAGGGAGGTGGGTCGATGAGTGGAGTCGTTTGTGGGCTTATCGGACCACCCCGAGGAGCCAACAGAGGAGTCCCCTTCCACTTAGTGTATGGGGCAGGTGCGATTATACCTTCGAAGTGGGGATGGAGACACATCGTTTAGCCCACTTCCGGGAGGGAAGAAATGAAGAACTGATGAGGAGAACCTAGACATGCTAGAGGAGGAGCGCGAGATTGCCCACCCGAAACCGAGAAGTACAAAAGCCGCAAAGGCTGCTTATGATCAGAAAGTCATAAGTCATTGAGTTGAAGAGGGAGGCCTGCATGTAGGTTTAGGCCTCGTGGCTTATCTCGTAGTTAGGGTTGGGCCTCGTGGCCCATCTCGTAGGTAGGTTTAGGGCTTCGTAGCCTTATTGCAGCCGATTTGGGCTCGAGCCCATCTCGGGTTTTCCTCCCACGATTGAGGGTGTCCGGTTACGTCATTGGACCCTATTGGGCTGGGCGTATTTGGGCCCTACGTATAGTTGGCCTCGACATTTTTATCCGCATCACCGCCAAGTTAGTTCTTAACTTGTGTTGATCGATTATGGTCAATGGGGCAAATCTGTTTATCAATTAATGAAAGCGATTTTTCATAATTTATGAGTTTATTAGTTCATTCTTTCGTTGATTACAATTGAAACAAAATGATTTTATGCTATTCGAGACGATTGCATCACAACACACGATTGATTACTTGAGAGTTGATAACTTGCGAAAAAGTTAAATGAATAAATAAAGTACACGAGAACCATTCAATGAGAAATACGATGAGCATTCACGAAATGAATTCACATCAAACAAAAAAGAAGCTAAGAGATAGCTTCAAAAACTAAATTTAAACCTACGAGAGAGTTTAACCCACCTAAACCCAGAGACTGGTTACGATAAAAGAAGCTAAGAGATAGCTTTGAAAACTGAAATTAAACCTGCAGATAAGGTTTAACCTACATAAACCCAGAGAAGGGTTACGAGAAACGAAGCTAAGAGATAGCTTCGAAAACTAAAGTTAAACCTGCAGAGAGGGTTTAACCCACCTAAACCCAGAGAGGGGTTACGATAAGAGAAGCTAAGGGATAGCTTTGAAAACTCGAAGTTAAAACTGCAGATAAGGTTTAGCCTACATAAACCCGAGAGAAGGGTTACGAGAAACGAAGCTAAGAGATAGCTTCGAAAACTAAAGTTAAACCTGCAGAGAGGGTTTAACCCACCTAAACTCGAGGAGGGGTTACGATAAGAGAAGCTAAGAGATAGCTTTGAAAACTGAAGTTAAACATGCGAGATAAGGTTTAACCTACATAAACCCGAGAGAAGGGTTACGAGAAACAAACTAAGAGATAGCTTCGAAAACTAAAGTTAAACCTGCAGAGAGGGTTTAACCCACCTAAATCCAAATGAGGGGTTACGATAAGAGAAGCTAAGAGATAGCTTCAAAACTAAAGTTAAACCTGCGAGAGAGGGTTTACCCCACCTAAACCCGAGAGAGGGGTTACGATAAAAGAAGCTAAGAGATAGCTTTGAAAACTGAAGTTAAACCTGCAGATAAGGTTTAGCCTACATAAGCCCAGAGAAAGGTTGTGAGAATAGAAGCTAAGAGATAGCTTCGAGAATCTGTGATTAAACCTATGAGAGAAGTTAAGAAATAGCTTCTAAAAACCAAAGTTAAATCTGCAGAGAGGTTTAACCTATCTAGACCCAAAGAAGGTTGCGAGAATTAAAACCGAAAGATAGCTTCGGAAGACTCAGTTAAACCTACGGCAAGGGTTTGGTAGACTGAATGTAAAATAAGAGATAAGGCTTTAAGGAAGGCCTTGATCAAGCCTACGAGGACGGCTTAACCGAACCCACGTTTAAAAGGGGGTTCTTAAAAATCAAACTATGACAGTTTCGAGGAAGTCAAAGTTAAACCCATAAGGTTTAACTAAACCTACGTCCGAGAGAGGACCATGATACTTAAGGCAACGAAAGTTTCGGAAAATTGTGTTAGATCCACCGAGAGATAATTTGTTGCGGCAAAGGGTTAATCGGCCCAGGGCCTAGACAAGATTTTTAGAATAAAAGTCTGTGAAACAGCTCCCAAGATATAAGGTTAAACCTACGAGAGGGGTTTAACCACTCGAAGACAATTACGAAGATAAAAGATTGAACACTGCGGACATGGTTCTACCAAATTCAAAGGGATTTGAGACCCGTCTAAGGCATAGCCTTGACACGACTCAAACCCGAGGGAGAAAAGAAATACTCAATATAGAGAAGAAAAACAGCTTGAAAGACCTAGTTAAACCTACGGTGAGGGTTTAAGCGACTAAATGTAAAATATGAGATAAGGCTTCAAGAAAAGCCTTGATCAAGCCTATGAGAAGGGCTCAAATAAACCTGCACCTAGGAAGGGTTTCGAGATAAGACTCGCAAAGAGGGTCTTGACTAATCCAAACCTAAGAAGGGTTTCGACAAGGGTAAAAACAAGGCTAGCCTATATGAAGGTTCTAAACTTATCAAAGGTTTTTAATTGAGATTTTTCATTGTTGTGTATGAAACATTTACAACCAAATATATGAAAGTATGAAATTTTGGGAGACCTTCCCTTCCAAATTTCATAGGGAGTTTTACACTTATTCTTAACAATTAAGCTTCTATTTTGAACATAGCAGGCTGTATTAATAGCTTCGCCCAAAACCTCATGAGGAGTATTGTACTCGAGATAACATTGATCTAGCTGCCTCTTTCAAGGTTCTGTTTCTCCTTTCAACCACTCCATTTTGTTGTGGAGTCTGTAATAACCCAAAACCAAAACCTAGAGTTTTATATTTGATTTTCTAAGTTTGATTTATTTTATTGATTGATTTAAATTCTATGTGGTTTTCTTAATTTTTCTCCAATCGACGAACGGTTTTTCAACCCGAAAATCTATCGATACTTTTCGAACTCACATCCATAATCCGGATTTGTTTAATAATGATCAATGAGTCCTTTAAAGGTGTAAGCGTGCCATTCCGCAATATGCAATACAACATAAATGACTTTATGTAACACCATGTTGTAACACTTATTAGGTAACACTTATTAGGTAACACTTATTAGGTAACACTTATTAGGTAACACTTTTACATAAGTAACACTTTATGCACAATAGGTAACAATTTTGGGGTGTTACATAATCTAAGTTATGTTGTAGTGATGATTACGGGTCTCGGACGTGTAAACGTGCCATTCCACAATGTGATTACGGAGATCGGATGTGATAGGAAACTATCATGTGCCATCTCATACGTGCTATATTTATGTACTAAGCTGTTTTAAAGAAAGATGAATTTCTTAATCGAGCGGAAGTTAAAGGATGAAAATTTTATAACGGAAGATTACCTTATACAAATGTACACAATGCCATAACAAGGAAGTAAATAACGAAAGATGAGAATAAAGCATAAAACATTCAACTATTTTGGGATTTCTGTCAATCAGAGCACAACAGACAAAGTCATCCATCGAGATTTTATCTCACACCCTATAACTAATATTTTTCAGGTCACGAGATTGAGGCAGGAGCTGCAATAGACGACCGCTTCCACTCTCCTTTTATCTAAATGGGTCGCTTTATATCTTTATGAAAATTTGTATTTTTGTTAAAGACTCGTCACTACGATTTTCCCGAGAGTTGAACCTTAGACTCACCGGGTGACTTTTGTCAAACGATTAATCTCTTCATTTAGTTATGAATATGGTTCAAACGTCTTAAATAAGTGTTTGTGAAATCTTCCGCTGCAACTCAAATGAATAGCTTTGCCTTCTAAAAAGAAATTTTTGGCTCGATTTTATGGTTCACTAAGTGATGACTCGGGTTTAGGGCGTCGGGACCTCAAAGGTCGACTTTACGAATTAGGGCGTTACGAGGTGGTATCGAGCTTATGTTCAAAACTTCGGACCAAATGATTTATTTTTCCTTTTATTTTAAAATTTCACTTAGAAAACAAACAAATTTTATAAAAGCCCCGACTAAATGTTACTTGTGGGAGGTTGTCTATTGCAAGCAAACCGGAAACAAGCCTCAAGGTGCGTAATGTCTTATTCGTTGAATAACAAAACCGTTACAAGTTAGAACCGAAAACAAACAAGAAAGAAAACATGAGAATAAACAACAAAGAAAATATATTTCCAAGAAAATGAATTATGCATGCCTTAATAGATTTTGTGCGCATGTGTGTGAAATCTACTTGACTACTTGTGTATTTACTTATATGTTTGATTTTGTGCGAGCACTTTCGTTTTTGCCCTTTATACACTACTACTATTTTCTTCTTCCTATTTTTGGCCTTAGACCTCCGTAACCCCTTTCGTTTAGCAAGCCAAATCTTTTTATAGCAGCCTCGTATCACTCGTGTAGTTGACTTTGCCATATATATGTAATATCTATTTTAGTTAAATTATTTTGTTTTAAAGCCTCGCATCTTTAAATTTTCGTTGGAGCCTCTTTGACTCTCCATTCAAACTTTGAGAACTCGTCTTTCTCATGTCAATTATATATGTATGTTAGTCTCACGTAGTTTTGTGAGATATTCTATTCTATCCGTTATATTTTTATCTTAATATTTACAATATGTGTTATTACCTCTCTAACATGCATCGTCGAGCTCAACAACCGTCTTCTTGTCCGGACGGTATGTTCGGTTTACGCGTGCTCCCATGCATGATTGACTTAATACCGTGTTGTTAAATATTAGATTCTCTTGTTTTGAATTTAATCATACGTATATAATGTAAAATATTTTATTTCCTTTAGACCACCTGCCCTAGGATGCCGCCTAGAAGGAAAACCCGCGCTAATCGAGAACCATCCGAGGGTTACGTAGGACGCCAAGCTCCACCTGCTGCATCAGGAGCCGAGATGGCACGAGAATTCTTCAATTCCCTACAAACTTTCATGCAGCAACAAACACCGCCGCCGCCTACCCGTGCACCACCCCAGCACCCCCATGCCAACTCGATCGAGCAATTTCGACGATCACGACCACCCCGACTGAAGGGTAATGAAGGACCTATGGAGACGGAGGAGTGGATTTCTGAGTTGGAAAGAATTTTCCGCCATATGACTATGACTCAAGCACAAAAAGTTTCGTGTGCCCAGTTTCAATTGGCCGAGGATGCCGCTCGGTGGTGGGAAGCTCATGAGCGTATTATGACTACCGGTGAAAGAGAAGCTTTTACTTGGGGAGATTTCAAACAAGCTGTTATGAGGAGATATTTTCCCCGTGCTCTCCGAGATCGAGAAGGAGGTAGAGTTTGTAAATCTTAAACAAGGAACCCTTTCGGTGACTGAGTATGAAAAACAATTTAATAAATTATCCCTGTTATGCTCCACACCTAGTGGAAATGGACGAAAGGAAAGCAAGGAGATTTGAGAGAGGCCTAAGACCGAGAGATTGGAGGTGTCGTAGGCTGGATTAAAGCTCTCAAGCTATGGTGAAGTCTTCGACCGTGCACTCATTGTGTCCATCGGTCTAGGACTGGAGTTTAGGCAAACCCCACCTGTTTTGTCTGCGAACAAAAATTGGTTTCCAAATTTTAAGAACTCGAGCCGACCACAAAAAGAAAACAACCTAGTTACTCAACATGGGCCAAGACCCCACTACCCTGCCCTAGTTGTGAAAAATCGCATGTAGGACCATGCCTTAAAGGGACCAACACATGTTACAGATGCCGCCAACCGGGACACGAGTCTCGAGTGCCCTCAACTAACCAAAGGGCCACCCCTAGAGAGATGGGATCGGGGTCGTCGGCCGTTTGTGAATAACTATCATCTACCGGGGCCTCCAAGTGGTGACTACCATTTACTGGACCGCCAAGGAGGCGTTCCTGTTCAAGGACAAAGGAGACGTCTTGAGATAAATGCCATAACGGTAGAAAATGACATGGAGGATCGACTCCCAACGAATAACCGACAAGTACGTTGCTAGCACTTGGTTTACGTGCTCATATATTACTTGATGTTGGAGCCTCACACTCATATCTAAGGATTAAGGAAAACCTCAGATTGAAAAGTTTTAACGAAACGTTGGACGTAAATGTTCCATTTGGGAATGCAATGAACATCCAGGGTTTAGTAGAGAAAGTACTTAAGCAACCTAAGACACGATCGATTCTTTTGAAGTTTAGAGATAAATTTAAGGGTTGATTTACGAGGAAATGTGTGCAACAATCTTAGAAGGGAAGGTTCACGTCTCGAGGAGTTAAGAATTTGCCAATAGTACTAGTACAAAGAAGCAAACACGGAAAGGATGGAGCTCCTAAGAGAGAGAGAGAGAGAGAGAGAGAGAGGATGAGTACTTAGCTAAGAACCCGCGACGTCTTCAAAATAGGTAAGTAAATTTCGGGACGAAATTTCTCTTAAGGGGTGTAGGATGTAATAACCCAAAACCAAAACCTAGAGTTTTATATTTGATTTTCTAAGTTTGATTTATTTTATTGATTGATTTAAATTCTATGTGGTTTTCTTAATTTTTCTCCAATCGATTTAACGGTTTTTCAACCCGAAAATCTATCGATACTTTTCGAACTCACATCCATAATCCGGATTTGTTTAATAATGATCAATGAGTCCTTTAAAGGTGAGAAACACTCAAGAAAACCCTAATGAAAAATGTTTGTTTTCCAATCGCTGCTTTAATAAATTTTCGGAGCCGAAACTCGAACCGAAAAATACCGAAAATTCAACGTCGAGATCACAATACTGTATTAAATAGTGGGCTGCCAATTGACAGCCCAATTGCCCAAAAATAACCGACCATGTGGGAAGTTAGAAGGGAATAGTGCTCATTGTACCTTTTTGCCCAAAAATCACACCTTAAGTACCCTACTTAGTGTACTACCTTCCCTAAATCCCTCCCCATCACCCAATCAGCCGTCCCTCTCCCCCTTCCTCCCTTCTATAAATAGGTTGCAACCCTCTTTCATTTCCCACACCAAGAGGAAAGCTTTGGGGCTCTCAAGAAAGGGAAGAAACTCTCCAAGGGTAAGCCTCCTAGCCATTTCTTTTAGTCTTATGCCTTCTTAGCTTAGAAGACTTAGGAAAAATAGTTTAGGAAGCCCTAAGAGCTTGTTTTGATATGCTTTAATCTTATATGGAGTGCTTGAGTTGTAATTATGGTGTTTGGAGTCAAAATGGTGAAGTTATACTTGAAGTATGAAACTGCCGAATTATATGCCCTAGCTGCTGACCCGTTTTGTAAAATTCATTTGGACCCTTTCCACCCGTGTAAAAATCATGGAAAAATTCCTAGATGTATTATTTGAAGTCTAGAACAACATGTTTAAATTTCATAATTTTCTGGTCAATGTGTAAGGAGAATAAAATCGTGGAAATATGTGTGACGTAAATGTGCATAATCTGGGAGCAGTGACTCATTTCTGTTATTTCTCCCCTTTCTGATAGTTATAAAATTCTAGAAAAATTCTGGGATGTTCCCCTTGATGTGTTGTAAATCATAATCAAAAATCATGACTTATCGTTTAGTACTTTATGAGATAAAATTCGTTTTCTGAGTACCTGGTCGATGTTCGACGCATAGGGCTATTCTGTGTTGCACGAATTTATTTTCCAGTTTTTCTTAAGTAATAAATTATGGAAAAATTCATGGATGTCCTACAACCTGTTTATAACAATATTCTAAAATTTGGTGATTTTTAAACGAGTATCCAGTAAGTTATGAATTTTCTCGTAAGACATGTTCTGTAACCGAGCCAAACGATGGATTGAATGTTCACGATTTTTCTGGACAGAATCCGTAAGTCAAATGGCTTGGGTCCCTGAATGAAAGTTGTTCATACTTGAGTACTGCATCACATTTTTAATTTCATAATTTTTATATATTTCTACAAAGAGTTATGGATTTTATAAGTTTAAGGTCACTGTTTTGCCGAGACAGAAATTTAGAGTCCTTATTTTAAAATCTGCTATAGTTCCGTAACTCGATTGAACTCGAACCCTTAATAAACTTTGTTCTACACTGAAATATGTACAACATACTTAAATTTCATAATTTTCCAACGAGTCTAAGTATCTTATTCTATTTATGCATGTTTACGTGTCACTTTCTTCAATGGTAGAGTATTAGGAGCAATAGTCTACTTAACTTTTAGAAAACTAAGCATGCCTTATGTGATGTACGATTTATGTGATACTCCATGAATGTGGTATTTGGTTTCTTATAATAGAATAAAACCAACTAACCCAAATCCCGAACCTTGAACCGACAAAGTACACTAGAAATACCGTTAAACCAAAAGGTTTGAATCCATAAGATCGGTTAACGAAACAAGTACCTCTAAATACCAAAGTCTAGACTTAGAGAGACACAATAAGATCGAGAACCTAAGTTTCTAATGGACAAAAGTTTGTCGAACTAAACATACGGATTGTGCTAGGTAGAGTACGGTCGGAACCCGAGACCGGAGGTTTCGTACGAGAGGCCTAAGCAATCAAGAAGTTAAACTTTCTCTTAAAAGTTCTCCAGGTGGGTGACACTATCTCGTATAGCTAGTTAATGTTATATGGATCTGTTGTCGCTTTTCCTGAATCAAACATAAACAGATTTTCTTAAAAGATGCAAACACCAAAAGCATGTGAATTCATAACTTATAAATGTGTGATCATCCAATGATGAGCTTTATTTTACTGCCCTATATGATATGATGAAAGTTTACGGGTCCGGATGTGATAGGAAACTATCATGTGCCCTCCCATATGATGAAAGTTTACGGGGTCCGGATGTGATAGGAAACTATCATGTGCCCTCCCATTGATGAATGTTTACGGGTCCGGATGTGATAGGAAACTATCATGTGCCCTCCCATATGATGAAAGTTTACGGGTCCGGATGTGATAGGAAACTATCATGTACCCTCCCATATGAAGAAAGTTTACGGGGTCCGGATGTGATAGGAAACTATCATGTGCCCTCCCATATGATGAAAGTTTACGGGGTCCAGATGTGATAGGAAACTATCATGTGCCCTCCCATATGATTACGGGTCTCGGACGTGTAAGCGTGCCATTCCGCAATATGCAATACAACATAAATGACTTTATGTAACACCATGTTGTAACACTTATTAGGTAACACTTATTAGGTAACACTTATTAGGTAACACTTATTAGGTAACACTTTTACATAAGTAACACTTTATGCACAATAGGTAACAATTTTGGGGTGTTACATAATCTAAGTTATGTTGTAGTGATGATTACGGGTCTCGGACGTGTAAACGTGCCATTCCACAATGTGATTACGGAGATCGGATGTGATAGGAAACTATCATGTGCCATCTCATACGTGCTATATTTATGTACTAACTGTTTTAAAGAAAGATGAATTTCTTAATCGAACGGAAGTTAAAGGATGAAAATTTTATAACGGAAGATTACCTTATACAAATGTACACAATGCCATAACAAGGAAGTAAATAACGAAAGATGAGAATAAAGCATAAAACATTCAACTATTTTGGGATTTCCTGTCAATCAGTATAACAGACAGATGGTCATCCATCGAGATTTTATCTCACACCCTATAACTAATATTTTTCGTGTCACGAGATTGAGGCCCGGGAGCTGCAATAGACGACCCGCTTCCACTCTCCTTTTATCTAAATGGGTCGCTTTATATCTTTATAAAAATTTGTATTTTTGTTAAAGACTCGTCACTACGATTTTCCCGAGAGTTGAACCTTAGACTCACCGGGTGACTTTTGTCAAACGATTAATCTCTTCATTTAGTTATGAATATGGTTCAAATGTCTTAAATAAGTGTTTGTGAAATCTTCCGCTGCAACTCAAATGAATAGCTTTGCCTTCTAAAAAGAAATTTTTTGGCTCGATTTTATGGTTCACTAAGTGATGACTTGGGTTTAGGACGTCAGGACCTCAAAGGTCGAATTTACGAATTCCGGGCGCATGAGTCCTTGCTGCAGATGTTTCTGAGCTATGTCATTCTCAATGCAGTAGTTAGTAATCAATTTATTTAGGAATTCAAGACCTTTATCACTTCTAATTTTAACAATAGTTAGTCCCTTTTCATTTTGAATCTTTTTAAGAAATTACGGAATCTTAATCATAGTCTCATTCTTTTTGTACAAGAAAATAACCCAAGTAAATCTTGAAAAATCATCAACAATTACCAAGGTATATTTTCTTCCACTAAAGCCGAGAGGTGTTACTGGACCAAATAGATCCATGTGAAGAAGTTCCGTAATCCTTTCTCGAAGAAGGACTACTTATTGTTTTAAAAGAAGCTTTAGTCTGTTTTCCTTTTTGACAAGAATCACACACATGGTTCTTTGAAAATACTTTATCAGGAAGTCCTTTAACTAAAGATTTCCTTGCTATTTTGTTAAGAGTTTTAAAGTTTAAGTGACCAAGACGTTTGTGCCACACCAACTTAAGTCATCCGAACTCTTAGCAACAAGACAAGTATCTTTAGGACAATTTTTTGAAATTAGCAACATAAATGTTACCTTGTCTGACTCAAGCCAATAAAATATTTTCATTGATACCATCTAATACATAGCATGCATTATGAGTAAATTTGACACAAAACCCCTTATCACAAAATTGCGAGACCGATAGTAGGTTGTGCTTCAATCCTTCCACGTAGTAGACTTCATGCACTTGAATATCTCCTATCATTAGTGTTCCTACACCTTTGGTAAGTCCATAGTTGTTATCTCCAAACATTACCCTTGGTCCATCTATGGTCTGATAGTTAGAGAGAAGTCGTCTTTCATAGGTCATGTGCTTGGAATGACCACTGTCAATGTACCAGATGACCTCTAGAATGTCTCCTCTATCAACTATCTTTTTATCTTCCTGCAATCACAAATTTATTGTTTAGGTACCCTTTGTACTTTGGGTCCTTTCATGTTAAGTTGACTTTTAGGAATCCAGACAAAGATATCAATGTTCCTTAAAACCATAGATTGAAGTTTACACCCATATCTATCTACTAAGATAAGACTTTCAAGATCAATCTTATTTAACCGATCTTTAGTAATTGTCTTGAATCTTGGTAACAATGGATATGTTTTGCTTCTTCCATCAAAGCCATTATACCTAGGATAGGATTTTGACTTAGTCTTAGATTTAGCCGTAGGAGTTACTTTCCTCGTCTGCTTTTTTCTTTCGTAAGTATCGAGATGAGGTAATTAATTCCTTTGGTTCCAGGGACTTATTCTAGTTTCTATCTTTAGTTTAATTGCTTTAACAAAAACTCTAGGTTTTATTGGATCATTTTTCTTACTCCTATCAAAACCTAATCCGGTTTTATCACTAGACTTTTGTGAAGTATTGAAGATTTTATCCATTGTGGTTTGGGAGTTATTTAGAAGTCCTAACTTGAGATTTAATTCTCTGTTAGTCTTCTTGTAACTCTCATTCTCAGAATAGATATTTGAAAATTTTATTTTCAAAGAACTCAATTCTTGTTCTAACTTATCTGTCTTATCGGACAAGGTATCGGTGATCATCTCACCGACATTCCCCTTGTATGTACAAATGATTTCTCACCGACCTTAGTTTGATTGACCTTAGTTAGATCAGTAATTTGATTCTTTAAATTAAAATTTTCGGTCTCGATCTGTTTATAAGCAGACAGAGTAGCTTCCAAATCTTTCAAAAGTTAATCAATAAGACTGGAATCGATTTCAGATAAGGTATCACAATCATTATCTCGAGGATGAATAGTAATGTACCTCTTTAGCCATTAAGCATGATGTCATCATCGATCCAAAATCTAGATGAGGACGAGGATGATGATGTCTCATGAATTTCTTCTTTCTCAGCCGTAAGAGCTCTCTCGATCAAGATACCTTCTATCTCTCTTTTCCTCTTTTCTTCTCTCTCTCTGGGAGTGAGTTGAGGACAATCATAACTATAGTGACCAGGCTTGTTGCATGTATAACAAATATCTCCTCTCGTCTGCTTTTGGACTACTATCTCCTCGTCTGATTGGTGACTTAAGCCTTCTTGTCCGATCCATTTTCCTCTCATTTTCTGAACTCTTTTCCTCTTTGTCTGATCTCGTAGTTCCTTTGACCGGATCTGTCTCTCTTGTTTCTTTTATACTTCATTCTCGGCCTTTCATATCTTTTTAACAAAAGAGTCATTTCCTCTTTAATAGAAAAATCAGATGCCTTGGAGATCTTTTCAGATTCATCTTGATGAACAAATGCTACTGATCTTTCCAGATGTTGAAGATTCTCGCTTCATCCTCTTCATCTTCAATTTGAATGCCATATTCTAATGCCTTCATATGAGAAAACAAAGTGTGGTGTGAAATTGAAGATAGATTTTGAGTAGCTTTCAGAATATTAGCTTTCTCTCTCCATCTTTTGCTTAAAGACCTCAACACTTTATTATTGATTTCTTTCTGTATATGTTTTTCCCAAATCACCGCCTTGTTTAGTAGATTTTTCAGCCTAACATCCAGTTGATCAACAGACTCTCCTTCTTTCATCTTGAAAGTATCAAAAACATGTAGAACAGATCGCAATTTGTTTTCTTTGACCTCGTCGATCCTTCACAGATTCCAAAGAAGAGTTTTCCACATTTCCTTGGCGTCTTGCATCTCTTCACCTTTTCAATCCAATCCTTACTCAATGTTTCAATGATCTCTGTTCTAGCAACTTGATCCAGATTATGAATCTTTCTTTCATCACTTGTGAGTTCTGAGCTTTTCTTTTCTTGCCTCACTCTTGTTTGGTGATTCAGTGCCATTCTTGGTGCCTCCATGATAAAATTTAATAGGTCCTTCCTCAAGAACCTCCTCCATCCTATCATGGATAGCCTTGAGATGATTTTTCATCCCGAATTTCAAATAGTCATATTCTTCAATTGAGAAATCGGGTAGACTCCTTGATTTCTTGCTCTTGCCTGAAGACATGATAAGATAGGAAAACAAAACACTCTACAATCTTGTTAGTAGCACAATTTGTAACAATAAAGAAGATGAAGAAAATCAAAAATATTTCAGAATCTTGGTTAAGACCTAAAATCAATATCGCAACGCCTTAACACCGCTCCGATAACACTTGTTGGTCCTACTTAGTTGAGAATCTCAGAAAAACTTGAATTAACCTTCCAAGAAAAATCTAGAAGGGGGTTGAATAGATTTTTAGACTTTTAAAAATCTTTCAAACTTAATCAAAAACCCAAGTAGCACGGTGGGAAATTAAATTTAATCTCAACTTGAACAAGATCAAAAGCAAACCTGATAATCTTAGTTTTAACTTTGATTCTGAAATTAATCTTTGAATAATAACTGAAATTGGAAAGAAACAGATAAGTAAATCAAAGCAGAAAGAACACCCATTTTATAGTGGTTCGGATTATTAATCCTACATCCACTCTCCTTCTCCAACTTGAAGAAGGGACCTACTTACTACTTACTTACTTCCAATCGACTTACAACTTACACTTACAACTTTCTTCAAATCTTCAAAACTCCTAACTCCTTCTCTTGAATCTAACTATTACGGTGAGTAGTGGATTTCAAAGATTACAAGTAAAGTGTTCTATAAACACTTGAAACTTTATGAAAAACTCTTTTAAAAACTTGTGAATTGATTGTGATAGGAATCGAGTAGTGAATAATGTGTAAAATCAAATTTGCATAAGTGTGTTGAAAAACAAAAACAAGACCTATTTATAAGTTCGAAAAGACAGTTAGTTTGTTAGTCGAGTTTCTAACAAACTAAAACCTATTCAACAAACTTAATCTTGAAAATTGCTTCGCTCCTCACCTGATTTTACTCTACTCGTCTACTGACTTTGGTGAAGACTCGCCTTTCTTATTCTACTCGGCTTGTCTTGACCTCGTCCCGAGCTCTTCATAATTGTCTCCTGCAGATGACTAGACTTGAGCTTGTCTCGAGATGATTTGTAACCTTTAATCTCCAATGACTTAATCACCCTTGTCCTAGTCTGATCGGCTTAGTATAAGGACTTGATCTCCACTGTTTTTCGAGTTGTCCGATCATCTCGAGCCGCTTCTTTTAACTCATCAAAACTTTCATAGTCTAATGAGAAGGGTCATTCCTGGAGAAATCGAGGATAAGACCCATGAAAGAAGAACTTAAACCATGGCTCTAGGAAAGCCTAGGAAAGTGAACCTTAATTAGGTTCTACCTGAGAAAGGTCTCTTAAGGAGAAGCTAAGTTAAGGGATAGCTTGGAAAATTTAAGTTAAGCCTGTTAAAAGGTATGGACTGATCTAAACCTAGAAAAGGTTTTCTCGAAGAGAAACTATGTTGAATCTTCGAGAAAAGATTTAACTAGCCTTAGAAAGTGTGCCCAGCCAAGGGCAAAAATTGCTTAAAGAAAGATAAACTTCAAGCTTGGATAAAAGTCTTCTCAGAGAGTTTAAACCAATCCTACAAAAAGGATTGGGCGACTTAGAACCCAAGAAGGGTTGAGAAACTAGAAAAAAAAACCTAAAGAAGGGTGTTTACCTAACACAGCCCGAGAAGGGTCATGAGAGAGGAAGCTAAGGAGGCTTCAAACACTAAATCGAGCCTACAAAAATGGGCTGAACTTGCCTAGATTGGAGAAAGATAGGGTTTTCTGGCCAATTTCCTCGAGGAAACTAGGCTAAACCTAGAGAAGGGATAACCCTAAGCCTAAAAGAGCTACCCAGAGAAACTCTTAGACTACGAAGTCCAGGGAAAACTTGGAAGCCTAAAGCATAAACCTCTAGAGATGAAAAGGGGATTTTAAGAAAATGAGTTATCAACCTATGAGAAAAAGGATGCATTCACGCTACAAGCTAGTATTATGTTCCTAGTGCTTAAGTCATGCATACAAGCTAATAGCTTAAGGAGCTAGGCAGTTTGGAAAACATGCAGAGAAATTAGGCACGAAAATCACGAGATAAGAAACATGCAACTCCCGGCAAGGGAGGACATAAGCATACATGCAACAATAAGTTCCCAGCAAGGGAGGATAAACAATAAACATGAGAATAAACTCCCGGAGAGGGAGGAGAGGCATCCATTCACGATCAAAAGGCCCCGGCAAGGGGCCACCCGAGTGCAAAAGCAAAATATAAACTCCTAACGAAGGGGAGAGCAGAATTCAGTTGCTAAACCGGCATAAGAGAAAAAGAGAGAGGAGAATTCATTACAAAAAAGAAATTATTTTAGAAAAGTTAACTGGGGATCGGGGGTTCTTCCGCTTCAATCACAAAGTGGCAGCCATCTCCGCATCCTTCTCCAGAGCCCGAGCTATACATGTCTCCTCTTGGGAGACAGAACTTCCAGGGCCGGGGGCATAGAGGGGACCAGCGGGGGCATCTCTGCTGTAACAACCTCGGTTTGCACCGGATCGACAATCAGCTTGTTGAGGGTTGGGGACCACCAGTCCTCCTCGATCGATCGAGAGGAGTCACCCTTGAAAGAAGGGGGAGTAGGCATGGCCATGAGAGGACCCATCTTATTAAACTCCCCGAGAAGGGGATCGGCCTCGCCGCCGCAGTGCGTTGAACCCGTATTCATAAAAGAACCGGATATAGGGACTCATATCCCCAAGGAAGCTGGGATGAGTGAGGTAGTCCCTCTTGAGATTGGGCCACAAGCATGTAAGAATTGCTAACCGTGTTCGAGAATAAAAGAGAATCTTTAGACAGACCTCGCCCCTTCCACCGGGGCCTTTTGATGCACCCGGGACTCCTGTAGCGTGGTGCACCGCCAGTCATTAGTCTCTTTTTCTTCAGCCTCCCGTGCTGTCTCGGCTTTTGCCAGCTCGGCCTCAATCTTTTGATGCGAAGAGAGGCAAGAGTGGCCTTCTTCTTCTCCGCGAGGAGGAGTCCTCTAATTCCTTGAGGCTGCGGCGAGGGGAGAAGGTTAGAAGGGCTCCACAAGCTGGATAGCGGGATACCTAGCTGAGATACGAATGCACGCACCGTGTTAGTATTTATCTTGAGAATTGGATATTGGTAGTCGAATGAAACGAAGATTACAGGCAAAGTGGCTTGCGGCTGGTGTTGTTGTTGATCACGGGGAGGTGGACAAGCCTCTCACAATCTTCACAATATCGAGATCACCAAAAACTTATTGGCGAAGTACCGAGGAATAAGAATCGACGTCAATCGGGGTAGAGGAGAGACCACGATTGCGCCTGGTTGGATACTTACGACGAAAGGTATCTTTGGAGGAGTGAGCCACAGGTGGCGGAAGCTTTACCCTTGTGGGTCTTCGACCTCTTTGGAGGAGGGTCCTCGGGTTCCGGATTTTCTAAGGGATGCCGGGGCGGGCGAAGAAGGAGTTGCATCTTGAGCATCGGGCCCGTGAGGCAGAGGAGGTAACGCCGAATCGAGGAATCAACGGGATCTTCTAGGACCTTAGCGCCACAACATTTCGAAAATGTAAAGTGACATGAGTCAAGATCGATGTGATCATACTCTTAAAATACATAAAATAACAACAAGATAGTTACCATCATTTGGTTCGAGGGGGATCCTTATCGAGCTGAATTTAAAATGGGAAAGGACACGAGAATTGGAGTAGAGTTCGGGTAAATTAAAGTACCCATGAGCGTGAACATGGGCATTCAACGTCTGAATAACCCGACAATTAGTGGAAGAGGATATGTGATTAGAAGGAGCTGGAGGGGGATTTCGATAAATCCATTTCTAGTTATGGAAAGGCAATGGTTTATCCGGAGTGATGAAAACGAAATGATCACCCCACTCTTTGTTAATGTTGGGAATCTTACCAAGAAATGAGCATTTCCTTTTACCCTACTACCTGACGTAGTAGAAGGGTTCAGCGGTCTTGCAATTATACCGAGAAAAGAAGAACTTAGCGGATGGTCTCCCTCCATTTCCCTTGACAAGGATATAGAAGGAGATCATCATCCGGATGGTATTTGGAACAAACTGATTAAGAGGAACTCCGTAGAGATTTGAAAGCCGACATAAAAATTTCGGAGGAGGAAGGCGTAACCCAGCCTCGAACCAGGCTTGCCGTAAAGCTAAAGTTGGGAGTCGCCAAATTAGGATCGGCCCCGATCAGAAGAGATAGACTAAAACCCGATGTGATATAGTCACCGGAAAGAAGATCGGTTAGGGTTTTTGGAGATTTTTAGGGGCCAGCGAAGGAGCCCCCAGAACCTAACCCCATCCACCTCCGGGAGAGGAGGAGGAGACGGGAGGAGAATCCCTAGAGGGATTAGGGATTGGAGAATGGTGAGAACTTTGAGATGAATTTCGAGCGGTGGAAATGGTTCGAGAAAAATCGGATCTGCGACATTACTAGAAAACGTTCTAGGAGTGATCAAAAAGTGGGAAAAGAAAGTTTACCCTGGATAGTGGGAACGACTTGAGATAAAGATGGAGGAATGCATTCGCGGAGGGCTTGTGGAGAAGAAGTCCTAGCAGAGCGAGAATTTAGAGACGAAGAAGAAGAGAAAGCGGAACCGATTTGAAATAAAGAAGGAAATTAATGGGACGTGTATCGATGTACGAAAAATGAAGAGAGAATGCATGCTCGAGAGTCGAAGAGTCATTAGACTCCAACGATCAACGAGGGATGTATCCCGGAAAGCTAAAGGCTGCGGGGAGGATGTTCCAAAGTGAAGCTCCAGGAGGATGTCCCCAAAATTAAAATCTGCGGGGAGAACCGCCTAGTCTTCCTTACTCTAGTAAGCTCCGAAGTTGCTCACCCGAGTAGGGGGAGTGGTTGATGCGGATAAAAATGTCAGGCCCAACTACGTTTAGGGCCCAAGGATATTCAGCCCAATAGGACCCAATGACGTAACAAAATACCTTCGATATAGGGAAGGAAACGCGAGAGGGGCCCGAGCCCAGATCGACCGCAACAAGGTTGTAAAGCCCTCGAACCCACCTACGGGTGGGCCACGAGGCCCAAACCTAACCGCAGCCTAGGCCATGAAGCCTAAACCTAACCTGCAGTGGGGCTGCGAGGCCCAAACCTAACTACGAGATAGGCCACGAGGCCTAAACTTAACTACAGGCTGCGAGGCCCAAACCCGATTGCAGGTGGGCCGTGAGGCCCAAACCTAGCTGCAAGTGGGCCACGAGGCCCAAAGTAGATTTAAAGGGCATACGAGTGTTTGACCAAGCCCATGGCGGTTATTTATCCGATAAGACCGAGAAGTATGAGAAGTAACGAGTAGTTGAGATAATTAAGGCCCAAGTCAAGGGATATCTCCTATATTCCTTCATTGGATCGGGTCCAACCTCCATCCAGGAGGGAAAACGTAGGCATAATCAGATTTCTTGAGAGAAAAGATATCCACGCACAACATCGTGAGGAAACGTGCGGGATAGTGCCTTAAAACCGTGATGACGGTTATCACTCTTAACGTACATATAAATAAGACTTTCGAAGGGAGGTAACGGCATCAATCAACTATCACTCTTACTTAGCTACTTCCTACGTACTTTCTTGAGTGTTTTCCGGTGACTTGACTTGAGCGTCGAGTGCCTACGCGGAGAACCCTCCGGCGTATTTTTGCGAGTACGTTCGAGAAGAGCTAGGAATTCTGATGCGTAAAGGCTTTACCCACGTGGAACCCAGGTGGGGAAAAGGGCCCAGTCAATTTTTACGCATCACCGTCCAATTCCATCTACGGAGAGCATTCAACATGCATCAAATGAAGATCTGCTGCAACATCAAAGTTAAGTTATTATATTTATTTGTTTTATGTATCTTGAGTATCTTAAACCACTTTAGATCAATGGATTTTGATGGATTTAATCATTGGATTCTTGCTAGTTTTTATAGGACAATGTTAATCGAATTTTATTCATGTAAATAGCCTATTGAGTTCGGTTTATTTGCTTTGGGAATTGTTAATATGAGCTGCTATCGGTAAGTTGTTGGAATTGCTATGTGGTTTGTCATGTGTTGTTGATTATTTAAATTGCAATTCATGAAAGTTTTTTTGCTTCTTTGTGTTTTAGTTTGTGATCTTTTTTATTTTGTGATATTTTAGTTGTCTTGGTGTTTTATAATTGTATAGAATAGTTGGTATCATGCTAAATGTTTTAATTTTTTGTTCGGTCATTTAGTGGGTTTAGTTGTTGTTGGGTATGTTGATGGATAATTTGGCATACGACAGGTTCTTTTAGTTGCCTGATTTTTATTTATTTTTTTGTTTTTGGTCCACTATTTGTGAGACTTTTTGTATTTATTTTTGGATTAGGTCCTTAACCTTGAAATTGAGTTGTGATTTCTTTTCCCTTTTTTCTTTTAATAATATTTAACATATTTATCATCTTGACTATCTTAAAAGTTATATATGTACAAGAATGATATATTTTTAAATAAAAGTTGTTTACGTATAGTGCTAGTTTCAAGAAAAGGAATCGGGGTCAAACAACGGGAAAAGGAATTTTGAAGTATTATAATACTTACGGGAAGATGAAGATTGATGTGGATACATCAATAGGGAGGCCAATAAATGCGGATGAGTCTACGAAGTTAGCAAGTACAATTGGATTAATAACGAAAGATATTCTTCATGTACCTAACAAATGGAAAGATGTAGATGAGGTCCATGTATCGATGCACAGGTTTGATATATTGTTATTACCTTCTTGTACTCTAATGTGCATGTTTTATGTGAATTGTAGATGCACATGGATGTGAAGAACACCGATAAACTTAACGTGAAGCGAAGTCGATTAACATGATGAAAAAGCGATGCTCGACAACAACGTTTTGCTGCACAAGCACTTAGTAAGTATGCAAAGCTGTACAAGAGGCTAAGAATAACAAGCCATCTTTTTGTCCCAACAAAGACAAGTGGGAACAAGCGTGCGATTATTTTGCAATTGAAAAATTCAAGGTAGTTCTAGTCTATATAATTGTTGCTTTATGCTCAATACTTTATATTCAATGTCAAATCTCTAATTTTTAATGTTGTAATTATAATACTCTTGCAGCATGTAAGTGAGGTAAATCGAAATAACGAGACATAAAATGCAATGCAAACATATATCGGGAAGAAAGGCTTTTACGGTTCGATCGCATGAAATTGTGAGTATATAATAATCTATTTGTTTGCTAGTTTTAAAGTTCATTCATGTCTTGATATTTATTTTCTAGTTCCTACAACAATAACATTATGAATGTTCACATTATAAAAGCTGTTTTAGTGTGAGTTAAGCTGAAATATTTATGATTATATTTTGTCTATACATTTCAATTTTTAATTAATTTTCCAGTATCTAATTTTTTTTTAATTTTTTATCCATAGTCTCGTCAAGAGTTAGATGGAGCACCGTGCGATAGAATTGACTTATATGAGCGCACTCAACGCATGATGAAAGATGGATGGAAATCTAACGAGGCTAAGGAATATTGGGTGAGTCATGTAGACATATTTATAATATTTTAATTGTTCATCTAAGTTATTGTTGTGAGGCGGGTTGCTATTGGTTTTATCTTTTTTATTGTTGTTTGTATAGTTATTTTTCGGCCATTTAGTGTTATAGTGGTCTGATTAGTTTTTAGTCTACTTTTGTTTTTTTATTTTGTCACGAAAATCTGATTTTAGTGGGAGTTGATTGTTGTGCATAGTTATTTTTGGAAAATAACTGAATTTCTAATTCGGCCTCTAGCAATTCTTCCTTTTCTATAGTGGTCTGGCATTGTTTGTTTTTGGTCCACTATTTTGGGATACTTTTGTACTTGTAATTAGATTTAGTTTAATTAACCTTACCCCTGGTTGTGGCTCCCCCTTGAAAGCGGGTCATGGTTTTCTTTTCCATTTTCCTTCAATAATATTACTTATATTTATGATATTTTAGTTATGTTAATAAAATTGATGTTAAATTACTTTTATTTATGCTTAATTATTAGGAGAAGATGAAAAAAAAAAGCGAGAAGAGTACATTGAGCTCGGAATTGAGAAAAGCTGTAGATGAGATTGCCTTGGAGGTTTTGGGTCATGGTACAGGATATGTAAAAGGTCTTGGTAATGGTCCAAAGCCTCCAAGTAGGCGCAACACATTTTATGACTCATCTAGTCAATTAAGAGATGAACTAAAACACACAATAGAGAAATTGCAAGAGTCTGGCTCGGGCTCAAGAGTTTGAAGATCGGGCCCAAGAGTCTCAAGCTCAGTGCAAGAACTTAACTCACAAGTAACTGGTTTGAAAGATGAATTGTCTTCGCAAAGTGCAAATCTTTCTGTGCAAGGTGCAACTCTCACCAAACTTATAGCTTATTTGACCGAAAAAGGAATGAAACTATAAAGGTTAGCTTCTATTTTATTTACTTTGTTTCTTGGTGGTTTTTATCTTTTGCATTGCATGTGTTTCTTGGTTTCTTTTTCTTTATTCTTTCAATAATATTACACATATTCGATTAGCATTTACTTTTAATATTATTAATATAATATTTTTGGCAGTGATATCTACGAGAGAAGAATATTTTCATCGTCATTTGAAGTGAAAAGAAAGAACATCATGGACATAAGTTTTAAAAATATGTATTTTATATTCTTGTTTCATTTAATTACAAATATTGTTCGTCGTTTTCTAATGACTAGAATGAATTTTTTTGTTAATGCGAGACTAATTTTTATCTTTATTTTAGTTTTTGATGTATATATTTATCTTTTTATTTATTTAGTAATTGAAATTAGTTTATCACGATAATTTGCAAAAATCCTTATAAATTAATTGAATGTTATTATTATTTTGATATATATATAAAAATTCAAATAAATTATCGATAAAAGTAATTATTTCATGACGAATTATGTGTCACAATAAGCATTACTTTTTATGATGAAATAATATTTTGTCATTGTATGTTAACAAACGATTACGATATATGTTGTTGCTATACCAAATTTTTTTGTAGCGCTAATCATCTTCATCACCGAACAATATGTTATTATGACAAAAATATTTTATCACGATTTTTATATTTTTTAACGACGCAAAGTAATTTTGTCATTAAAGTCTATTTTTGGTGACAAAATGTGTAGTCGTTATATCATTATATATAATGACGATAAAACTTTGGTCACTTTAGTATAATTTTTTCATGACAAAAAAATTAAAATATGACAAAATATATATTGTCACTATATTTAAACTTTTAGTGATGATTTTTATTTCCGTCATCATTTTCAAATCATTTAGTGATAATAAAAATTTTGTTACTAAATCACATTCATTGGTGACAAATTATGTTGTCATTATATATGTACATATATAACAACGATACAAAATTTATCACCAAATCACACTCATTGGTGACAAATTATTTCGTTGTTATATTTGTCCATATATAACAACGATAAAAATTTATCATTAAATCACACTTATTTATGACAAATATTGTCGTCATTATATATGTACATATATAACAACGATCAATATTTTGTTATCAAATAGCAACTCTATGGTGATGAATTTTACAAATGATGACGAAATAGTTAAACTAATTGTGACAAAAAATAACGTCATTAAAATTTGACAAGTTCAGTAAAATATGGATAATCGTTACAAATAAGTTAGTTTTTAGTAACAATAACTCAAATAAATCGTGTAAAATTGAACTTTTAGTGACGACACACTATATTAAGTGACGAAATTGTGATGCCTAACGTGATGATTTATATGTCACTATAGATAAAATTATATAGTGATAATGACCTTTATCATCACCAAATGATAACTTTTCATGACAAATTATAATAGTGTCGCATTTACATAATACCACGCACTTACAACGACGATCTTTGCAACAAAATATTTTGTCACCAAATATTTATTGTGACGAAAAATGATATTTTAATGACGAATTTTTTCGTCGTGATTTCTCAAATTTCTTGTAGTGGTGACTAATATTCGTTCTTCGACCTCGATTGTCTTTCTTATACTTGTCTTCACTTTGGATTTGTCTTCGTCGATATTCGTCCTTATCCGATTCTTTGACTTCATCCGACTACACGTGTATCCTTATCTACCTTTTGTACTTAGTCTATTTACATATCTTTATTACATCAATTTGTCTATACAAGATCCCCAGTGGTCATCCTATTTTATATTTTAACACATCAAAACTAAATACAACTTTCTTCCTAACAATAGCCAATCGAGGTCATCTCCATCTTTAGCAACTAGACATGTGTCTTTGGGGCAACTATTAAAGTTAGCCACATAGAGTGCCTTGTCTAAGGAACCGTCTAAAATGTCACACTTATCCTTTGAAAATCTAACATTAAAACCTCTATCACAGAGTTGAGAAACAGATAACAAATTATGTTTCAAACCTTCTACATAATAGACTTGAGACACCTAGACATCACCTATAATTAAGGTGCCAACTTGGTTTGTCCGTAGTTAGTGTCACCAAATAAAACTTCGTGGACCATCTATATTCGGAAATTTGAGAGTAGCTTCCTTTCACAAGTCATGTGCTGAGAGCATCCACTTTGTCAATGTACCGGATGGATGCTAGAATTTCCTCTTTTAAAGATAGTCCTTGGGATTCTGTAAAGCAGTTAGGTAAGAGGTACCCTAGTGATCTTGGGTCCTTTAAGGTCAATAATCACTTTGGGTATCCAAACAAACATTTCATTGTTTAATAATAAGTCGATTGAAGTTATGCTGTCAAATCTGTCAACAAATATATCAGCTTTGTATGAAAGTTTGTTGAAATCAGATTTGGTGATCTTCTTGATCTTTTGAAACAAAGGATAGCATCTGCTTCTTCCATCAAAAGAACTATAATAAGAATTCCTCTTAATCTTGGTTCTTGGAATCCTCTTTATCGATTAGGATTTCTCATCGATTTTTACTTTTGATTAGGAGAAGTAATCCTCATCCGACTTTGTGGTTTCCAAGGTCCAATTTTAATTCTTTTGATGTATCGTGACTTTTACAAATTTCTTTAGTTTCAAAGTTTCGGCTTATTATTTTTATCATAACCAAGACCTCGTTTTATCATGAGATTTTTGTGAAGTTCTAAAAATGTGGTCTATGACTGATTGTGAGTTATTAAGTTGAATCATTTTGAAGACAAGCTTCTCATTAGTCTTCTTAATCGATCGATTCTCATTACATACCATTTCAAATTTATCTTTTAAAGATCTTAATTCTTCTTCTAATATTTCAGACAGACTAGCTGGTGTACTAGCCTCGGCTGAGGTAAACATTCCCCTTTGAATGTTTCCACAGACTGCAGTAGTTCACAACTTGTTTGCCTTTGATTAGAGTCTGAACCTGATCTTTTAAAGTTAAATTTTCAGTCTCTAATTGTTTATAAGCACTTAGAGACATTTTTATATCTTTCAAAAGTTCCTTGATCACGGTTTGATCATTATCCGAAACTGACTTATAAGACTCATTATCGACGAAGAATAGTAATCTACCTCTTTTACCATCGGATAGATTTCATCATAAGATCTGAAATCGAGGCGATGATGATGATAAAGATGATTTTCTTAATTCTCTTTCTTCAGCAAGAGGGGCTCTTTGATCTGCAGCGTCTATCTCTTTTATTCCTTTTCTCCTCTCTTTCTTTAGGAGTCGGTGGGGACAATCATAGCTATAATGTCCCGGCTTGTTACAGGTATAACAAGTTTCTCCCGATCCGATCTAGGACTATTAGGATTCTTCTTTGCAGGTGACTTGTACTTTCTTGTCTAATTTTTCCTTCTATCATCATATGTTGATTCTACATCGTCTTTCCTACGGATCTTGATCTTGATCTGTCTTTTCCTGCAAATTTCAACTTGTTACGCTTATATTTCATTCTCAAACGATCATACCTCTTAGTCGGTAAAGCCATCTGTTCTTTTAAAGAAAGATCGGCTCATTTTGACTCATTTACAGTTTGTCTTCCTTGTTAACAAAGGTTACTATCTTAGATGAGGTCTTGGATTCCATCTCATCTTCTTCATCCTCTACACGAATATCAAACTCATAACATTTCAAGTGAGAAAACAAAGTGTAATGACTCATGGTGGAAAGATCCTTAGTGGCTTTTATCAGATTTTCTTTTTCCCTCCAACGCTTGGTTAGAGATCTAAGGATTTTATTATTAATCTCCTTTTCGGTGTAAACTTTACCCAAGTCGGTGGCTCTATTGATCAGATTAGTCATTCTCATGTCTAGCTGATCAATAGACTCACCTTATTTCATTTTTAAAACATCAAATAGATGGAGGATAACTTGAAGCTTGTTCTCTTATACGATATGTGCCTTCGCACATATTAGCTAGGGTATCCCACATCTCTTTCGCAGTTTAAACTTTTTAATCTTTTCATACCACTCTCTACCGAGATTCACAATGATCTCATTCCTGGCCACCTTATCTAGATTGTGCACTTTTATTTCATCATTTGTCAATTCAGACACCTTTTCCTTTGTCTAAGTTTGTTAGGAAGAACGTTACAGTTAGTTTTGATGAGTTAAAATGTAAAATAGGATGACCAGTGAGTATCTTGTATAGGCAGTGATGTAGTAATTATATGTAAATAAAGCTAAGTACAAATAATAGATAAGGATACACAAACTATCGTAAGAGGATAAGAAGTCGGATGAGGACAAGGAATCGAGACGATGACAAGAAATCGACGAAGACATATTGAGGAAGACAGATAAGGTCAAGGGCAGTCATCTAGATTGAAGACTCGAAACATAGATGAGGTGAATCAAAACTAAGTAAAGACAATGAAGTGTTAGGAAATTCCAAGAAAATTCAAGAAACGGTTACAACCAACCATCAAGAAGTTACAAGAATCGAGTTAGTTTGTTACAACTAACTGAAACCCAATCTACAAGGAAATTACAACTACCAACAGAGATTTCTATAAATAGGGATAGAAACCAAAGTAGAATTAACTTTTGTAACTTCACAATTATTCACTTGCATTCTCTACACACGCTTAGCATTCAAAATATTGTAATCACACGCACAAAGCGTTCTATACGTTTCCGGTTCTTAGTGTTTGTAGAACACTTTTTAAAGAACATCTTCAAGCCATTGATATTCAGAAATTAGGAAGAAATTGTTGTAAGGCTGAAGATTCACGTTGTAAGTAAGTAAGAAGGAAGAAGAAAGACAAGAGTGAAGACCCTTCTTCGAGTTGAAGAAGGAGAGTGGACGAGGATTGTTTAATCCGAACCACTATAAATCGCTGTGTTCTTTCTTGTTTTCATTACTTTTTTGTTCTTATTTATTTCTAAATTGTTAATCAAGTAAAATTTCGTAATTACAATCAGATTTGTTATCGGTTGCTTTTGATCCAGCTTAAAGTTGAGTTTTAAAAATGATTTCCATTGTTTAAACTTTGGTGTCTTGAATTAATTTTCTAAGATTTGAAAAAGTTAGAAAATCTATTCAACCCCCTTCTAGATTTTCCCTAGAAGGTTGTTTCAATTTATCTTTGATATACTCAACTTGTGGGACCAACAAGTGGTATCGAGAGCAGTGTTGAGTCATTACGATATTGATTTTAGGTCTTGATAAAGATTAAATTAAGTTCTTGATCATCTTCTTCATCTTTATTTCACTAACCTTGCTACTAACAAGTTTTTGTTAAGTTTTTCTTTGTTTCATCATGTCATCCGTAAAAAGCAAGAAGTCTAGAAGCTTGCACGAATTTTCGATCGAGGAATATGATTACTGGAAATTCAGGATGGAGAATCATCTCAAAGCAATTCATGACAGAATGGAAGAGGTTCTTGAAGAAGGACCTATCAAGTTCTATCATGGAGGGACCGGCGATGGTGCTGCTAGCAGTAGAGACTAGAGTTAGACGGGGAAAAGAAAAGTTACGAACTAACTAGTGATGAAAGGAAAATTCACAACTTGGATCAAGTGGCTAGAACCGAAATCATAGAAACTCTAAGCAAGGATTGGATTGAGAAGGTAAAGAGGTGTAAATCTGCTAAAGAAATGTGGGAAACTCTTGCTTTGGAATCTGTGAAGGATCGGATCGAGTCAAAGAAAACAAAGCTGCAATCGGTATTACATACTTTTGACACTTTTAAAATGAAAGAAGAAGAAACCATTGATCAACTAGATGTTAGATTGACTAATCTTCTTAATAAAGCAGTGATTTGGGTAAAACCTATTCGAGAGAAAGAAATCAACAACAAGGTCTTGAGGTCTTTAAGCAAAGGTGGAGAGAGAAAGCTAACATTCTCAAAGCCACTCGGAATTTGTCTTCAATTTCACATCACACCCTATTTTCTCATCTTAAGGCATTAGAATATGATATCTAAATCGAAGACGAAGAGGATGAAGCTGAATCTTCAACATCCGGGAAGACGGTTGCGTTTCTTCATCAAGAAGAATCCGAGAAAATTTCTAAGGCATCCGATTTATCGATTAAGGAAGAAATGACACTTTTAATGAAATGTTATGAGAGGCTCAAAATGAAGTACAAGAGAAATAAGAGAGATAGATCAAGCCGAAGAAGTTACAAATCGGATAAAGAAGAAAAGAGTTCGGACAATGATAGGAAGAAGGATTAGACTAGAAAGCACAAATCACCAACTAGAAGAGGAGATGGTAGTCCGTAGACAGACAGAGGAGATATTTGTTATACATGCAATAAACCTGGTCACTATAGCTATGATTGTCCTCAACTCACTCCTAGAGAGAGAGAAGAAAAGAGGAAGAAGCGAGATAGAAGGTATCTTTGACCGAGAGAACACTTCTTGCTAAGAAAGAAGAAGTTCATGAAACATCATCATCCTCATCTTCATCTGATTTTGGGTCGATGACGACATCCGTTTAATGGCAAAAGAGGTACACTATTACTCATCTTCGGATAATGATTGTGATAACTTATCTGAAACTGATCCTAGTCTTATTAATAAACATTTGAAAGACTTAGAGACTGCTATATCTGCATATAAACAGATAGAGACTGAAAACTTTAGGTTAAAGAATCAAATTACTAATCTAACTAAAGTCAATCAGACAAAGGATAGTGAGAAACTAGACCGCTCATTCAAGGGGAATGCCGGACTAAGACTATCACTAGCACCAAGACAGGATAAGTTAGAAAAAGAATTGGATTCTTTAAAAATAAAATTTTCAAGCATCTATTACTGAGAATGAGAGTTATAAAAGAACTTTAGGACTTTTAAATAACACTCGAGACCACAATAGATAAGATCTTCAACACTTCACAAAAGTCTAATGACAAGACTGGATTATGTTTTGATAGGAATAAGAAAAATGATCCCATAAAACCTAGAGTTTTTGTTAAAGCAACTAAACCAAAGGTTGAGACTAGATTTAGTCCTTGCAAACCTAAGGAACTAATCACCTCATCCGACACTTCGAGAAAAGAAAACACGAGACGAGGAAAGTTGCTCCTAAGGCTAAACCAAAGACTAAGACAAAGTCTTATCCAAGGTATAATGGCTTTGATGGAAGAAGTAACACATATCCATTTTTACCAAGGTATAAGACAATTTCAAAAGATCAGTTAAACAAGATTGATCTTGAAAGTCTTATCTTAGTAGATAGATATGGATGTAAACTTCAATCTATGGTTTTAAGGAACATAGATATATTTGTCTGGATACCTAAATGTCAACTTAACATGAAAGGACTCAAATTACAAAGGGTACCTAAGAACTAAATCTGTGATTGCAGGAAGACAAGAAGATAGTAGAAAGAGGAGACATTCTTGAGGTCATTTGGTACATTGACAGTGGTTGTTCCAAGCATATGACCTATGAAAGACGCCTTCTTTCTAACTATCACCCATAGACGGTCCGAGAGTAATGTTTGGAGATAACAATTATGGACTTACCAAAGGTGTAGGGACATTGATGATAGGTGATATTCAAGTAAATGAAGTCTACTATGTGGAAGGATTGAAGCACAACTTATTATCGGTTTCACAATTTTGTGATAAGGGGTTAAGTGTCAAATTTACTCATAATGCATGCTATGTGCTAGATGGTATTAATGAAAATATATTATTAGCTGGAGTCGTACAAGGTAACATTTATGTTGCTAACTTTAAAAGTTGTCCTAAAGATACTTATCTCATTGTTAAGAGTTCGGATGATTTAAGTTGGCTATGGCATAAACGTCTTGGCCACTTAAGCTTCAAAACTCTTAACAAAATTGCAAGGAAATCTTTAGTAAAAGGACTCCCGATAAAGTATTTTCAAAGAACCATATGTGTGATTCTTGTCAAAAAGGAAAACGGACTAAAGCTTCTTTTAAAACAATAAGTAGTCCTTCTTCGTAAAGAATTTTTGAACTTCTTCATATGGATCTTTTTGAGTACAGTAACACCTCTCGGCTTCAGCGGAAGAAAATATACTTTGGTAATTATTGATGATTTTTCAAGATTTACAGGTTATTTTCTTACATAAGAAGAATGAGACTATGATTAAAATTCCAATTTCTTAAAAAGGTTCAAAATGAAAAAGGACTAACTATTGTTAAGATTAGAAGTGATAAAGGTATCTGAATTCCTTAATAAGCTTGTCACTAACTCATCTTGAGAATGACATAGCTCATGAAACATCTGCCGCCACGGACACCACAGCAAAATGGAGTAGTTGAAAGAAGAAACGAGGACTGCGAAAGAGGCGGCTAGAACAATGTTATCCGAGTACAACACTCCTCACGGGTTTTGGGCGAAGGCATTAATACGGCTTGTTTTGTTCAAAATAGAAGTTTGATTGTTAAAGATAAATGCAAAACTCCCTATGAAATTTGGAAGGGAAGATCCCCCAAAATTTCATATTTTCATATATTTAGTTGTAAATGTTTCATTCACAACAATGGTAAATCTCAATTAAAAACTTTTGATGCCAAGATAGCGAGATGGAATATTCTTGGGAATACTCATATGTATCAAAAGCATATAGAGTTTTTAATAAGACAACCTTGTGTGTAGAAGAAACTCCACATGTTGTATTTGATGAATCTTCTTTTGAGTATAGTAAAACAATAGACATCACAAAGATATCGGATGATCTGAATCAGATGACTATCAAGAGATCAACTATAAAGTTCTACAATCAAGAATCAGACTCGGATGAAGAGAAAGAACTAGATTCAAACAAAGAAAAAGAACACGGAAGCTCTTCCTCTCGGTGATCGAGACAACCGATTGCCACGCAGATGATCGGGTAGAATCATCAGAAGGTAACATAGAATCATCGAAATAAATATTTCGCACAAAACTTCATCCATTGTAAAAGACAAGGGTAAGAAAGTAATGTCATATCATCCAGTGAGCAGAGATAATTGGAGATTTAGACTCGTGTTCGACAATGACCCAACTAAATCAAGATTGCATGTTCGGTTGCTATGTGTCATTACTTGAACCTAAATCTATTCTTGAAGCTCTAATCGATTCCAACCGGATTAACGCCATGCAAGAAGAACTAAATCAGTTTCAAAGACAAGATATGTGGGAGCTTGTTGAAAGGCCTCATCATCAAAAAGTCATTGGAACTAAATGGGTCTTTAAAAACAAAAGAGATGAAAACAATATTGTGGTTAGAAATAAAGCCGATTAGTTGCTCAAGGGTATTCACAATCGAGAGAGGATTGATTATGATTAAACCTTTGCACCGGTAGCTCGTCTGGAAGCCATAAGATTATTTTTAGTTTATGCAGCTTTTAAAAGATTCATAGTTTTTCAGATGGATGTTAAGTCGGCATTTCTTAATGGAATCTTAGGCGGGAAGTTTATGTAGAGCAACCTCCTGGTTTTGTCAAAGGAGACAAGGTTTATAGATTAAGGAAAGCTCTATATGGACTTAAACAGCACCTAGAGCATGGTATGATACTTTGTCTGATTATTTAATTCAAAATGGTTTTGTAAAAGGTAGGATTGATATAACTCTTTTGAGAAAAGAATTTGGTTGTCGGTTATGTTGATGATATGATGATATTATTTTGGATCAACTAACATATCTTTGTGTGAAGAATTTAGTCATCTTATGAAAAGCATATTTGAGATGTCCATGATGGGTGAGATGACCTACTTTCTTGGACTCCAAGTCAAGCACAAAGAAAGGAATACTTATTAATCAAGCCAAATACACAAAAGATCTCATTGAAAATTTTGGAATAGGTACCGTGAAGCCAAGATACCTATGATGACAAACTTTTCAATGGATCCGCATTTAAAAGGGGGAAGATACGAGATCAAACCGAGTATCGAGGTCTAATTGGTTCATTACTATATTTAATCGCTAGTAGACCTGATATTTCTTTTGCGGTTGGAGTCTGCACGGTTTCAAGCTAATCCTAAAAGAAGTCTTCTTGAAGCAGCAAAGAAAATTCTTAAATACTTAAAAGGTACATAAATGTTGACTGTGGTATCCGGTGATGACAATTTCGAGTTGTCTGGATACTCGAGACTTAGATTTTGGTGGGTGTAAGATAGATAGAAAATCTACATCTGGTACTTGCCTATTTCTTGGTAGTAAGCTGATTTCATGGTTGTCTAAGAAACAAACCTCTGTAGCTACTTCCACAATCAAGTGAGTATATGGCAGTGGAAGTTGTTGTTCACATGATCTGGATTAGTCAACAGCTAAGGGACTATAATATTATCACCAAAGATGTGCCAGTCTTTTGTGATAGTAATAGTGCCATAGCTATTACCCGAACCGATCGTACATACCAGATGCAAGCATGTTGACATAAGACATCATTTCATTCGAGATCATGTTGAGAAAGGTGATATCGACTTGAAAAGATTCTAAGCGATTTTCAAAGAGCTGATATCTTGACAAAACCTCCGCAGAGACAAGGTTTAAAGAACTATCTGTAGAATTAGGATTATTAGATGCTTCTTTAGTCATTCTATAGTCTTATCTTATGTTGTTCATTCTTTGTCTTTCTCAATTAGTTTACTATGTCTAGAAAGAAGTATCGAGCAGTAGAGGATCATATGGAAAATCATAGAGCTGATATCATTGATCTCCATAAAAGGAATCAAGAATCAAGGATTAATTCATTGATCTTAGACCAACTTGATACTTACTTATCGACATGAAGTAATCTGAGACAAATACATACTAGTCATCTGTCTTACACATACAGATGAGTATATGTACCTTGTCCGAGTTACTCACAAAAAGTTACTAATGAGTTGCCTAAGTGTTTTGATTTCGGAAGAAGCGAGGTTGGATAAACATTTCTCAAACATAATGACAAGGGCTCCTTATCCAAATAATCATGAAGCAGAATGATGTAATCAATTCGCATAAGGTGAAACTATCGGGAAGTATCTTCTAAACTATTTCACTTTTAATAAAATTATGCATATTAGTTCATATAATTAATATATGAATTTAATATCATAATCTTTTTATTTCTTCATAAATGAATGTACTCGGTTTATTAAAAAAATATTTTGTTTTACAAAATAAAAAGATAAGGGTTCCAATTTTGTTTTTATTAAAATTTGTGTACTTTTCATTTTATCTTTCCAATTAACTGAAAAGTAATTCTCAAATAAGTAACTCTGTGTCGTGAAAGAAGTTACTACGGACAGAAATTTTATCAAATTAAGTTTTTGAATTATGCTTTGAAGTAACATTCACGCTGAAAATGGAGGCGGTTTACGAAATATGAACTATCGAAGTATCACGCGACATATTTAATATTATTCTCTCGTTTTCAAAATTAATTGTCATAATTACATTAATGGCGATTCGAAAGCCTATTTACACTTTTTTAGGCAATTATGAGTTTTATAATTGTTTATTATTATATCTTTCCATATAAATAGGAGTACGTGTGCATAATTTCATTTACGCACACATAAAACTCTTTCCACTTTCTCTCAAACTTTTCCTTTCCCTCCCAAATTCTTATACACTCTTCAATGGCGGAAACTAAGAAATCAAACATCAAGTATGAATATGATCTCTCCTCTATCGAGAGACAAAACAAAGTCTGAAATGTATGTCGATCGGGATATTTCCACCGATCCCGAGACCAGAGAAATACTACGATTACTCGAGTCTAGAGGATTAAAACAAGATTGCACGATGAAGCCTTCAAGGAACTTAACCCTTGATGATCTCTTTGCTGAATTTCTAACAAGGGCGAAAGCCACCGAAACCGGTTTAGAATCCCAAATTTGAACCAAAGGGAAGAAGAAGAAGGTGGTGGTATCGATTGAAGATTTGGGTGAAATCTTCGGGTTAAGCAAGGTTGGGAAAAATTCGTTTCACCTACAAAGCATCAAAGTATTTGGAGAGTTTCCATTTAATGGCGAGGAGAACTCACCAAGATACTACCGCAAATCTGAAAAGGCCGATGTTGAAACGGCGGTATAGGTTGTTGATGTTGATCCTAACGAAGTGCATATTGGGTGAGCAGCAAAGCCACGATGGCCACGACAAAGCCGAGACTATGTTGCCTTAGGGCTATATTCGACGAGTCGAAGTTAATTAGGGTCGGTGGTCTATTCAAGGTTAATGGAGGAGAAAAAGAGATTTGTCAAAACCCCGAGAATCAACGAAGCTAATGAGATGGTCCTTAACAAAAATCACAAGTATGATGGCGAGAATCACCATCATCCTTGAACACAAAGCTGAGTTCGAGACAATCTTGATTGGAAGGAAGGAGTAAAGAAGTACACCAAACAGAAGGGGTTATTGGTCAAAGATGAAAAGATCTTTGGACCATCCGATTCGTAAGGAGATGAGGTCGCCCCACTCCACCACCCGGCCTGAGAAGAAAAGGGCTGGAAAAGCCAAGGCTAAACAAGTTGAGACTGTGTTGGAGGATGAGTCCTTGTCTGCTGAGACAGAGGAAGAAGAAGAGGAGGAGGAGATGAAGACAGACTTCCCAAGGGGGAAGTGTCTCGGCAGAGGCTGTGGGTGTGTCGAGGACAAGGAGAAAGGGTGGACATCTCATCCGAAGATGAACAAGAAGAAGAGCCACTCAATCATCATCATCATCTTCCTCATCCGAGGATAAGAACCCCAACCCTCCACATCTCAACTTTGACGATGAAGAGGCGGACAAGACCGCCGCCTCCGAGCCTCTAAAGTGGTCCACTCCCAAAAGTCTAAGACAACCACAACCTACAAACGATCCATTCTCTTTCCTTTCCTCATCCCAAATAGAACCAAACCTATACCTACATCGCCTAAATCCCTCCTGGAGAGATGGGAGCAACCGAGCTCTCTCTAAGGATTGTTGGAGAGAAATTTCTACTAAGGAAAGAATGCCCTAGTAGATGAACCCGATCTACTAGGAGAACTTGTTGATGTCTGGTTGATGAGAAGAATAAGGATAGGGTCGTTCAAGAAAGCTGCTATCCTTATAGCCGAAGCGAGGAGGAAACAACATGTCTCGTATGGGAGAAACAAGTTCTTAAAAAGGCTCATCTCAAATCATTCCTTGAAATTCTTTCGCTTATTTCTTTGACTACATCCTGCAAAGGGTGTACCTCGAAGATATGCAACCGGAAGAGGTGAAGGAGAAGGAGGTCGAAAAGGGTAAAGGCGAGGAGAAAACAGTGAAGAGGAGTCTGGGAAAGAAACAATGGTGGAGAAACTGAGGAAGTGACCGGTGGAGCTGCTGATGAGCCACTGAAATGGATACGGTGAGGAGGCACAAAGCGAGCAAGTGTCGTGGCAAGTACAGCCGAGGTAGAATCGAAGTGCCAACCTCATCGATGCATTGGGAAGATTCTCCTCCAGCTGCGGTTGAGGTTGAAATTCCAATCGAGGAGATAGATTTAACTCTATCTTCTCCATCCGAAAAAACTGTCTTGCCCTCTACCTCTGCATACGTATCCGAGGTGGAAGCTCAAAGCCGAGGTAGCTAGTCCGAAGAGAGCCTCGTCTGAGTGCTTTTCATTTCGTTCCAAGTGTCATTACATCATCTATCAAAGAAAACATAGAAATTTGCTATTCACAAAAAGACAAAAATAGACCTCTACTTTTCCGGCATCGACACGAGGAAAACATGGCCAAGGTTAAGCAGATTGTCTTTGAAGAAGAGAAGGCTCAAGGAGAATGGGTCGGACAGAATGTTCTAAATGCATATTCTCAAATCGACACACTGCTGAGGACCAGTCAAAGAATCATGGACTGCGAAGGAGGCGTCCTTTTCTCGGGTGTTAAAGATGAGCCCGCCATGGAGAAAGATAGACAGACAAATATTCTCAAGCAATATCTGGAAGGAGAGTTCGCACAAGCCGAGGTAGCACATAAAAAGAGATATGATCAGCTAGAGCGAGAAACAGATTTGTTAGGAACGAACTTTTGGGCCAAAATGAACAAGTAGCCACTATCTCGCAATACCCGATTTGTTGATGTCAAAAAGGGGAAAGTAGTGAGCTCAAGAAAAGAATAGATGTTCAAGATGACAAGATCCTGGCATTAAACCTCAAGCTAGAGGAACTGTCTCAAGAATTGCTAAAGTCCGAGGAAGAGAGGAAGAAGGCAGCAGACAAGAAGTCTCGGAGAATTTTGAGGAGACTCGGAGAAGGAGAACAAAGGCAATCAATCCACCGAATCCGAGCCTCGAAACTGAAAGCAACCGCAAGAATTACCGCCGCTGACCCTATCCCCATCCGATCAATTATATCTCTCTCATCCTCATCTATGCCACTGGGAAAGCCAAAAGCGTGAGCGAACCAAAGACCCAGCCGAGATAGAAGAGGAAGAGAAAACTACGAAGAGGAAAAGGGAAGAAAATGAGAGATATAAGAGAAGGGATGCCAAGAAGAGGAGGGAGCAGGAGAAAGCGGTGGCAAATTCTATGATAGAAAACAGAGGAGGTGGGTTCGAGACAAGTCGAGATGAGCATGGAGCAGAGATCTTGAGACCATTTCATAGAAGCGATGTAGTGCCCAAGGAGATCTTGCTAATGGGAGATCGGGAGATGTGGAGATCTTATGAAGCAGAGTGGATTTTTGCCTTCCACGTCTGCAAGAAGATCAAGTGGGGACTTGAAGAAAACATCGCCTTCCATGTCTGGTTGGAAGAAAAGGACTCAAAATTCTATCAATACTTAATCGACCTTGCTCACCGAGAATTCAATGCCGACGTGGTCGCACCCGCCTATGCACCGATGGAACCTCGAGAGAATAAGAGATGGTAAATTGTACCATGAAAAAATTAAGCGGTGATCATAAAGCGAAGCCGAAGGCGACTTAGGCGAAGGAGGGAAAACGATATCTCTGAAGAAGAGGGTCTTCGACGGTAAAGTATACCGAGAAGAAGACAGGTGGTACGACTAGGTCTTTTCTTATACTCCATGTCTGTTTACTGGAAATTAATATGGAAGAATGTGCTAGTTTTTGAAAAATCGAAATACATGTGAATATTGTTAGGATGTATACTATAAGCCTAGCTTTTGTATGAACATCTTTTTGAGTATGAACATCTTTTTAATATAAGATTCATTATGATCAAAATACTTATTGTTTATGATTGTTATATATATCATTATTTTATCCGGGTTAATCTATACCGTAGATAACATGGTGTGTGGTGTCACACGTAAGATTATGCTATCGAGTTCCTTATAGATTATAAATAATAGCTCACAACCAAGTTGGATTTGGACAAACCATTGGAATGGTTGTAGTGTAATTTGGTATTAGTCTATCTTGACTATAAAGTTACACTAGTACATTTTGTATGTATTGAGCAGACCATATGAGGTTGTTCAATTTGTATGACTATATAAAAGAACAAGACCTCTATTGTTATGGACGTCTTCTTAATCCCTATATAATAATGGGCACGTGTACTCAATGTATGTTTCTTTGATTTGCCAATGGGTGAGATTTATTAAATCAATAGGCTCGGTGAATTGGGAGATAGCATTGTTTATATGGTGTGATGTTGATTATAGAAGGAATCCGTGTCCTAATTATTTAGGATGATGATGTCCCCTTGAGGAGCTCATAAAGATTATTATGTAAACCCTGCAGTGGATTTAATCCGACATAATAATAAAGATGAGTGGTACTACTCTTGGAATTAGATATAAATTAATTAAGTTGTCGTAATTTAATTAATTTATGGACATTCGATATCTTAAACACGGGAAATAAACGTACACATAATAAAGGAGCCCATATTATAATATGGGATTAGATTTGTAATTCAATTATAACTCTTTAGTGGACTGAGTTATAATTGATGGGCTTAAGTAAAGTGTTCGACCGAACACAGGATTTTTGGGCCCATCAGAGGCCCAACCCTAATTCCTCCTTAGGGTCCCTGTTGTAGCCTATAAATAAACTCCTAACATCGAGCCTCCAGCGTGTGAAAAATGTGAGATCAGAGAGGCGGATTCGATTCCTTGGAGGATCGTCGACCACTCGACGTCCAAGGGAAAGGGATAGGAATACGGCGTAAGACCGTGAGGTTCGAGGCTCATCCTTCAATCGCAGCTTCGACCTTAGAACTGGTTTGTCTTCACCTATTACGGTGAATAAAGGTACAATTCTATCCGCTGCGTTTATGTGATTACGATCCCGAATCGATAATTTCATAGAGTCGGCGATCGGTGGTTCCAATAAATATATGGTTGAACTACTCTCGAGAAATTGGTTGTTTAACTAACTTGTTTTAACCTTCGTCTTCTAAACAACTCTTGGTATAATTAAATTGACTATAAATTCATAACACCAAGTCATCTCGTAACACTCCTGATCTTAACTATCATGTTTGCTTCGTTTATCCGACTTTAATCGCCTTATTTGAAGATTCTTATTGCTCGATTATCTCGACTATGATTATCGACTCTGAAGTTTATTGCTCTAATTATCTCGATTAAGTGATGTGTTTGTATATTTTGTAATATTCTTATCTTTTGAAACTACTAACACATTTCTTTTCTTGAACTATGTTTTAACATCATCAAAAAGGGGGAAATTGTTAGGAAGAAAGTTGCGATTAGTTTTGATGAGTTAAAATATAAAATAGGATGACCAAATTGAGTATCTTGTATAGGCAATGATGTAGTGATAATATGTAAATGAAGCTAAGTACAAATAATAGATAAGGATACACAAACTATCGATGAGGATAAGAAGTCGATGAGGACAAGGAATCGACGATGACAAGAAATCGACGTAAACAGATTGAGGAACACGAGATGAGGTCAAGGATGACAAATGCAGTCATCTAGATTGAAGACTGAAATACGAGATGAGGAGAATCAAGACTAAGTAAAGACAATGAAGTGTTAGGAAATTCCAAGAAAATTCAAGAAATGGTTACAACCAACCATCAAGAAGTTACAAGAATCGGTTAGTTTGTTACAATTAACTCAAACCGAATCTACAAGGAAATTACAACTACCAACGAGAGATTTCTATAAATAGGGATAGAAACCAAAGTAGAATTAACTTTTGTAACTTCACAATTATTCACTTGCATTCTCTACACAGTTAGCATTCAAAATATTGTAATCACACGCACAAACGTTCTATACGTTTCCGAGTTCTTAGTGTTTGTAGAACACTTTTTAAAGAACATCTTCAAGCCATTGATATTCAGTAAATTAGGAAGAAATTGTTGTAAGGTGAAGATTCACGTTGTAAGTAAGTAAGAAGGAAGAAGAAAGATAGTAAGTGAAGACCCTTCTTCAAGTTGAAGAAGGAGAGTGGGCGTAGGATTGTTTAATCCGAACCACTATAAATCAGTGTTCTTTACTATTTTCGTTACTTCTTTGTTCTTATTCATTTCTAAATTGTTAATCAAGTAAAATTTAATTACAATCAGATTTGTTATCGGTTTGCTTTTGATCGGGTTAAAGTTGAGTTTAAAAATGATTTCCATTGTGTAAACTTTGGTGTCTTGATTTAATTTTCTAAGATTTGAAAAAGTTAGAAAATCTATTCAACCCCCTTCTAGATTTTCCCTAGAAGGTTGTTTCAATTTATCTTTGATATACTCAACTTGTGGGACCAACAAAGTTCGAGACTGCGAGTTGCTTGCTCCATCACTTACACCACCAAGGTAAAATTTGATTGGTCCTTCGGATAAAACATCTTCCATTCGAGGATGAATAGATTTGAGATGATTTTCCATACAAAACTTCCAGTAATCATAGTCTTCAATCTTAAAATCGGAAGATTATTGACCTTTCTATCATCACTCACGCACATGATTAGTAGATAACAAGAAAAATCAGCGAGGATTATTCAATAACAAATCATTTCACGATTTTGAAAAAGCAGATCACTTTAACCAAAAGAAATATTCGAGCAGCTTTTAACACTTCTCGATACCACTTGTTGGTCCCGAGATTGAGTATTTAGTGAAAACAAGCAAACCTTCCAGAGATAATCTAGAATGGGGGTTGAATAGATTATCCAAATCTTTTGCGTAATTCGATTATCAATTCAAGTAATCAAAGTTGAACAGTGGAAACAGCTTTTAAACTCAACCTTTGAATTAAGATCTAAAAGCAATCTGAAATAAATTTGTTTGAACAACATATTATCAATAGAAATAAATACGTAAAGTAAATGACACACGATTTATAGTGGTTCGGATCAAAAGATCCTACATCCACTCTCCTCCTTCAACTTGAAGAAAGGTCTCGACTCACTTACTTACTTACTTACTCACCGATGATTACAATTACAAAGATTGATGATCTTCTTCTTCAATCTATTTTCAAACTATCAATCTAACTAGACGAACTAAGAATTACAATGCAGAAAAGTGTTTTGAAGATATACGTAAAAGTATTTTTAAACACTTGAAAAATTAAGAAAACTTTTAAAAACTTGTGAGTGCTTATAGAGAATGTGAATTTCAGTAGTAAAGAGTGCTAAGAGTTCTTCTAAGAACTGTGCTTACTTCTATTTATAAGCCCTTAAAATGGTTAGTTTGTTGTAACAAACTAAAAACCGCTTAACAAACTTTTCTTTAAAAGCGACTTGACCTCGGTTGATCTTGAGTTAGTCGTCTGCTCTTTGACTTGGTGAAAACTCGTCTTTCTTATTCTACTCAGTGGTCTTGAGCTCTTCATTATTCTCTTCAACAGATGACTTCTTCAAGACCTGTCTTCGGATGACCTCTTTCTTCCCGTCCTCACCAATTCATTTGTCTTACCTAGTCGATCGGCTAGTATAAAGCTTACTACATCACCGGTCTATACAATTTCAGTTGGTTATCTTATCTTCATGAGCTTGTCTAGTCTATATATTTTAACTCATCAAAACTAAAAACACGATCTATCATCTATTGTCATTTCTTTCAAAGTATTCGAGTAGACTCCAACTTCTTTTTTGTTTATGACAGTTGGACTCATAATCTTTGCAAACATTGTTAGATGTACTTGTATTTTCTACACAAGAACTTGTGAAATAATTAATCTAGGGATTTTTCAATGTTTTCTCAAATGTTGACACATTTGATTCAACATCGAATCATCCAAGAAATCATCAAGTGTATCATCAAATACAATTCTTATAAAAATGCATATTCTTTATTTTTATTGGAATTATCTTCACAGTCAAACTCATCACTTAAAGTAGCATTGAAGTTTACCCTTTTTCTCAAAAGAGTATTTGCACATTCATTAGCATAATGACCAAAACCAGTAACAAGCATCACATTTAACATTTTTCCTATATTCTGGACCTTTGAAATTAGAAATTTTCTTTTCGCATTCCCTTTGAGAAAAAATTATTTCATAGGTTTTCAAAATACTTATCAACTCATTTTAAGTAATGGAATCAGTATTGTTGGCTTCCTCAATAGCACAAATTTTAGTATCGAAATGATTTGAAATCTCGGTAATTCTCTCATTGTATGAGGATATAGTCTCATCTTTCCTCATCCTTAAATTCTCAAACTTGGTTCTAAGCATCCTCAACTTTGTCTTTCAAACACTTTCAGATCCTTCGCAATGTTCTTGTAATCTCTTTCATGCTTCTTTTGCAGACACACGCTTAGCCCTCTCCAATGATCTACCTCAAAAACCAGATTTTTTTGTGTCACGTCGGCGCCACCTCAAAAGCAAAAAACCTCAAAAGCAAAAACCTCTACCTCCAAAACAAAACTCCTCCCCAACAATATACCCAAAAAGTAGATTTTTGGGGGACCCACCTCAATTTTCTATTTATCTCATTTATATTTTAATTTATAAACTATAGTTATTATCTATTTTTTGGATAAATAATAAATAATTAGATATTTCGATTATCTTAATATTTTATTAAATTTCGGAAAAAAATCCAAAAAAATTATTAATTTTTTATTACATAAAAACGTAATAATAAAATTGAAAAAACACACATTACTTAAAAATCCAAAAGCAACAACGTAAATTTCGTAATGACCAATTTAGTATCTAGTTAATTATTTCCTGATTGGGCCCAAACATACTCAATTAAATCCTGTCGAAGTTGGAGATGTTTCTACTTATCTCGTAGTTGAACACCTCTCCCGACGTAGTCATTGAATGCTCCAGTTGATCCTTGACTTACTTGTGGAGGCGGAATGGAGTAATTGGGATCATCGGACCAATCGGTCAGCCGCATTTCCTTCATCTTCGATTATCATATTGTGTAAAATAATGCAAGTTAGCATTATATCCTTCAAGTTATTCTTGTAGCGAAGCGACTTGGGCCGCTAACCATTGCCCAACGTTTTTAAGCACTCCAAAGACTCGCTCGATATCCTTTCTAGCAGCCTCTTGCAGTTCCTTGAAATGTTTCCTCTTCGGATCTTGAGGACATGAAAAGCCTTTCACAAAAGCAGCCCACTCTGGATAGATTTCGTCAAGAAGATAGTATCCTTGATTATATTTGTTGGTCCCGAGATTGAGTGAATTAAGATTGATTAAGCAAACCTCCTAGAGATAATCTAGAAGGGGGGTTGAATAGATTATCTAAATTTCTTTCGAAAATTCAGATTACCAATTCAAACTCAACTTTCAACTTAAATCAAAGTACATCACCGGAAACAAGTTTATACTCAATCTATTAATTCGGATCTAAAAGCAACTGATCAAAAATTTAACGAATCAAATGATAATCGACTAAAATTTTAAAGACAAAAAGTAAAGAACACCGTATTTATAGTGGTTTAGATCTAAAGATCCTACATTCACTCTCCTTCTTTAACCTTGAAGAAGGCTCTCTTCTTTGTTACAAACCGACTTTCTTTCTTCCGATTACAGATTACAATTTGTGAAGATCTTCGTCTTTGAATCACCTTCTAACTATCAATCTATCTATCAAATCTATGAGTACAATGCAGATTGTGTTTTGAAGGATTTACAAGAAAGTGTTCTACAAACACTTAGAAAATATTATCGAAAAAGCCTTTGAATATTAGTGAGTGCTCTTAGAATTGTGAGTTTCAGTATATGTGAAAAAGTTCTTCTAAGGATTGTGCTTAGGCCTATTTATAGAGCTATAAGACGGTTAGTTTGTTGTGACAGGACTTATAACCACTTAACAAACTCTTCTTTAAAATCTACCTTGACTTCAAATGGTCTTCGAGTTCGTCTTCCGACTTGACTTGGTGAAAGTCTGCCTTTCTTATTCTACTCAAAGACTTCGGCCTCGTCTTGAGCTCTTCATTAACCTCTCAATCAAATGACTTCTTCAAGACCGTCTTCGATGACCTGCAAGCTTCTTGACCTCGCTTGTCCTAGTCCTTCTCTCCTAGTCCGATCACCTAACTAGAGAAATGAACTACTTCAGCCTAATCTATACAATTTCAGCTAGTCATCCTACTTTACATAAACTCTTCTAACATATACATTTTAACTCATCAAAACTAATCCCGACCTAACAATATTGCTTTCCATTGATTGTAAAATTAACGGATGGGGCACGTCCCTGCAGAGTATCTCGTAAACAAAGGAGACCGGTTGAGCACGTTTATGTCGTTGTTGGATCCTCTGTTATTCCAAAGTAGGCATGCCATATCCATAAATCTGCAGAGGCAACCGTTTTGAGAATGATTGTTGGAACGCCATGATTACCGCGTGTGAATTGGCCTTTCCAAGCAACTAGACAGCTTCCTCCATTCCCAATGCATGCAATCAAGGTTCCCTAGCATCCCGGGAAATCCATGCTTTTCTTCGTGCATTTGTAATAATCGTTGATAATCTAGTGCATTAGGCTTCCTCAAGTAGTATCCGCCAAATAATTCGATCACGAGCGGCAAAACTTAAAGAGACTTTCTATGGCGGTTGTTTCAGCAACACGTAGGTACTCATCTCAATGGTCCGCAGTCCACCATATGCCAACCGGCGGATGGCCATCGTACACTTTCGTAGTGGAGAGAACCCCTTTTTCCAAATGCATCGACCCTCCACCGAAAATAGTCATCGTAGGACTCCGATTGCATCAACTATGCGCAAGAACAAACCTCTCGACATACGAAAACGCCGGCGAAATGTCTCACTTCCGTATATCGGATCTTTGGAGAAGTAGTCAAGGTAGAGTCTTGCATGCCCCACCTCACGATTTCGGTCCACATACGTTTTCATTTTCTCGCACCGCCGCGTAAGTCCTGTGACCGCCAAGTAACTCATATTTTTTAAGCAACGATCGTATTATTTTTTCGGTTATGTCATCAAATAAACACTCATAAAGACTATCACTTTCACTTTCACTCAACGAAGACATATTTGAGAGACGAAAAGAAATTGAGAGACGGCTAGTTTCATAATGGCTAGTTTTATAATGGCTAGTTTAGTAACGGCTAGTTTTGTAACGACAACATTTGTAACGGCTAGATTTATAACAACTAGATTTATTAAGAAAAGAAATACAACAACTAAAAAAATACAACAACTAATTTTTCAAACGAAAATAAATACAACAACTACTATTACAACGAAAAATTATACGACTAATTTTTCAAATGAAAAGAAATACAACTAATATTACAACGGAAAAAATACGACAAATTTTTCAAACCTACAACGCCCACTTCTTGATTTTATCCACGATGTGGAGATGGATACGCTGATGTTCGTCTGTCATCTTTGAGGTATCTTTCATGAGTATTTTATACTCTTTAGTTTCGACAAGGCCGTTAAGTCCTTCGATATTTTTCTTGTTTTGTTCTTCCAAGACCTGAAGTCTTTTCTCAATATCATCGACGCTTTCTCCGGTAGACGTGTTTAGCTTTTCCTTTACCGTTTCCCATTCGCCTAGATGCGTTCCTCCCCATTAGGCGAGGGCGCTCCGCCCTAGCTTCCTCTTCTGCTCTCCTCGGTGTTTGAAGATACAACATATTCTCCAGATTGCCGAAACTTTTCTTTTTGATTCGCGAACATTATATTCTCGGATCGGCAAACTTCAGGTTGTCTTTCAAAAATTTCCAAGCGAGGAAATGTACAAAATCGATCCATAATTTTCTTCGTATTGAAGCTTCGCCTTCTCTTCAATATCCGCATCACCGCAACCACTCCCCCGCACCTTCTTTTCCCGATTAAAATAACAACAAAACCATTTCACTGTTTCGTAGTGTATAGTAATGTGACTTCAACACACTCGAATTCCTAAATATCATGCCCGTTGGGACGGTTCCTATTGTACGCCTCGGCAATCCGAACTCACATTTGCTCCAACTTTTGATCGTTTTACAATGGAGTCTCAGTGCTAATATCGATCCAACACCTTGCGAGAAGAGCATTTTCTTCATGAGAGTAAGTTTTCTTTTGTACGGTAGGAGCCTTTGGTGGATCATCACCGCCTCAAAGTTAGCAATGAGATTTATCCTCAAGTCTCGCTTGGAGAGAATTGAGACGAGAAAGGAGATGAACGTTGTGAGTTTGGAGCTGAAGTGTCTCCTTCGTCTCCGAACCATCGATACTAGGTCTTCTTAATAAATTTGTGCCCATTATAGGACGAAAACCGTATTGAGAATGTGGCATGTAGGGAAATTGAGGTGAACTAATCGAGTTGGGTTGAGTGCCTTCCGAAAAATCGAAAAATGAGTTGGAAAATTTTGGGGTAGAAAATTAGGATTTTGAGGATAGAAGTTGGTAATCGGTGGATGAAAGTTGATATTTGGGAGCGATGCATTGTGGTCGAATTTGAAGAATTGAAACATTACATCCATGAATCTTTATCCATTTTTTTTTTTGGTGAGAAGAGAATAAATTTAGGTAGAAAATTAAAATTTAAGAGTGATAGATAATGTAGGAAAGATGGTGAAGTGAGAATGTATATTTATAATAAAAATTAAAAAAACAAAAAAATTAGTCATTTGAAACGGTTATAAAACAAAAAACAATAAATATGTTGCAACGGCTATATCACATTTTCAGGTTTTAATTTTATTTCTTGGGCACATTTCATTTCCTTCAAAACCTGTGAGACCCACCTTAAATAAAACAAAAAAATGGTCAGTAGCCGGGCAACATGGACCCACGCGCGTTTGCCTCTCCTCTCATCTTCCAAAGTGTGTTGTCCACTCTCCCACTCCCCCACTCTCCTCTCTCCTATCTACCTAGGTAGAGAAATTTCTACCCAATCAAAAAACCCTAACCTCAAATTTCTCTCCCAACAACAAAAACCTATTTTTAGGTTTTTTTAAAATATCCAACTCATTAGAAACCCCCAATGGGAAGGGCCTTAGATTATTTTGAACATTGACACATCGGTGGAAGTGAATATTGCATTCGAGTGCCTTTGAATTGAAATTGGTTGTTGCACTTCATCATTTGTCCAATCAAGTTCTCTCTTCACTCGGACTTCATTGTCATCATCTCTTTGAAATCAATGGTGTAGTCCATCCGGTCGAGAATACTCCTCCATGCACATTCACCAATGGATTTGATGTACATGCGCATCTTAGGCTTCCAAATAGTATAATTTATTCCATCAAGAACCGGCGGCCTAATAGGAGCGGTGAGTGGATAATCCATTGTAATAATACATGCCAAACGTAAAATCAAAACTCGGGATAACGAGTTTAATGACCACAGTGCCAATTGAAGGTGTGCGTGAGTATTTTTTTACGAGATGTTGTCACGAATGTTAGCACATTCGAAGAACAACACAGACATAGCGGAAGACTTAAACACCTTGCAAATGGATTTCAAAATTTGTATAGACTATAAATAAGTCTATACTGTCTTTCGCGAAATATCACTAATAAATATTAAGTGATACAATCGGTGAAAGCATAAGTCACACCGCAAATGGTCTACGCATACGGTGAATAGATGTTAATCTACTAATCTATCACTCATTACAATTACGGACCTAAATGTTGAGTGAAATATTGTGACATTTCACAACGGGAAAATTGAATAAGAAACAGATAATAAATTCAATAATCTATGCCAATAGACTATGCTAGATTGTGTCTCTCTCAATCTTCAAGTTTTGTCTTCATAGCAATCGTGTATTTATAGAACATCGGGACATAAATCGCCACAGGACACAACTTCCACATCTCCATGAAAATAGACAATATGTTTGTAACTTTCCCATGTTTTTCTCAACTCCTCACTCTTGTTTTTCAACCGTCGACTTATAGGAAATCGTTATAAGTCTTCAACCTGTAAAACCAAGACATTGAGCAAAATATTTTGTGGGTTAGGATCGGTTGAAGTAGAAGGACGAATTCTCGATGTTGTGACCTAAATATTGGCACATTCGAGTAACACTGTCACAAATATCAATAAATAATAATTAAATGTATCATTAATTAACAAAATGGTTATAATCATAATACTTGCACAAGTCTTCTAAGAAACTTGTTCACGTATAAATTAATACCATTATATTAATTTAGTAATACAATTATACTTATAAATTAATATTACAATGTAAAATATTATGTTATTAATTTATAGGAGTAATGATATTACTAATGAATGTAGTCGTATCAATTTTATACGATTAACAAGTTTTACAAGAGAGTGGCTCTAATAATTATGATTATTTGAGGGACGGGTGGTAAGATGAATTTTACTTTTGAGCGGTGATTACCGATTAGTGTGATAATTGCTTGAAATTCATTAATTTTATTTGCTCAATTTGATAGGATTTCATATACTATTTTTACTAAATTGACTAATTTATTTAATTATCGAGAAAGATATTATTTTGTTTATATTGTAGGAAAATGAGAATATTTGGAGTAAAATATATGTCCGATATTTATTGAGACAATTGAAGGAGAACTCAAAAGATAAGACAAAATACGATAAAAATTACAATTGGACTCAAAATCAAAAAAGGAGAAAAGGATTTGGGCTTTTAAAAGAAATTGTGGCCCAAAGTAGCAGGCCCATTTTTGGTCAAATCAACTAACGTGTTGGAAATGGAAATGCAAGCAGCCATTTTTTTTTTTTTTAAAGAAAAACTCAAAATGATTAACAAATACAAGGAATATCAGAAGGCAATCCACACACGTCGGATGCTCGTCCCAATAATGAGGACTAGAAAATAATCTAGCAGACATCGCAAGACGGTGAGCCATAACATTGGCATCACGAGGAATCTATCTAACCAAATAACTAGGAGAAATAAGCAACTCCCTTCTAACCCCAATAATAATGTCTCCTAAAATAGAATTATCCGAAAAGAATCATTTACGGCGTCAACAACGATTTTAGCATCCATCTCGATGATAACCCGAGTAATACCCAAATCTTTGATCCAAGAAAGGGCCTCATGAAGACCGATAGCTTCACTTTCCTCCGCGAATAAGAACCGGGCATCACATGGGTTCTACTAAAAAGATGATTACCCCATCCATCATGCGAGAATACAACCAAAACCAATTTCTCTTGAATCGAAAAGAAAGCAGCGTCGATGTTGGCTTTGATGAAAGAAGGCGGAGGGCGATGCCACGCTTTGCAATGAAGAATTGATATATTATCCACCATTAGCCTCTCCCTAATCATAGCATATTCATCAAGATAATTAACACCTAGTGAAACACAAGTTTGCGCCGAACACAACATCCATGCCACAGCCATCATTACGCTCCTTCCACATGCGCCAAATCACAACAAAGAAACTTCCCCGCATCTTCTTCATTCAATTGCAGAAGATAGAAAAAACTCATTCCTCAAGCGAATCCACTCTAAGTGCATTGTCCTCTCCAATATCAAGTAACCCCGCCTGCAGCCAACACTCTCTTGCATACACACAGTCTACAAAAATATGCCAGCTAGACTCTACCTCGAGTTTCACACCAAACACAACGTGTATCAACCTCAATATGGCGGCGACGAAGTTCACCCCTCGGTGGGAGTAAATCCCTTGCAGACACGCCAAACACAAGCTTTAGCTTTGGGAGGAAGTTTTAGCGACCAAAGCTTATTCCATCCAGGTTAGGTTGATCATTATTCGAGACTAAATCAGCCGCTAAGGCATACACATTTAGTTGTGAATGAACCAGCTTTTTTCTTAATGCCAAATAATCTTATCCGCAGATCAAAAGGGAGATAGCGAGTCTTTAAGATTTTGCTCACATCAACAGATCAAAATCGCAGAGATTAATTCCACATCCCAAAGATATGTACACGGAAGAATAAGATCGGACACCATGAGATCTTCGAAGCCCGACCGGATTCATTTGAACATAAAAACCCTCGTTCGAGTTTAGCCAAGGAGTACCCCAAACCCGAACTGAATTTCCGTCTCCAATTTTCCAACGCGTACCTTTCCGACCAAATCGCGAGCACTCCAAATACTTCACCAAGTTTGACTCGGGTTCCTCCTCAACGAAGCACTCAAAAAATCACCTCTTGGGAAATACTTAGCTCTCGGGACCCGGCAAACAAGAGCTTGTGGTCCGAAATGAGTCTCCAACCCATTTTACCTAAAAGAGCAAAATTAAATAAATCAAGGTTCTTAAAACCGAGTCCATCGAATTGTTTACCAACACACAAATCTTCCCACTTGGACCAAATAATTCCTTTTGAAGTTCCAGACCCATTTACCCAAAAAAAGTTATTGATCATGACATACAACTCCTTAATTAAGGTGGAGGGGAGCAAAAAATGCTCATGCAAAACGAAGGGATAGATTGAGCAGCCGCTTTAATTAACACCTCCTTGCTCGCCGATAACTTTTTCTTACTCCAGGAATTAAGACGAGATCAAACTCTCTCCCTAATATAGTCAAAAATAGCTTTCTTGTCTTTACCAATAAGAGAAGGAAGGCCAAGATATCTCCTAGTATTCAAAGGGTTAGAAACACCCAAAATCCTACCAATTGACATTCTTAGGTTCTCATCCACGTTGGAACTAAAAAAATTACCCGACTTCCCATAATTAATAGTATGTCCTGAAATATTTTCCATAAAGACTAAGTACTTCTTTAAGGGCATGAGCTTCACCTACATTAGCCTTACAAAAAGAAAGCAATCGTCAACAAAAAGAGATGGGAAATTACAGGACCATTTCTCGAAGCTCTGCCACCATGCAATCTGCCATCCCTACTAGCACGTTTGAGAAGAGCGGTAAGGCCTTCGGCACAAAGAATAAACAAGTATGGAGAAAGTGGGTCTCCTTGATGAAGTCCTCGTCCCGGAGAGATGGGTCCGACAATATCACCGTTAACTTTAAAAGAATAATTCACCGTAGTCACACAAAGCAAGATCCAACGAATCCATTGATCACAAAACCCTAGCTTCCTCAAAATGCATTCTAAATAAGCCCAATCGACCTATCATAAGCCTTACTAATGTCAATTTTAAGTGCTAATTCACCCGACTTCCCTTTCCTCTTCTTCTTCATAGAATGAATAAGCTCAAAGGCAATCAATATATTATCATGAATTGATCGACCCGCCACAAAGGCAGATCGAGAGGATCAACCAAGTGAGGCAAAAAGTTTTTCAACCGATTGCAAAGAACTTTAGATAGAATTTTGTAAATCACATTGCACAAAGAAATAGGTCTTAGATCTTTCATACCGCTCGGTGATCAATCTTAGGAATTAAAGTAACAGCCGTATCATTTAAACCCGTAGGAAACAACCATCTCTCAACCAAGAAGTGCACGCCGTGAAAACATCATCACCAATAACATTCCAAAATTTTGGTAAAAATCGATTAAAACCATCCGGCCCAGGCGACTTATCCGGATGCATTTGCTTGATCGCTTTTTTAAATTCATCTCTAGTAAAATCTCCCACAAGTAGCTTATTATCATCATTTTGAAACACAAGGTCGAACACAAGCTAACACAAGAATGATATCGGGAGCCCCTAAGTTCGGCTGAAGAGCTCCGTGAAATAATCCCTAACTACCTCATTCAAACCAAGTTGCGTATCTACCCGGCTGACCAAGAATCCATAAGCTTATCAATGCGATTAATTTTCCTTCTAGACGAAGCCATGTTGTGAAAAACCGAGTATTAAGATCACCATCTCTCAACCAAAAGCTTGGATCGTTGTCGCCAATGAATGTCCTCTTTAACTAAAAGAGTTGCCAATAATTTCTTCACTTCCCTAAGGCGTTGCCGCAGAACCAATATCCACCTTAGAACGTAAGAATTCAATTTCACGCTCAAGTTCTTTTTATTCAATCTAAAAGCATTAGCAATGTGGTCTCCCAAATGGTCAAGGTATCGATGTAGCAAGTAAACGTTTGGTAATCTCAAAATCTCCAAAGCCTTGCCATGAACGTTTAACCACCGGTAAGTCTGCCTCCTCAAATCACTTGTTTTCAAATTTAAACCTCTGCACTCTTCGAATCCTCCCACCGGGAATTAACTCCAATAAAATAGGATTATGGTCGAGCAAGGGGCAACAAGGTTTAGAAGTCTAGCATTCGGGAATAGATCATGCCACGCGTTGTTCCCCATGGCTCTATCTAAACGTTGTTGAACAAAACCGGAAGAGCCCCTACCACGTTCCCACGTAAACCTGTACCCGACATCTTAACATCAATGAGACCACAATGAGACAAAGATCACGAAAACCTCTAAACAAGTGTGGAGGATGATCCACTTTCCCACTTTTGTCATCTATACTAAGCAAATCGTTAAAATCCCCCATTACAATCCAGGGCAAACTAGACTACCCGGTGAGAGAACGGAGGAGATTCCACGAAAACATTCTACGACTTCTCTCTGGATGTCCATAATACCCTCAGAAGCGCCAATTAACCCCATTGCCGATAACCGACATATCAATATGGTGCACAGAGTAAGAACGCAAAGTACAAGTGATATTATTATTCCACAAGAAATAAAGGCCACCACTCCGGCCATTACAATCAATCGTGAAACAATGCGCAAAATGAAGTTTACAACGAATAATCTTTAGTATAGCAGAATTAGAAAGAGTTTCACAAAGAAAACGATATCCGCCTACGAGCTTTCACAAGCTCACATAACGCCGAATCAGAGCGGGTTGGCCGACACCTCTGCCCAGTGAGGACTTTCATCACTCCCGCAAGCCCCGCCGGGACTCATCGATAAAAAATGACCAGCGCCAATATTGGAGTTGCTATGTTCGATAATATCATCAAGATCTAGCCTCAACCGAGAAGTCAACCACCATTTTCCTTCTTTTACGTTTCCGTTCATCTTCTAAAATTATCTCATTAGATTCGTTAGAGTTGATCAACGCACCTTCCTCAAAATCGGATTACGGATAAGTAACTTGGAATTAGTCAAAAATCCAGATTGGTCAAGATCGATTGACCAAATCAAACCGCTTTGACGTATTTCTTAAAAATCTTGATTAACCTTCAGAATCCCGGACCAAATTAATTAACATCCGAACCCTCTCGTAGCCACCTACTATTCATCGACTTCCTTCACGATGGTCGAGCTTTCAAGAAGACCCCCTTCTCCATATCCTCAAGATTTGACTCAAACCGAACTTCACAAAACTTATCTCAGTATGGCCTGACGACCGCGAGACAAAGCAGTAAAGTGTTTAACTTCTCATATTTGAAATTAACAACAAACGATTCCCCGAGAAGCACGACGGATATTCTTGAACCATTTTAGAGGAAGAGTAACATCCACATCAACCCTAATTCGCATGTAATTTCGCCATGCCACCAAATTATTAGAAGAGTCATATTCAAGAAAAGATCCAATGAAATTCCCTATCTGCTTGCCGATTTTCTCGACATGAAGCCATGGGGAAGATCATAAATCTGGACCCGTAAGGGTAATCTAACCAGAGGAACCCTCGGAGGGTGTTCACCCTTCTTAAGATAATGAAGAATCAAGGGAACGTTAAAGAAACTCCAAGGCGAACCCTCCAACACCCTTTTGAGATTGAGTCTGTGGAAAGAATTGAAAGAAAACGTCCACCACCAAGACTCTGACAGCAACACCCTTAACGGGTTTCCATAATTCAGACATCTTATTCTTCATTATATTAAAATTAATTGATTGATCGGTGAGAAAACGTCCCACAAGGCACCACTCCGAAAGAAATGATCATCTTCTTTATCAAGATGATCGAGAATAAGATCCTCTTCCTCTTCTAAAGAATTCGCAAGATCCTCTGGCAAAGTATCCATGACAAAGACCGAAACAAAACCCTAGAAATCAAGAAACCGAACTCTCAACGGGGAGAATAACGAACTCGAACGGGGAGAGAAAATAAGATCTTACTATATTAAACAATTGATTTTGTCTTGCATCATGCAAGCAGCCATTTTGAATTGGAAAAATGGCCCTCATGACTAACTTAAAAGAAATCGTTTTTTGCATTTAAAAGAAGTGTTGATTTAGGTATCAACATTTTCGGCGATTCTTTTGCGGAAAAGGAAAAGAGGGCAGCAACAGGACGTCAGTTTTTGGGAAGGAGACAGCAGCTTTTATTTTGGGGAGAGACCCATTTTATTTTACATTTTCCTCTTTAACTTGTTTTTCAATTTCTTTTATAATTTCATCATAGTTTAGCTTAAATTAGATGATTTTTATAGTATTTTCAATTCCTAGAAAGAATCAAGAGTTATTTTGGAGCTATTTCAACTTATTTATTCTTTTCAAGCATTTTAGGTGATTTCTCTTTTTCTTTTATTGCTTATTATTGTTATGAGTTTGTTTTATTTTTACTCTATTGTCATGGATTATTATCATGGGCTATTATGTTTTGGGTTTATGAACTATAAATGAAACTAATGTGATTATATCTCTATAACTTTAATTTTGTCATTAATGTGTTTTGATATTTTATTGATGAGTTTTGATTGTTTGATTAATTAATTATTGTTAGTAGTTTTCTTATTGACTTTTGTTTATTGTTATGAGAATTTGGTAGACATTAAGTGGTAATTGAGTGAGGGCTTTGATTATTATTTTTTTATCGGTAAATGTTAGTTGTTAGTAGTTTGTTCATCAAGCGCCCAAATACTCCTAGATTTCTCCAAGCCACCTTATAACTCCATAATTCGTTCGCGAAGGGAATCGAACTTAGGTCTCCCACTAAAGTGAGAAGCCCAATGAGGGCTTTGATTAATTGGTTTGAGTTTAATAGTGATTGGTCTAAATGAGAGAGGGTTAATTGCTTAGATCCCCATTAATAGACATTAATTGCTTGAATGTGAATTTGAGTGATTAGTGAAGAGACGAAGTTTAGAAGTTTGTAACTGTGTTAAAACCTCCTACCTTTCACTATCATAGGAGCCTTTGGAAGTCAATTAGGTGCTAGTTGACTCAATTGTTCACCCAAGTCTCACGAGGGACCGATCTACATGTTTGTTGTGATAGCTCGTAGCTCAATTTCTTGACCATGACAAATGATAAGTTGTAGGTTCATAAGTAGCATGAGTAGAGTTCATAAGGAGTACAATCAGAGCATTCTTCTAACACTTGCAATTCCTATTGAATATAGATAAGTTTATTAATTTGCTTATTTTGTCTTGTTAGTAGTTTAATTTGTTAGTTAATTTCTTTTAAAAAATTCAAAAATGTGATTAGCTACTATATATAATGCTAATGGCAACGTACAATTTTGGGATTAGCTACTATATATAATGCTAATGGCAACGTACAATTTTGGGAGTCCATTGTTCTTCTAGGTCCACGGTTCGATAACTATTTGGCCGTATACTTGTTTATTATAACGAATCCATCCGTTTTAGGGAAAAATATTTGTGTGCATGAATAGAACAAAAATACAAAAATAATTAGCAGTGGAGGACCATAAGTGTAAATTTTTTTTTGTTTTTAAACAAAAGAGAGTATTAGGGTATTTTAATGCGAAAATGGGTAACAAATATATATTTTGAGCGAGGAGTGATTATAAAATTTTAAAAATCGCTTGAACCACACTACACCGCTACTTGTAATTTTTAGATAAATCGTGATTATATTTTCTTTAGCAAAACCGCACCGCACTAATAAGAAAATTAAAATTTTTAGATGCAAATCGCACAGAACGCACTGCTAATTATATATATTATATATATATATATGTCTATTACCTTATAAAGCCTAAACTTAAAAAAGCGACTTACGTGGCAAAGCCACATTCTTCTATTTCAAAATCTCTCTCTTCTCATTCATTTAAGTTTTTAAAATTAAGCTATTTCAAAATTCCTCTCTTCTCATTCATTTAAGTTTTAAAAATTGATCTCAACCATTTATTTGTAATTTTTAATCTTAATCATTGATCTCATTCCATATTATTCTATATAAATCTCTAAGCTCTCATTTGTTTCTCATTAAAAATCCTAAATTTTTTCTTCTCTCCTTTTATTTTATCATATTTATATTTTAATTCAGTAATTTCATCATTTAATAATGAGTTGCTAATCTTTCTTCCTTTTTTGATTGCAAAACACATATAACATGAGATGATCTTCATAGTATTTAGTTTTTTTATTTTTTTGTTTTTTTATAATGGGTTGTTAGTCTTTTTCTTTGTGTTTTTTAAATTCATCGTATTATATTTTTTTTTAATATTTTGCTATTTTTGCACTTTGGATGTCCGATTTGATGTTACTATACAAATAAAAGAATTTTGTATACTTGGCTAATTATGATTAGTACTACAAACTATTTCTCGGTAAGTTTTTCCTTTCTTTTTGGTTAAAACTAGATTATAATTTTCTTTCTACATGTTCATATGTTCGTTTATTGAAGTTTTGATCTATATATATATATATATATATTTTTTTTATGATAGATTGTGTGTCAAGATTCATGAACATCCAATGAAATTGGAAAAATGATCTTACTTAAACATGAATAGATGTTAAATTTGATTCAAATAGTTCGTCACACTACTCTATTTTAAGATTCGCATTCTTGTATAACATAATATGTTAGATTTATCAACACAAGTCTAGCACTATTGAGAGCTCAATTTTTTTTTCCCTCCCTTGCAATACTTTGAAGATGATGGAGTGATAGTACAATCTGCTCTAACTGAATAAATTAATTGATTGTATTAATTATATTTTATTAGTTTTGTTATAGGATTAATTAATATATTGATTGGATTATTTTTATTAGTTTGTTATAGGATTAATTAATTGATTGGATTTATTTTGAGAAAATTCAAAAAATAAATATATAGTATTTCATTCAAAATTTCACAGAAGTATAGAAAATTTTTGATTTATTTATTTATTAAGCTCTTTATATGGAATTTACGTTTGAAATTCGAAAGGTTAAATCATCCTAAAATTTGTATATATTTTGCTATAATAAATTAAATTTAATTTAATTATTCATTATTTTAATTTAATTTCTATAATATGATTCGTAAAAAAATATGGATCCTTCATAGTGAGATATAAAATCATGAGTAACACGTGTGTGAAGGTGCATACGATGAACTCTATTTTTATTGTCATTCATGCACATTGATTGTCATCGTGCCATGCACACGCACTATCATTTATCATGCATATGCATTATTACAAGTAAATATGACGGTGACAATATATGTACATGACAAATGACAACGAATGTGCATGATAGTGATAGTAAAATAGAGTTCATCGTATGCACCCGCTCACACAAGTTTTTGTCTAAAATCATTAAGTGAAGATAAAGATCTACGTTTTAGATTTTGAAATTTTAAATCAAGTTGTTCAATTTGTATTCGGATATTTGGAAAGTGTATATTTAATTTATTTAATGATATGTACAAATTATATAAATAGTTTGCAGAAAGCAAGTGTATATTTAATTTATTTGGTGATATATGCAAATTATATAGATTGTATGCAAAAACATATATTTAATTTATTTGGTGATATATATAGATTATATAGATAGTTTACGAAATTGTATATTTAATTTATTTAATAATATATGCATATTATATTGATAGATATTTAGTACAAATATAATTATTTATTATATATAATTTCTTTTTATCCCCGCAAATTTTAGCTAAATATTCTATATATATATATATATATATATATATATATATATATATATATATATATATATATATATATATATATATATGAAATTGACTATATACATTAATGTATATTGAATTGACGTAATTTTATACACATATATGAGCTCATAAATCAAAACTTTACTCGATTTTTTTTTTTCCAATCTGTACTATTTATAAATACTATTTCATCCATTATTGTATTCTATTCTATAATAGAAGAGACGAGTAGCAATCATACCAGTAGTGTTAAATCTAAACTACCAATTTTTCAAGATGATCATGAGTTGACTTGTTAAGTATTACTCCTTCCGTTCCAAAAAAAAATTCCATATGTAGATGGGCACACATTTTAAGTAAAAGAGTAATGATTGAAGTTTTAAGAGATAAATTTGTAAATTTTTATGTATAAAGTAAAAAAATTTATTGAGATATGTGTATGTGAGAGTAAAAGTAATGACATTTGTGTAAATTAGTGAAAATTGTGAGGGTGAAGTTTATAAAAGAGTTTCCATTTTAAGGGTGTGAAACTTATATTGGGACGGCCGGAGAAAGGAAAGTGTGAAAGCTTTTATGGGATGGAGAGAGTATCATTTATATTGTAGTGTCATCTAGTTATTTAGGGTGTGTTTTGAAACACTACTCACTTTAAAAAAGTTATATTAATTGGATTTTATAGTAAAATTAAAGAGTTATTTACAATTTGCAACTGTACTATAATGCATTTAAAATTTGCAACATGTACTATATTTTGTAACAAATTACAAATTGACAGATTAGTACCCCCAAATACAAATTTTGTTCTTTTTTCCGACCAAATTAGGGATCGATTCTTTGTTAGAAATTAAACATTTGGTAAAAATAATTAATCCCTTTGGGAACGAATTGGAGTGGGAGGTATAAGGAGGCTTGGAGAATTTGGATTTGTAAGGAGACTTGGTGAACTAATTTCTAACCACTAACAACTAACATTTATCGATAAACACCTATAAAAACAAATATAACCTTGTTCAAATATAATTTGGTAAGGAAAAAAGAACAACATTTGAGTTGTGGTATCATCTATCAATTTTACATAGTATATTACAAAATATAGTATATATGCTGCAAATTGTAAAATGTGATATAATACAAGTTGTAAATTGTAATTAACCCAAAATTAAAAGTTAAGAGTGTTTGGGAAAAAAAAATCAAATTGAAAAAAGTGAGTGTGTGCAAAAATTGATTATTATTATTTTATGTGAAAGTAATTATTATTTTTCTATTCTCCCAATAAGAGAAATCAAAGCAAGTAAAACTTGTTTTGCCAATATTGATTTTAAAGTGTTTAAAAAAGTGGGTTTTTCAAAATAAAAGTGATTCTCCCATGAAATTGAATTTACAAACACTCGTTTACTTATTTATTGTTGTTATATTATTATTATTATTATTATTATTATTATTATTATTATTATTATTATTATTATTATTATTATTATTTTATCGGTAAATGTTAGTTGTTAGTGGTTAGAAGTTAGTTCGCCAAGTTTCCTTACAATTCCAAATTCTCCAAGTCTCCTTATACCTCCCATTCCAATTCGTTCCCGAAGGGAATCGAACCCAGTCTCCACTTAAGTGAGGAGCCCGGTGGCCAAGTGGGCTAAGCCCCTTGGTTGTTGTTATATTATTATTTGATATCCCCATTTTCCTTTTTCGGACATCCTAAAACAATTTTCACATTAAAAATGAAAAACTCAATATCTATAAATTTACACAAAATATCATTATTTTTAGCCCACATATACCTACAATTCAATAATTAAATTTATTTATTTTCTATATAAAGTTTACAAAATTATTACTCAAACCGTAATCATTACTCTTCTTTGTTAAAAAGTGAGTCTTCTCTTTTACGAAAGTTTTTAGGATTTTTATCGGTACAAGTCCTGAAAGATATGTTAATTATCAATTCGGGGCACGAAAGATAAAATTTATCAATCCGAGACCTGAAAGATGTTTATATTAAGGGATTTTATCAATTCGGGACACGAAAGATAGGACAATTATCAATCCGACCTTAATTTCAGGTCTGGATTGATAAAATCTCTTAATATAAATATCTTTCAGTCCCGGATTGATAAATTTTATCTTTCAGTCTCAAATTGATAATTAATATAGGAAAAATTACAATCTAGTACAAGACCCAAGTGTTTATTACAGGGCAAACACATTTTTGGAATTACAAGGTGTACAATTGGACATATGATTTTCCCCAATACTCTTATTTTCCCTTCCACTCATTTTTTTCACTTTTTCTCTCTCTCACCTCCTTTCTCTCTCCTAGACACGGCTTGTAATATTATCTCTCTTCTTAAGAAATTCACCCACTCTCTCTCTCCCTCAATTTAAATATCACTCTTTGTATCTCTCTCTCAAATCTCCCCTCCCTCTTATTTTTCGGCAATGGGGGTAAACCTCTCTCCGAGCCGCCGCCTAGGGTTTCAAGAGATTACGAAATAGATCGACACCTCCACCGACGAAGTCGCACAATACAACGAAGTAGATCGACACCGTCTCGATATCTAGTTGTTTCATCGAGGAGAGAGCTAAGCAAATTGTTACGTGGGAGTTGAGACCATCGCATGAAGATGGATTCTTCGATCAAGTTAAAACCATAAATCTCTCTCTCTCTCTCTTTCTCTCTCTCTTTATATATATATATATATATATAAAGGCTGCTAAACTTCAAAAATAGAGGTAGGCGCCGTGTCCAAATATTGTTTGATCAATTTGATACGTGTAAGCTGTTTGTCACTCTATCTTTATATGTAATTTCGTTTGTTGGTTTGCGGCAAAAAAATTCAATTTGGAGGTTGTTTAATATTGGGTGTTGATAGATGATGAATGTTTGAAAATTCTCGAGGAAAACATTGGGCTCATCAAGTGTTTGATGGAATGCCTAAGTGAACTCTTGTTTTTAGGCCGAGATAACTGTTGTAGTTTCTTGTAACTTAGATTATATGATTGGGGATTTTTTTTTGTTTACTTAATGTTATGGCTTAATATACAGGATGAGTTTCTACAATTTCTTGGAACTCACATAGATTTTTTTTTTTTTTTGGATAAGGAGAAAATACCGAAGGCGCAAAACCCTCTCACGTATACTAGAGGTCCCTTGAAAATTTTGTATTTGAGTTGGATATTTTGTAATTGTGTATTTGCAATTTAGTTGAATATTTTGCAATTAAATGGGATATTTTACAATTTTGTATTTACAATTATGTTGAATAATTTAATATTTAGTTTAATATTTTGCAATTTTGTTGAATAATTTGCAATCTTTGTTATTGAGGAGTTGAATGTAAAATATCAATATATTTCAAATTTATATTCGTAATATTTTGCAATTATGTTGAATGTTTTATTGTAATTCACATTAATATTTTAGAATTATTTTAATTTTTTTCAAAATTAATGCGCTTTTATTTTTGGTTTGAATTATTATAAATTAAATGTTTCTTTTTGAAAAATTCTTGTACGTTTATTTTCACTAAATGTTAGATCAAGATTGTTTTTGATGAGTTAAAGGACTGCTCGGATGAGCAGACTATGATAAAGAATCGAGATTAAGTTCTAGTACGAAGCCGATCGACTAGGTCAAGATTAGTTTAAGTCACCGAGACGAGGAATGACAAGTCATCTGGAGACAACCTCAACCCTAATCATCTGCAGTGAGACAAGTATAAAGAGCTCGACGAGGTCAAGATAAGCCGAGTAGAATAAGAAAGGCTAGTCTTCAACAAGTCACCGCAGACGAGTAGGAAGAATCAGTAGGGGTCTCAGCGAGTTTTCAAGATTAAGTTTGTTAAGCGGTTTCAAGTTTGTTAGAACCAACTAACAAACTAAGCTGTCTTTCCGGACTTATAAATAGGTCTAGGTTTTTCATTTTTAAGATATAGAACACTTATGCATATTCGATTTACACACTATTCACTACTCGATTTCAATCACAATCTTTTCTCAAGTATTTCAAGAGAGTTCTCAAAAGTTCTAAGTGTTTATAGAACACTTTTCTTGTAATCTTCAAAATCCAATATTCACCGTAATAGTTAGATTTCTAGAAGAAGAGTTTAGGAGATTAAAGATTTGAAGATTTGTACAAGTTGTAAGTTGAAAATTTGGAAGTAAGAAAGTAAGCAAGAGAGAGTCCCTTCTTCGATTGAAGAAGGAGAGTGGATGTAGGATTATTAAAATCCGAACCACTATAAATCCTCGTGTTATTTCTTGCTTTCTTTAGTTTTTGTTTGATTTACAATTGTGTTAATTTAAGATTACAATTCGTAATCTTAACTAAAATCTGAATATCAACCTTGCTTTTGATCTTATAAAAGTTGAGAATCCAATTATATTCCATTGTGTTTAATCGATATTTTGAATTGATTTTGAAAGATTTGAAAAATCTACAAAATCTATTCAAACCCCCTTCTAGATTTTGTTCTAGAAAGCTTACTCAAGGTTTTAATCAACTCAACTTTCCGGGACCAACAATAAATATTTAATTTTTTTAATTAATTTCAAATTAGTTGAATAGATGATTTAATAGAACAATGTATAATTTAATTGTAATAGTAAAAAGAAATATTTAAATTATTATATTATATGTTAAAACATTTAGTTATATCATTAAATGATTGCAAAAAAATAATGGATTTATGACTCTAAGGTACTATCTTTAAACTTTTATTACTATGGGATACTATCCAAAAATCAAAATACAATCGATACAATCCACTACTATCAAATACCCATTTTACCCTCAATTACACTTAAATGGGTCAAAACCCTAATTTCTCTCTCTCTCTCTCACTGCGTCTCTCTACACTATCTTTCAAATACACCATTCTCCTTCACTTTCATCTCATTTCGCGACCACCGGGCGATGGGCCACCGAACCCCAAGCGACGGCGAACACCGGGCGACGGAGACCACGAACCCGGGCGACGGGCTCATTGCCGCTGCTAGCGTAGATCGCCCCTAGGAGAGCCTCCACCTTCGGAATCTGTCGCGCCGCCGCTGCCGTAGATCGGCCCCTAGGAGAGCCTCCACCCTCGGAATCTGTCTTCGCCGCCACCATTCACTCCATCGGTCCCTTCTCCGACGACTTCATCTCCATCTCTCACTCCGATGTTGTATTTTTGCCACCATCTCCGCCGCCATCAGGTGACTTCATCTCTTCCTTGAGTCGGAAAATCCTTCAAGCCTATTAACATGTACCTCAATTCCCCCGGTGGCGCTGGCTATTCTGCAGGTATTTTTTTGGTTTAATAGTCCCATGTTTTGTTGGCACATCTTGCTTGTTTTTTGGAAATGTATGGTGTTTAGTTTGAAAGTTTGTAATTTGTTTGTTTAATACTGCTGGTGAATAGTCCCCTGTAATTTGTTGGCAATATTGCTTGTTTGTTTGTTTGAAAGTTTGTAATTTGTTTGTTTCCATACCATCTTCTCGCCGCCGATATAGGCACCACTTCGCACATGTGCGTAATATGTAATGAATCTCGCACTTTTTGTGGGAATAATTCGAACTATTTTGTGGTTGTGGGATGATTTTTGTGTTATTTTAAATTTTGAATCAAAATATAGCGAAAAAAATGACGACAAAATAATACGAAACAAAAGCGAAAATGGAAGAATTGAAAAAAATGGGGACAATATATTTTGGGGACAATAATTAAAATGAAATCGAGAAATATGGATAATGTAACGTGTAGAAATGTGTAGACAAAAATGTGTGACATCACAATTGAGAAGTTTCTCGCACAATTGAAAAAAGATGGTTTCTCGCACAATTGAGAAGGAAGGGTAAAATTGGAATAAAGAGTCAAAATATTGTATCTCCTAGTAATTTGAAAAAAGTTGTACCTAATAGTAATAGGGTTTCTAATATTGTACCTAATAGTAATAGACCCAAAATAATTAAAAATTGCATTATCTATCCAACTATTACAATCATTAGTTGATAAGTAATTGAAACTTGAAAAAAAAATGCATTTCTTTTTATAAATGTTGCAATCGAAAAATTGAATTGCGTAGTTTGATAAGTAATGCAATATGAAACAAAAAATTACAATCGTATGAAAGTATTTGCAAGCTACCTAAGATTATTGCAACAGAGTATTATAATATGCAATGACGAATAAAATGCCCAAAAATACTCAATTACTTCTATACCCAATCTTTGTTTTAAGGGGAGCCACAACCAGTTCGAGGTTAACAACTAAATCCCAAAATTGGTACAAAATAAGCTAACAAATAGTGGATCAAAACCAAAAACAACCAACCACTTTACAACCTCGCTTCCGAACATTATTTACGAGCAAAGCAAAACCAATAGCGAGTGCCGATGATCTAAATCGAATGTAAAGGGAAATAGATTAAACTTCGTTGATAAATCAAAAATGAGAGAAAAGAATGACAACATAAATTAGTCAAAAGTCCTGCGTATCTTGGCATCGTTGAGTATTTACTGCAAAAATGCCAATAATAATCTAAGCTCATTTATGGCCAAATTGGAAACACATCTCAACAACTTTTGACAAGCAAAAAGCGATACGATTCGCGTAGTGGATGGAAGGGGAAAAGGCAGGATGTAAATCAATTGTACTTGGTTCAACTTTCGAATACCCAAAAAAAACCCACTAGAACAAATCGAAAGAAGCATACGAATGATAGGGGAGATAATGACCCATTAATTTTACAATCATCATCGACCATCTCAAATTGCGAGTTAAGTGGAATCTCGGCTTTTCGAACATGCCACGAGAAAACACTCGGAATAAATTATTTAATGAAGTTGAGGCCACCATTCTTGCACAACATTTTGTGTATCCTCTTAAGAACTCTAATCAATTCACTCCATTTTTATCACCACGAAAAACAAGTCAACTATTGTAGAACCTAGATGACTAAACAAGAGGGGTAGCTCCTTAACCACCACACCTTTATTAGATTCCAAGTTCTCAATAGACAAATCGAAACATTTACGATCAATTACTAAAAACAAGAATCAACCACCCACTTCGACTAAAATATAAAATATTTCGACTATAAAACACTAGGAATAAACAAGTCAAAATACAAAACATTTCGACTAAAAAAAAAAACCCACTTACCTCCGATGGACGGCGGCGAGCACGTCGGGCGCTTCTCCGGTGAGCTTCGGTGATCGGCGGCTCCAGCGACGCGACGGCGGCTCCCTCCTTCGCAAACGCGGCGGCCAACGGCGGCCGAAGGCGTCGGGCTCCACGAACAGTGACGGCTACCCACAAAAGTGGCGCGCTGCAACAGATCGGGCGGCTCTCGACGGAGATTTACTCCATTGCCGAAAAATAAGTGAAGGGAGGTTTTAGAGAGAGACGGTCTGAATTTTTGAATTTAGAGAGAGAAAGCGTGTCTTCCTTTGTGAAGGAGAGAGAGACAAAAATTATATATTAAAAATTGATTATTGGAATAGTGTAAAGTACAACAAAACCTGCAACAACTTTGACTTTATAGGAAAAATTGGGTGAAGGTTAAAATTGGATTTTCACTTGATTTTTTATACCCTCTTGTAATAAGGAAAAAGGTTAGACTAGAGTGTAATAAGGTCTTATACTTTGTACCCCTTGTAATGCCCCCATTAATATCTTTAACTTGGGTGATAAAACCCCAAGTTTTTAAGGGACGGAAAGAGTATTTTATTATTAAAATCGTAAAAATCGATCAAAATCATTCAAAATTGTGTGTCAAATTTTCATCATAATTTATAATTTAAAAATTTACAATAAATAGACCCGTATATAACAATGTAATTTAAATTTTGTAGAAAAACCGTAAATCCGCACCATAATCATCCTTCCTTAAATGAGTAAAATAAAATTTAAATTTATATGAAAGTGAATATTTTAAATTTTTCAGAGAAGGGTTGAGGAGTACACCTATCTTATACTTTTTGAGTTTTATGGTCTAAAAATTAAAATAATATTCGTTTCAAAAAAAAATTAAAATAATATTTTCTCTGTTCTAGTATAATTTTTTTATTTTTTTATTTTGATATGCCCCATTATAGATTGTTTATTCAATTTTTGGTAACTAATCAATAAATTTATATTCCTATAGTTTGCTATTATTTACACATATATTGCTCATTTCGTATTTGATCTTATGCCCATAGGTGCGCATCAATTTATATGTCCACCGTCAATCATGTGATGCCACATAAGTAATTAATTAAATAATAGTGGGCATAAGATCAAATCCGTTGCTCATTTACCCTTACTTTTTTATCTAAACTTCTTATTTTCTCTTATCTCTTCATCACATTATTTATACAATATCTATATTATACTTCCTCCGTCCCAATTTTGTTTGCTCAAGGGGAATTGACACAAAGATTAAGAAATGTGTTGTTTATTAGTATTAAAAGATATAAAGTGAAGGGTAAATGAGTATTTTCAGTTTTATTGAAAGAATTATTTTAAAGTCAACTTTATTGAAAGAGTTATTTGAATGACATTGAAGTGTAAATAAGGAATATTTGTGAGAGTTTAATTTAAAAAGGTAGTATATTTTTTTTTACTATTTTGGATGTGGAAAAATAAAAATAAGACGTCAATTTCTTAATTTTGAGCAATAAAAAATGGGACATAGAAAGTATTATTTACACGTTAATCTTTGTACTAGAAAACAATAATTTATATCGTATAAGGGGAGTATATATTTCTTTTTTTTACAAGGAGGGAGCAACTCATAGAGACAATGGTAAATATTTGTAACATTGAGATAAATAATTATTGGTCCAAGAAAAATCGGAGAGGGAATGATTTACAAGTGGTGGTGAGAGGAAATGGTACGGTTTGGCGCAATTGCTTTATTTGATGCACAGCTGGAATTAGCGGATCACAGCTGGCACTCCGTACGGGAGATGCAGCAATGGAATACGCAGCTACTCAGTCGCCGTTTGCTGCTCTCCCCCACCCCACCCCCACCCATCATGTGCCTTCTCTCTACTATGTCCCTCTCTCTCCCTCCATGTATACATACAAATGCATATATGTATATATATTTATTTTTCTGACAGAAAAACGAGAAAAGAAAAGGTTGAATAAATTTGTGTGAGGATCAAAGTAAAAGCGTACACACACACTCACATACTGCAGCTTTTGAAATGTCGATGTTACCCTTCTCCTTCACGTTATTGTCTCGTTGCTTTGTGGGATTCATACAAAATCAATTTGAATGATTTTGTACTCGGAAAGTTGTGGACCTTGTCATGTATTTACGGAACTGCCCTTTCAAGTTTGTGCCTACAAAACAACCGCATGATAAAAATTTATGTTTACATGCTTGGATATAGGGATGAAGAAAATACCAAAAATATTGATATACCGAGCATTACATACCCAAAAACATCAAATTTATCGAAATTTTCGATGCAGTATCGATATAAAAATATGAAAATTTTTGTATAATTCGGTATATACCGTGCCGCTTTTTCTAAATAATTATTTAATTAAACTATTTATGTTTAAAAAAAAGAAATTTAATTTTAAATTCCAAAATAAATTTTGGTATAACCGGTATTTTGGTGTATAACGGTATACCAAAACTTCAAGATAACCGGTATATACTAAAATTTCAATATAATATGTTATACCGAAATTTGACGGTATGTGGTATACAACTTTGCCGAAATTTTGATATGGTATCAATATATATTTTATAGATACCGAAAATTCGATACGATATACGGTATGTTCGGTATTTTCGGTATATCGCATCGTCCATCCCTACTCGGATAGGACTTATATGAAATTATATTTCTTCCATTATAATTTAGATTGTTAAAATTTTAAAAATAAATATTATAATTTGGTTTTTCATACTAAAGTGGAAAAAAATACAATTCTACACTCTTAAACTAAACTCTTACAAATATCGTTTATTTATACTTTATGTCATTCAATTTTCCATTAAAATTAAATCTCCATACTCAATTACTCACTCCAATAAAGTTGAAAAAACTCATTTACTCTTCAATTTACACCTTTTAATACTAATAAACAACATTTTTATTAAAACTTGTGTCATTTGATTTTGAACAATTTTAATCGTAATGGAGGAAGTATAAAGTACTATTTGACTATGATATTTATTGTTGATGCGTAAAAAATGTACCTCGATTTTTTCACCTGAAATTTGACGCGGGTAATTTTGAATGACACGATTTAATCCGCCTTTTCTTGAACAAAAAACTGCAAAACATGCCGGAGGGTTCTCCGGCGTAGGCACTCCGACGCCCAAGTCGATACCGAGAAAACTCAAGAAAATTGTATTATAGTTAATACGTATATTTTAGTGTGTAGAGATTGTGTACCTTTGATTGGATAAGATGTATCATTTATATGAACACTTACGGTTACCTTCCTCCTACTATAAGTCGTCACGTTCTTCACGACATGCCTCCTTTCACCGGCGACTCTCTCCTTTTTCCTCGTGGAAGTGGCTGCATAGGGAGGAGTCAATGACTTCTTCCCCATTTTTCTCTGCTTCGCTTAAACCTCCAGGAATAAAGAATATTCTCTCGATCTCTCGGCAGTTGGCTCAATCCACGTAGGCCCATTATGTGCCCAGACGTTATTTCTTGGGCCTACCCTCATGAAATCTGCATAAATACATCTTCGCATCCGCACAGTCGTTCGTTAGCACGATTTTGGGCCCAACTTCAATGGAAGCCCAGCAGATATTTTAATTTACATGACCTATGGCCCAAATGGGGAGGTTGGGCTTACTCATGGGCCGCACCTCTCTTGGGCTGCTACGAAATTCCGTATCAACCACTCCCTACTCTAGCGAGTAGTTTTCCGACTGCTAGAGTAGAAGAAAGAAAATTACCTACCCATCTCCGGTCGGGCCGGGCGAGGTTTCCGCTCACACCGGTGCCTATCCCTTTGGCTTTCTTTTCGAATTCCCGAGAATCTTAGTGACGCCTCGTCTTCTGCGCTGTCAAATCCCTCATAATTTCAAACACCTTTCCCATTCTCATCAATCTCTTCTGACGAATCTTCCTTCCTTCCATCTGCTCCCAGCGTCTCCTCTCTGCACATTCCATTTCCTTCACCATTCCAGTAAACGCCCTCCCTTCTCCGTATCTCTTTTCTTTTTCTCGTTTAATTTAGGGCATCTTTAATCTATGTCTTCCACCGATCTGTCAAGAACTCCATCCGTCATGCCAAACTCTCCTTAAAGTTCCTACCATTCCCTCTCCGATCATTCATCCACTCCTTCCGCAACTCTTCAAGAAAAAACTCTTTAGTGGGATAACTTTTACCGTCCTACTAGGCTTCTTCAGAAGATTTGCAAAGCTATCACGAGGATGGGTTAATCCCTCCCTCTTTCCATGTCTCACTTCCTTCTCCTACCGATCACCCTAACTTGCCTTCCACCTCTCACCTAGCCTTTTGGCATGCACAATTTGAAGCTGGTCTTAGGTTTCCCGCCCAAAATTCCTCTGCGAGATTTCCAATCTTTACCGAATTCCACTTAACCAGCTTGCTCAATGCAATACATATGATGATTTCTTTCTATGCTTTGATCAAGGGAAATGTGGGGAAAACCCACCGCTGATTTGTTCTTTTCTCGGTTTATGTGTAAGTCTTTCGGTCCTTTCTTTTATGTCTCGTAGTCGTGTCAAAGGTCGCTGCACCTTTCTTGGTAGCGTTGGTAATATTAACAAGGAATGGCCTTACTATTACTTCTTCATCTCTCCGCCACTTCCGTGGCCCTTCAATAATGTAAATGGGTTTACAAGAACCCTTTACCTCCCCGCTCCCTCGCCATGTATTCGTTCTTTTATAAATCTGCAAATAGTACGAAACTAAACTCTCATGTTAAGGCCTTTGGATACTTCCACCTCCACTGATCTTTGCTCCAACCTCGCCTTTTATCTTTTTCCAAATTCAGCCCCAAGAAAATCCCTTTGGAACCCAAATGACGGTAACTAACTTTCTATCCTCATAAGATACTTGATTTTATCATGGCAATTTCTATTTTCTAATCTTTCTTTCTTTTTTTGTATGTCATGAATCTGCGCCGTAAATGTCTTGGTTAACTAAAGTCATGGCGAGCCCGACCAATCTACCAACTTTGTTCCCGATCCCTACGGAGAAACCTACAGATGCAGATGCTGCTCCCTTATCTTCTACTCCCCCGGTGATGTTGAGGGAGATGCGAGACCCGCCTCCCTCCAAGAGGACCCGGGCCACCAAGGGCAAGAGCCGGGCCGCCATAGCTCGACTCCCTCAATGAAACAATCCGCCGCAAGTATCCGACTCGCCGAAACCAGGGCATCCCCTCCCAGCCCATTGACGTGGATGCTCCCTCTCACAACCTTCTACCTCCGTGTTTTTCAATAATTCATCACATCTCAAGAGTGTGATCAATTATTGCGCTCCCTCCGGATCAACAAAAACATCAAGTAGCGAGCCACTTCGCTCGGGTATCTTTTACGATCTTAACTTTATTATCTAGGTTTTCTTATTTTTGGATTTATCTCTGATTGACGGAATTGATTGCCTAACTCCTTCTACTACTAGGAGTACTCTCGGGTCTGTGGAATTCTTCCCACCTGCTCCCCTCCTCGAAATTCGGGAGCTGGAGGACTCCTAACCGCGGAGAGAAAAAGAATGCCTTGGTCTGGTCTCGGGTCAAACGGTTGGAATCTGAATCGGATGCTCCGAGGAAAGAGCTTATGTACGAGAAGTCGGCTCGCATTTTAGCCGAGAAGGAGGCAAACAATTTATCGGTTCATTATTCCCTCCAGAATCAAAAGTTCATCGGGAGGCCCTACCGAAAGGAGCTAGACTCTGCCTTGACAACCTCTTTATGTCCGAGCTGGGCAAACCTTCCTGCATTCTCTTCTCTCATCTCTTCATGATACATACTTACGATCCGAGTGGGACAAACCTTCTATGAGTATGGCTTTGACTCAGCGGTATAGCAGCGATCCGACCCCTCCTTCATCGGTGTTTATAACAAAGAAGGCCCTCTTGCCGGTTTACCTCCTCCCCAGGACTTCCATGGGGATCCTACCCATCCGATAGAAGAAGCTTGGTGGATTCCCGTTTTTAGACAAACCGTGTCATCCCTATTGAAGTCGGGGTTGACCCTTGCCGCTACTGGATCCAATGAAGGGTCCCCTGTACCGCGATCATTGATCACCCAACCTCGCAAGAAGAGGCTTGCATGGTGTGTGCCCTTGATGGTGAAGGCGAAGCGGAAGAGATTCGTAATTCCTCCCCGTTTAACCCCGTATCTCTTTATTCCTTCCGAACAATCTTTATTTTGTGTACCGAGATATTTTTGTTATTGTGCAAGTATAGTGCACTAGTACTTCTCCCCACTTCGATGGGGATCTTTTGATAATGACTATCTCCTCTCGCTACTCATATATTGTGTTTTATGCGGTCTTATTTCGCATGTTTGTTGAGTCTTGTTAGGAAGAAAGTTGTAATTGGTTTTGATGAGTTAAAATATAAAATAGGATGACCATTTGAGTATCTTGTATAGGCAATGAAGTAAATAAATACTTTGTAAATCAAGTTCAAGAAATAAGATATCGAAATCAGACTAGGTCAAGAAATCAGACTAGGACGAAAATCGGATGAGGATAAGAAGACAGACGAGGACGGCATGAAGAAGACAGATGAGGTCTAAAACTATAAACAACCATCAAGACATAGAAGGAAGACGAAGACAAAGTGAGACAAAAAGCAGACGATGAAGTGTTAGAGAAATATCACACAAGTGTCAAGAAGCGATTCTGACTTATCAAGAAGAAGTTACAAGATTCGATTATATTGTTATAATCGTGCAAAAGCAATTCACAAGGAAGTTACAACTACCAAATGAAGATCTCTATAAATAGGGATAGAAACTAGAATAGAAAAAATGTTTGGCAATCTCACAATTATTCATTCACATTCTCTTCACAATTTGTATTCGTAAATATTGTAAACACACACACAAACGTTCTATACGTTTCCAGTTTTAGTGTTTGTAGAACACTTTTCACAGAGTATCTTCAAGCCATTGATATACAAAAATTAGGAAGAAATTATTGTAAGGTGAAGATTCACGATTGTAAGTAAGTAAACAAGAAGGAAGAAAGATAGTAAGTGAAGACCCTTCTTCAAGTTGAAGAAGGAGAGTGGATGTAGGATCATTTGATCCGAACCACTATAAACAACTCTGTTCTTTACTTTTCGTTTACTTACTTGTTCATATTGTTTTTCTCGTTCATAACCAAAAGATCAATTTCGGAATTCAAGTTAGCCTAAATATCGGTGTGCGTTAGATCTACATAGAGTTGAGTTTAAATTTAATTTATTGTGCTACTTGGGTGTTTTGAATAGTTTCGAAAGATTTATCAAATTTGAAAAATCTATTCAAACCCCCTTCTAGATTTTTCCTAGAAGGCTAGTTCAAGTTCACAAATTTACTCAACTAAGTGGGACCAACAAGTACTTTTCAATTTTTGTCTCCCTTGCTTTGGGAATCTACGTGGTATATATTTTGAGGATCTTTGACTACTCTTACGTGCTATTATCATACATGCTCCTTGATTTCTTCAAGATTTTATCTGTGAATTAGACTTGTTATTGCCCTCTTGTCACGTATCCCTTGCTGGGATTTTATTTGATGCATGTTCTAGGGTCTCATGTTCCGTATAATTCGCAATCAAGATTCATTCTTGATCTACTAGGATTTTACCTAAGTATACTTTAGTATCCTCGGCTTATGATTTTCTCATAATTCCAGCCTGTTCCTTGTCGAGAAACCCCTCCGGGCTGAAATTAACCTCTTTTTCTTGAAGTTTTGTCTAAGTGTCCAGCTAGACTTATCAAGTTCTAGCCATGACTTTCTTCGATTCTATTTTGTCTTGAACCCTTTCCGGTACTTGGTAAAACTATCCGAGTTTAACGTAAATATTTGAAGTTGTTTCTTAACTTCGGTTTATCTCAGACCTTTTAAGGTGTCCGGTAGGGATTTGTTGAATCCAGTTTGGTTCTAGTTATGAAGTTATTTCTTAACTTCGTTTCTCGAAAACCCTCTCTGGGTAGTCGGTTAAACTAATCGAGTTTAACTTAACGAATAGAAGTTGTTTCTTAACTTCGATTTTATCTCGAGACCCTTTAAGGCGTCCGGCCGAGGATTTGTTGAATCCAGGTTTGGTTCTAGTCATGAAGTTATTTCTTAACTTCGTTGCTCGAAACCCTCTCTGGGTAGTCAGATTAAACTAATTGAGTTTAACTTAATGAATTGAAGTTGTTTCTTAACTTCGGTTTTATCTCAAACCCTTTAAGGCGTCCGGTGGGATTTGTTGAATCCGGTTTAGTTCTAGTCATGAAGTTATTTCTTAACTTCGTTTCTCGAAAACCCTCTCTGGGTAGTCGAGTTAAATTAATCGAGTTTAACTTAATGAATTGAAGTTGTTTCTTAACTTCGGTTTTATCTCGAGACCCTTTCAAGGCGTCCAGTCGGGATTTGTTGAATCCGAGGTTTAGTTTTAGTCATGAAGTTATTTCTTAACTTTGTTTCTCGAAACCCTCTCTGGGTAGTCGGTTAAACTAATCGAGTTTAACTTAATGAATTGAAGTTATTTCTTAACTTCGGTTTTATCTCGAGACCCTTTCAGGCGTCAGTAGGGATTTGTTGAATCCGGGTTTAGTTCAACTTGCTCAGATTTAGCTTAATTTATCGAAGTTGTCTCTTAACTTCATTATCATTTCAAATAGGATTTGATCGATCTATCATAGGATGTTTGTATCTCGAAAGTGAGGGCGATTCTTCGAAAAACCCTCCAATCATGTATTCAATATACTTGTAGATAACAACAAGATTTTTCATAAGATAATGAAAAGACTCTTTTTATTAAGCGATAGATAGCAGGTGTCCTGTTGACCATAATCAATCAACGTAAGTCGCAAATAACTTACGTCGGCCTCTTTAAAAAACCTCTCTACGGTAAAACCCGGTGGAAAACCCGTAGGTAGGGGAAAAAAGAGTACCGGTAGGACCAAATTACATCATAATACCAAAATCAAAAGATTATAATTAAGAACAAAGGAGAAACCCGCCTTCTTGTAGAGAGGTGGGGTATTCCCTTAAACGTAGAACTTCTTTAGGCGACACACATTCCATGGTCGTGCCGGTGATTTCCTTCCATATCCCGAAGCTCATATGCTCCTCCTCCGAGAGCCTTAACTATCTTGTAAGGTCCTTCCCATTTCGGATCCAGCTTTCCTACATTCTTCAAAGCACACTTTGGCAGTACTAAATCTCCCGGCTCGAACCTTTACTAATCACTTTCTTCTCATAAGTCGCTTTTATCCTGCTCTTGTATTTCTCAACTTTCGGATGTGCAATTTCCCGCTCCTCTTCCAGCATGTGTAAGTTCTCTCGCATTAATTCCTCATTTCGGTCCTCACCGAAGTGAGACAGTCGATGGGTCTCCATCCATATCTCTGGAATAACAAGCCATCCCGTATGCCAAATGAAATGGGGACTCCTCCGTAGCTTCCACAGGTGTTATCCGGTAGGCCCATAAGATGGACTCTAGCTCCTCCACCCACCTTCCTCCAGCCCGGTCCAACCGGGCGCGTATTCCATTCACTATTGTTCTATTTGTCACTTCCACTCGTCCATTCGCACAGGGTAGGCTACCAAAACAAATCTTTGAATAATCTTCATATTGTTGCACGCGCAAATTGATGCCCCCATAAATTGAGTCTCATTATCTCGATACCAAAATCCGAGGTATCCCAAACCTACAACATATATTTTTCCATAGAAAACTGATAATGTTACCTTCATCGATCTTAGTTAGTGGTGTAGCTTTGACCCTCTTCTTGAAGTAGTCCACCGCGACCACCAAAAACTTTCTTTGACTGTTGCTATCGGGAAAGGCCCCACCGGATCGATCCCCTATTTTGCAAATGGGCAAGGCGAGTACATGGCTCCCATCTCCTCTGCAGGGAGGTGGATTAATGGCCCGTGCTTGGCACTTCTCACACTTTCTTACCCGGTCTTTAGCATCCACTGCTCATCATGGGCCAAAAATAGCCGACCCTCAAGCTTTTCTAATGATTGCCACAAACCCTGCATGGTCGCGGCATCCTTCATGTATTTATTTAAGAACATACCTGTCTTCCATGTCGCACAAGCACCTCGGGTAGGGTTGTGTAAATGCCCGCTTATGCTGACTGTTTCCAATCATCGTGAATCGGGTCCTCCATCTTTGAGCTTTCCTCCGTCGAGCATGGGTCGGGATTTCGCAATGCTTTAACAATCTCCGTCCTCCAATCATCTGCGGCTTCAATTGCCCCAGTGATGGTGTTGTAGAATCTTGTTACTGCTGTCACCACGGTAATCTTCCCTCCGCCTCCGGTGGGGTAGAACTCGCTTGACTTGGATAAGTTATCTGCTTTTGCATTTTCTTCTCGTGGTATCTGTCTTACTTGAAAGAAGAGAATTGGGCTTGCAACCTGTGCTACCCGTTGAAGGTAGGCAATCATCTTTTCATCTTTGACTACGTACTCCACCATTGATCTCTTGTGTCACCAGTGGGAATCCGAGAACAGGATGACTCGCTGTGCCCACTTCGGCCTACCATCTCCGCCCCTCTAATTAAAGCTTCATATTCTCGCACCATTATTAAAGGTGAGGAATTTAAATTTTACCGCAAATTGAATCTCTGGCCGGCTGGATCAATGATCACTATCCGGCTCCACATCCTTGGATTGTCACCGATCCGTCTACGTACACTTTCCACTCTTTCTCCCGCCTTTCCTAAGTTGGGCGGGTACCCTCTGGATGAAATCGGACAAGGCACGTGCCTTAATAGCCTTCACAGGTTCGAAGTCCACATCGTACTCCCATTTCAACCGCCCATTTGACCATCTTACTGAGAGGTCAACTCTGCCAATTACACGCTTCAAGAGATAATTAGTCCGAAAAATAATTTTTGTGTGAGAGGAAATAGGGTCGTAACCTCCTAGTGTAATCATTATGGTAAGAGCCGCCTTTTCAATTTGAATATCTCTCTTGAGTTCCACTGGATGAGCTTAGTGACGTAATAAACATGTTTACAGATCGACCCCTCCTCACGACCCGGCACGGGCCGAGTGAGACCTCTCCTACATAGAGGTATAGGTAGATGGTCTCTCCCGGTATCGGTTTGGTCAAAGCATAGGTAGTTGAGCTAAATGTTGCTTTAGTGCTTCAAAGGCTTCTTGTGCACCGACTTCCCCATTTGAAGTGAGTTTCTTTCCTTAAAATTCTAAAGAATGCATAACTTCTTTCCGCCGACTGCTATAAACCGACTCAAAGCCACGATCCTGCCATTCAGCCTCTGTAGTTCCTTAATGTTCGTAGGGGTTGCATATCCAATACCGCCTTTACCTTGGCTGGATTCACCTCGATTCCTCATTTGGGTAATCATAGACCCCAAAAACTTTCTGCCTTGACCCCAAAGGAGCACTTAGCCGAGTTCGGTTTCATCCCATTCATGCGAATCACCTGAAAGGCCTCCTCTAGGTCAGCCACGTGCCCTTCTGCTTTTATGTTTTTCACTAGCATGTCATCTACGTACACCTCTATATTCCTTCCTAGCTGGTTTGAAATATTTTATCAACCATGCGTTGATAGGAGGCTCCTGCATTCTTTAGTCCAAAAGGCATTCTAATATAGCAAAATGTTCCACAAGTAATAATAAAGCTTACTTTGGAAATATCTGCAGGGAAGACTTGTATTTGATGGTAACCTTGATACGCATCCATCATGCTTAACAACTCGAACCCGGACGTGGAATCCACCAGTAGTCAATCCGAGGTAATGGGTAATGATCCTTCGGGCAAGCTTTGTTTAAGTCCTCGAAGTCCACGCACATCCTCCATTTCTGCTGGCTTCGCTACCGGGACGGCATTCGCCCGGCCCGGTGGGAAAGCTGTATCCGCCTAATATGTCCCGCCTCCAGTGACTTTTGGACCTCCTCCTTAATGATTGCGTCATTTTCTCGTACGAACACTCTAAGCTTTTGCTTAAGCCAGTGCAGCTTTTGGATCCACATTGAGGTGGTGTATTGCTACTTCGTTGGGGTCCACTGTCATGTCTTTTGGGGAAAAAGCGAACACGTTAGTGCAACTATCAAATTTTACGTCAGGCGGGGTCCTAGCTGGGCTCCGATTCTAGTTGTAAAACCTGTTTTTCGGAAACAACTCAACCATCATGAGCTCCTGTCTGCCTCTATCTTTGTACCCTCGACCTGGCGACATTTTGCATTTTTGGCCTCCGGATCTCCCTCTTTAGTCCTAGCCGTGCCACGATGGAACTCCTTGTCCGCCATCCTGACGGCTTCGACATAGCACTTTCTTGGTGTAAGTGGTCCGCCACCACCTCGCCCACCTCCTCATCTCTGGAAATTTTATTTTCATATGAAAAGTAGAAATAACACTGGAACATATTTAATATAGGTCTCCCAAAATCATATTGTAAGATGAAGGTGCATCTACAACTAAGAAATCAACCATCGTTACCCGCCTCCCGGGTGCTTCACCAAGCCCCACCTGGAGGGTTACACGGCCTAGAGGGTGAATAGCCCCTCCTGTAAATCCGTACAAGGTTGTATCTATTGGCTTCATTTGGGCGTTCAAGTTCATCTTCCTGAAGCAATCCAAAGCGGTATAATATCTGCCGAACTTCCCATGTCCACAAATATTCGGGCCACTGTGTATCCGACTACATCGGTAGTGATAACTAGTGCATCACTACGAGGGCTTCCCACCAACCCCCATCTTCGTGTCCGAAGTGGATGCGGGAGTGATCCCTACCTGGCCTACTTCTTGCGGGTCAGCCTTCTGCTGCGTTTCTTCCATCTCCCTGTTCAAGGTTCTTTCTCACGCCTTGAGCTCGGAATGAGTCCCCTTCACCCGGTCCTCCGACTATCATCTGGATCGATCAGCCCCCTTTTAAGGGGTCTGTCCTCCCTGCTCTCGGGTGCCTTACCACTTATCCTCCACCTTCGTATCCGAATCTTTCCTCTTTTGCCCTCTTGAGCCACTAGGTGCATCACGGTAAATAAACTCTTTCAAATGACCCGCCTGAATCATTCATTCAATTTCGTCCCTCAAGTGAAAACAGATTATTAGTATCGTGGCCATATTCATTATGAAATCTACAAAACTTATCTGATTTTGGCTTCATAGGGCCACTGGCCGCGACCATGGAAATTTCATATCCGGGTGGTCCGCTGCGACTTCTAACAATTCAGCCGGCTCCAACTTAAGCGGGGTATACTTCTCGAACCTCGGTCTTGGTCTAGCCCTACCGGTCTATCTGCTTTGCGCATCTTTCCCTGGCTGGCTCGCTTTTTCTTTTCCGATCCAGACGGCTTCACCTCTGCCCTCTTGGCCTTTTTGACCTCCTCCAGCGTCACATACTTTTCTCGCTCGATGCAATAGTTCGTTAAAGGTCCTCACCGACTTTTTAGCCAAGGAGGAAAAAGATCCCCGTCTCGGAGATTACTAGTGAATGCATTGATTTTGACTTCGGGCGTGGTAGTAGGCACCTCCAATGCCGCTTGGTTGAACCTTTTCATAAAGGCCCGGAGACTCTCACTCTCCCCTGCTTCATGTTGAAGAGGGTCGGTGTAGCTCTTGGTTGTCGCCGCACTAGCAAACCGGGTGGAGAAAAAGCTCATTGAATTCCTCAAAGGATTTGATTGAATTGGGCTCAAGGCCGAACCACGGCCGGGCGGCCTTCGACAAAGTGGTCAAGAAAACCCTACACTTTACACCCTCCCCATATCGATGGAGGAGGGCAGATTCTCAAATCTAGCTAAATGATCATATGGGTTAGTGGTGCCATCATACTCATAATTTAACGGCTTAAAGTTAGTAGATAACTTATCTGTAAAATATTTTAAAATCGACAACTCGTTACCGGCCGAACGTATTAGCCAGTTGTTCATCTGTTGTTTCATCGAATCCATCCGCTCCCGAGAGACTTCATTTGTTTGTTCATGTCTTCGAATGGGTATCCCCGTTCCTTCCTCCACATCCTCTACTTTGCTCCCTCCTCGTTGTTGGCGGGCGGGTTCCCCTCTCCCGCCTGGTCTTTCTTCATCTACTGTGTCTTACTCTCGATGCCTCTATCCTCCTGTCACGTCCCTCCGGTCCGTAGAGGCGTCTTCCTGGTTCTGGACTCGTATTCTCGTCTCCTCTCATCATGATGTTCCTCCCGCTTGCTCTCCCGCCCGGGCCGGGATTGGGTGCGTCTGAGCCCAGCTCTTTTCGGCTTCCCTTGCGGCGGGACATTCCCTCTGCCATGGCTCTCTCCACGACTCGGCCACTATCTTGTCCAATTGTTCCTGGTTAAAGCAATAGTATCGCTTAGTAAAACCAACAGTGGAACCGCCACATATACATTCTCTCGTCGACATTCCTAGTTACTTGATCAAAGGGATTCCATCAGAATTCGAGGAGGAGGTGGTGGTAAGTCGAGACCCTCCTCCTTGGGCAACAGTGCTGTTTGACATTGGGCTCCTCGGGAGCCGGATTTTCATTCCCACCGAGGTAATAGGGATATGTGTCTCATCACTTGGTGGGACTGAGGATGGTGCGGGACAGAGCTACTTCCTCTGCCGCGAGCCGGGAAGCACCTTCCTTGCCTTGGTACTAGGGCGATTGGTCTCATCGCATTTGTTCACCTCCCATGGTGATCATGTTTTCGAAATCGCAAAAGAAGCGAAATTCACGTCTCAACTCTCCTTTTCCCACAGACGGCGCCAAATGATGCGTAAAAATGTACCTCGATTTTTCCGCTGGAAATTGACGTGGGTAATTTTGAATGGCACAATTTAATCCGCCTTTTTCTTGAACAAAAGAACACTGCAAAATACGCCGGAGGGTTCTTTGGCGTAGGCTCTCCGACGCTCAAGTCGATACCGAGAAAACCTAAGAAAATTGTATTATAGTTAATACGTATGTTTTAGTGTGTAGAGATTATGTACCTTTGATTGGATAAGATGTATCATTTATATGAACACTTACGGTTACCTTCCTCTTCTTGCAAGTCGTCACGTTCTTCACGACATGCCTCCTTTCATCGGCGACTCTCTCCTTTTTCCTCGTGGAAGTGGTGCATGGGGGAGGAGTCAATGACTTCTTCCCCAATTTTCTCTGTTTGATTAAACCTCCAGGGAATAAAGAATATTCCCCGATCTCTCGGCAGTGGGCTCAATCCACGTAGGCCCATTATGTATCCAGACGTTATTTCTTGGGCCTACCCTCATGAAATCCGCATAAATACATCTTCACATCCGCACAGTTATTCGTTAGCACGATTTTGGGCCCAACTTCAATGGAACCCAGCAGGATATTTTAATTTACATGACCTATGGCCCAAATGGGGAGGTTGGGCTTACTCATGGGCCGCACCTCTCTTGGAGTGCGCTACGAAATTCCGTATCAATTGTCAAATTCTTAATATTTTTTATTTAATACTTTAAAGTTGATGTATAAAATTGTATTGTCTATTAAATAATTTAAATAGTAAAAGAATAATTATTAGTGATACTATTAAACAATGGTATAATATACAAATACTTTTTGATATTTCTGATATAATTTTTTATATTTTTAGGTATTTGATATTTTTAACCTTTTCCAGTCAATTTAATGATACAATAATATTATAAATCATGTTCATATAATAGTTTGTCTACATGCTTTATAACTTGTGAACATCACCATTTGGAAAAAACGAAAACAAAATTTTGACTAAAAATGTTTGATTTTTAATGAGAAATATAAAATTTACACGAGATAGAAAAAGACGTTATTAAGGCTTATTTGATATTTAGGGGCGCTTGGTTTGTTAAAAGGAATAAAAATAGTAATGACTTTGATAGTAGTGATAAATGATAATGGATATGGTCATTGTTAATGGATTGTTTGGTTTGTATATATAAATAACTATCATTATCATAGACGGTGATTGGTTTAGTGAAAACCAACAATAATAAAGAATATCAATAATAATATATTTTGTATTAAAAATATATTATACATTAATGATGCTTAAAATATTATAAATAATAATAAAAATAAATTGGAAGGCTAAATATATATTTTTTAAAAAATTATAATATAAAATTAAAAGGGAATCACTTTCATTTCCCCCAAATTGTTGAGGTATGGATCTATACCTTTCATTCCATAATTTTAGGATATAAATTCATGACTATTCAATGTATTACACCCCTCTACCAAATAACTCATTTTCATTCCATTACCATCTTTTTGTTTAAAAGTAATCAATTAAGCACACTCTTAGTTTAACAATGTATAATTACTTTCATTTAAAGTTGGTAAGACCAAATTAGAAAATAAAGTGATTATAATGTCCAATACAATTGAGAGTAATATATTGATTTCGTCTTAGAATGCTACACTCTTTTCATCATTCACTTAATTTCCAATTTAAATGTCATTTTATATTTTTAAATATTAATTAATTAATTTTTTTCCTAATTCGTTAAAATACTATAATTTGTTCTCATTAGAATGTACACAAGTCTAATAAAAAATTAATTAAAATAAAAGTATTGTGAAGTTTATTTTCTGAATAAAATAATTATTCGTGAGTAAAGTTTAATAACAATTTAAGTACTTAAATAATGATGAAAATAGTAAAGGCCGTAAATGATATGAAACAAATTTGGAGGACGTTCCAACAAGACAAGTGAGAACATAGTTAAAATGACATTTTGAATTGGAGGAGTATATATATATTTTTTTATAAGACAAATGATGACTCGAACCCATACTCTATTTTTATTTATTTATTGGTGTTTGCAAGATCTCGAAGAACTTATCATTTTTCCTTTTATTAATGATTAGCAATTTACATTTAATTTGATGTTAAGAAGTAATTATAGACCACTTAAAATTGATTGCTAGGAAATATTTTCAAAATCTGATTCTTTTTTGTAGTAATTTTTTTCTATTGAAAGGAAATGACCTGTCTCCCACCATATACAATAATTAGTATCACATTTAATGGTTTCACACTACAATTTATGTAAATGAATACTCATTGTTTGTGTTTTTTTTTTTATAAATTTTAAAAAGAGATAAGACACACAATAAAATAATAATTAAAAATATAAAAGAGTGAATATATGAATTATGTCTATATCTCTCCAAAATTTATACAAAAATGAATGGATCCATATCCCAGTTTATGTTGCGTTATTTGTTATGAAAGCCGGGTTACCGGTTAATTAACTACACTAATTTTTGGGCTTTTATCGGTCAAGTCTGAAAAGATATATTAATTATGAACTTGGGACTTGAAAGATAAAATTTATCAATTCGGGACTTGAAATATGTTTATATTAAGAGATTTTATCAATCCAAGACCTGAAATTAAGGTCCCGAATTGATAATTGTCCTATCTTTCAGTCCTGAATTGATAAAATCCCTTAATATAAACATCTTTCGTGTCCTTGATTGATAAATTTTATCTTTCGTGCCCCGATTTGATAATTAACATATCTTTCAAGACTTGTACCGATAAAACTCCTATTTTTTTATTTTTTATATTTTATCTTATTGGATTATTAACGCATGTTAATATGTCCATCGATTATTCTTCATCCTCAATGTGTCATTTATTTATAATATAAAACATAAAATGTAACACCAAATATGAAGCAAATGATTTCTTGTGAAATTTAACTTTTTTAAAAAAATAAAAATTAAGGTCTCAAGCTCGAAACCACATCGTTTCCACGTATGATAAGTAGAATTTGTCAAAAGCGAGCCCGGCCCCGGTTAACCGTGTTTTAAGACGGGTTGGGCCTAAAAACATAGGCCCAAAAATCGGGTCGATTTGGCGGCGGGCCGATCGGGCTCGAGTGAGCCAACTTTCACTTGGCCCATTTTTTTCTTTTAATTTCAATTTGAATTTTTAACTAAGATTAGGGGGTATCGAGCGGGCACAGTCGGCCCGCCATTGGGCCACTCACAATTTTCGGGCCGAGGCCGGTATCTACCAGACCTCTATTTTCCGGGCCTAGCACGAGTGCGGCGGAACTCACGGGCCACCAGGCCATTTTGGCCCGATATCTTTTAATAAATAAATTATTTTATTTGATGTTGGAAATTATTTTATTCGAAACCGATTGAAATTGTAAATTTGATATCTATATTAACACATGTAATATATTAGTTTTAAATATTATTTATATTTGTATTAAATATTTACATAAATAAAAGTGATTTTAGGTAGAATAGTTGTAGTTTTTTTATCACACTATTCATGATATATATTTTCCTCTTTCTCTTCATATACATATATATATATATATATATATATATATATATATATATATATATATATATATATATATATATGTTAGTTAAAATTATTTTAAATTTTGAAAGTAAATTAGCAAGTGAATACTTTGCTTTTCATCAATGCTCAAGAATAGGAGGGAGAAAAATTAAGTCGGTTTTGTCAGGTTTCTAATAATTCATTCGTTAATAAGAATTTTTTTATATTTTTTATGATAAATTGTAAGAATATTTTACTTTTTTGTTCTCTTTGTTGCAATTAAGTTTGCATGTTTGGGGAACAAATATTTGTCGATCTATGTTGTTTGACCTACCTCAATTAAGACTCATTTTTATATTTTTATTTTATTTCTTTTGTGAATATATATCATGAACTTATAATCACTATTTTAGTTAAAAATTAAAAAAAAAAAAAATCGGTCCGGTGAAAGTTAGGGCCATTTGGGCCAAATTGGCCCGGTTTTTTCGGGCCTATATTTTTAGGCCCAACCCGTCCTAAAACAAAGGGCCAATCGGGTCGATCCATCGGGTAGGACTCGTTTTGACAGCCTAACTAAGATAGTGATTATAAGTTCATGATATATATTCACGAAATAAATAAAATTAAAAATATAAAAAAGAGTTTTCATTGAGGTAGATCAAACAACATAGATGACAAATATTTCGTTCCCTAAACATGCAAACTTAATTGCAACAAAGAGAACAAAAAAAAAAATTCTCACAATTTGTAAAAAAAAATGAAAAATTCTTATTAACGAATGGAATATGAAATTGCCCAAATGAGGAATTGGACAAAATTGACTTAGTTTTTCTCCCTCCTATTCTTGGGCATTAATGAAAAATAATATTTTTACTTGCTAATTGACTTGCAAAATTCAAAATAATTTTAACACACACACACACACACACACACACACACACACACACACATATATATATATATATATATATATATATATATATATATATATATATATATATATATGAAGAGAAAGAGGAGAATATATTTCATGAATAGTGTGATAAAAAATAAAAACTACAACTATTCTACCTAAAATTATTTTTGGTTGTATAAATATTTAACACAAATTTAAATAATATTTAAAATTAATACTATCTCGTCCCACAAATCGTTTCTTGAGTTGACTTTTTAATGGTTTTTGTGTGAGAATTATTTTATAGTAATATGTGTACAAAAGTTATTTTATATGAATGATATCTTTAATTAATAAGGGAGGGAATATATTATATTTGTTGATATAGATATCAAATTCTACAATTTCAATCGAGTTTTGGATAACGTGATTTCAACTTCAAATAAAATAATTTTTTTAAATCGGACCAAAATGGTCCGATGACCCGCCTAATACCAGGTTGGGCTTGAAAAATAGAGGCACGGCCCAAAAATTTTGAGTGGCCCGGCCCGCCCGTTCGACAGCCTAATGATAAGTAGAGGCCAAAGGAGTGCCCCAATTCCTCCTAAAAGGTCAGTGGCAAACCTGTCATTATACAAATTCACCTTTTCCGCATGGGAAAATTTCTCATTTTCTTAGTGGTCAAACCAGAATCCACATTGCTCCACCGAAAAGGTGAACAAATCAGTGATTCAATCGTCCTCCAGGGTTATTTTCGTCATTTTCTGGCCAGGTTATAAGTACCCAACAGTTCGCTTTCCAACACACCCAACTCATTGCGCCCCCTCTCTCTTACTTTCTCTCTCTAGAACTTTTCTTCCCAAGTCTTCTGCGTTTCTCCACAGTCGCAAAAAGCGAGAATTTTAAAAGGACAACAATCCCAGGACGACGCCGTTTGCCAACCCGACGGTGGTTTCAATCCCCCTCACTTCGCATCGTTGTTTAGGTTCTCCGGCGAGGACCATCGGAGGAAGGTAACGCTACGTCGTTTTGATCACTGGAAGGAAGCATTTCTCTTTTTGTCTGATGAAGATGGTTGATTGATTTTAATTTCATTTTACTAAAAAGAGGCAATAATAATAAAAGAAGGGTTTGATAAGTGAAGGGCAATTGAATATGGGGAAAGTGGGGGTAGCGTTGGCGGCGGGGTCTGCAGTGGCGGCGTGCGTGGTGGCGGCCGTCATGGTAGGGAGGAGGGTGAGACGGAGGCGAGGGTGGAGGAGGGTGGTGAGAGTGCTGGAGGAGCTGGAAGATGGTTGCGCCACCCCGGTGGGGCGGCTGCGGCAGGTGGTCGATGCTATGGCGGTTGAGATGCACGCGGGTTTGGCCTCCGAGGGTGGGTCTAAGCTTAAGATGCTGCTCACATTTGTACACAACCTTCCTACTGGGTAAAACATAGATGCTTAGTGTGTGCATCTGTTGCATGTCTCTATTCACTTACCTATGCTTGTTATTGCCATTTCTTTTATTTGAATGCGCAGCTATGGATGGTTGAGTATGGGTTTCTTGCGCGGCATGATTTATTAGTTGAAGAATTAGTGTTGGAGTACTTCTGTTGTTTACTTCTTCCTCTGTTAGTTGAACTCCCGTCAACATTTTATTTCTGTAGTTACTTTTTGAAATGGTGTATGGATTGTTGTATTCTTCAATATGTTCTATATGTTATGGGGATTAACATTTGGAATTTGTATTCTTCTGTTGAGTTATATAGTAGTTACTGGTTTGTTGATTGCTTATTACACTTTTCAACCTTTTCTAGAGCTAGCCAGTTTAACTAAGTTGGGTATCAGTGCAGAATAATGTATATGTTGGATATGTGGTATCTCAATGATAGAGTGCAATCAAAGTGACAGGGCTCTTAGAGTTTTAATTCTTCTGTTTTAGTTTGATCAATTCAAAAGATAAATGGATCCCAATTGAGAAGTTATTTTCATTAATGTGCCGGTGAATCTACGTCTTGGTTTCTTATTACTTGCCAGATTTGGCGTGGTATTAATGCAATTTAAATATAAACAGTTCATTTTGTTTTTAATGCACTTTATTGTGTTTCTTTTTCTCAAGATCAGGGATAGTTCATTTAATGAAACTTTTAATTGTTGTTACGAGTTGCTTTAAGATTTAAATGTGTATAAAAATATCTAGTGCTTGAGTGGTTATTCCTTGGCATCACAAGGTGAAAGTATCAAGTAGGATAACACATTCTGTGCACCCTCTTAAGTATTTTACTGATTAAGCTTTTCTTTTCATGTTTCGGTCTATTTGCATTTTCTGTTACAACACATCTTTTTCTCTATCTCACTCTGACGAGAGCAATTTGTTTTTCTTAGATTTGCTGCATTCCTTGAAATTGTAGAGGTTTAGGTTTAAGTCCCGAAATTGGGTTTTACAACTTCAATGTTAGTATGAGATTGCTAAGGCAGGAAACTTATTTAGATCTCCGCTTTCTGTTTTTTCATTTATTCGCTCATATGTGATGAGCTTTCTTGATATTATGTTCAAATATGAAATAGTCATCTCATCAAACATCTGTTTCCAGGAATGAGAAAGGTATATATTATGCTCTAGATCTTGGTGGTACTAATTTTCGGGTCTTGCGGGTTAAGTTAGGAGGGCAAAGGTCTGCTATCATTGGACACGATGTTAATCGGCAACCCATTCCACACCATTTGATGACAAGCACAACTGAGGTAGCTAAGTTTTGTACCGTATTGACTCTTTTTGGTTTTGGTTAATACTAAAGAGTATGATTTGAAACATCTGAAATATTTATTACTCCTTCCCCACTCTCAGGAACTGTTTGATTTTATAGCGGCATCACTAAAGGATTTTGTTGAAATGGAAGAAAATGTTTCTGAGCCTTCACAAGGGGAGAGAAGGGATCTTGGCTTCACATTTTCATTTCCTGTAAAACAAATTTCTTCTACATCTGGAATTCTAATAAAATGGACGAAAGGGTTCTCTATTGAAAACATGGTCAGTTGATATATTTGCATATATTTGCATATATATATATATATATATATATATATATATATATATATATATATATATATATATATATTCATCTCTTACAAGCCATACACATATTTGAATAACAAACTGGGATGTTGGTGAAACGTAAATCAAATGCACTTCCATCTGCTAAATGCTTGTAAAAGATTCCTTTTATTTTTGACTTCGTGTTTGCCCACCTACTATCTGGAACCCCCTTCCCCACCCCCTCCTGTTGGTGATAATATTTTGTATTTGAAATTTGTTCTCAGATACAAGTTAGTTATAATGGTTTTAAGGAGTTTCATAGGACTTAAGTACAGTGCACTCTGTATTGCAGGTTGGTAGAGATGTGTCTCAGTGCTTACAGCAAGCAATTCATCGAAAAGGCCTGGACATGAGAGTGTCTGCTCTCGTAAGCTCTCTATTTTGTACTCATGCGTGCTAAGTTTATAAATGATTATCAAGAAGAAAAATACATTTTTATATTGTGATTGGAATAGGGCCATTATGAAATGAGAGTTAATTGTTTGCCAGATTTTGGTTTTCAGATTATCAATTCACGATTTTGCTTGTATCCCCGTTCAATTTTATTTTATCTATTTTGTCAATTCCTGTCTATCGCTAATGATAAAGCATATATTGACCTTATCTTATTAGGCAATTATGATCTGTTTGAGCTACCATTTTCTTTAAGCTCTTCACTTTTCTTCATATGCTATTTTCCCAGCTGCCAATATTTCTTGCTTCATGCATTTTCAAGTGTTGGTAGTAATTCATGGTTATTCTTTCAGCTCCAAATGAGTGCACTTTTGCATCACCAATTTTATGTCAACTCTGTTCAAAAGAGACCACAATTGTGAACAATTTCTGCAAGTAAACACAAATTTTCATTAGCTGATCATTGTTAATGGTCACACTTTTTTCACTAGGCAGTAATTATTTTATTTCCTTTGTATTTTTATGGTGTGAACTTGTTAGATCATTCAAAGTTTGTTTGTGCAGATAAATGACACTGTGGGAACAATGTCCCTTGGGCATTATCATGATGAAGACACAGTAGCTGCTGTGATCTTTGGTACAGGTACCAATGCTTGTTATTTGGAACGTGCAGATGCCATCATTAAATGCCAAGGTCTTCTTTCAACTTCCGGAGGCATGGTATCTTTTCAGCATGTTGATTAAACAGTATTTTTATTCAATGATGCACATGCACTCGAGTATTATATTTTCGCGTAGTTTCATGGTATTCTTAATTTATTAGGTAGTTAACATGGAATGGGGGAATTTTTGGTCATCTCATTTGCCAAGAACATTATATGATGTCGACTTGGATGCTGATAGTCCAAACCCAAATGATCAGGTAAACATTTAACAATTTATGTGCAATATTCGGTTGATAGTTTATGCTGGTGGATTACTCATGAGCTCGATGCTGCAGGGATTTGAGAAAATGATCTCAGGAATGTATCTAGGAGACATTGTGCGAAGAGTAATTCTTCGGATGTCGCAGGAGTCTGATGTTTTTGGACCCATTTCTTCCAAATTACATGTGCCTTTCATCCTAAGGTAATGGGCTTGTCCTTGGTATTAAATTATTTATGTCTCGATGCTTGTTATGTTTGTCGTGTCTAATTGTTCTTATATGACCTCGTCTACAAACTTGTTGAAGAGTTGGTAAATTGACTTGGTATTAAAGCCTGCCACGTGTTCAAATATCACCCCTATCTATATGCAAAAAAATTCCACACGCAAGGGTCAACAAAGAGTAACTAACCTGCATGTTGGGGGGTTTGTTCAAGGCTTTAAAATATACGCTTCTGAATTTATTAGACATGGCATTGGGTTGAAATCAATTTTCACTTGACAAATATAGGCCACAATCTTAGTGTGAGATGTAATTTAGATGGTGCTGAAACCAAAGGGAACATCCCTGGAGTTGCTGTATAGCAGTTTGTGTAGTTCAATGCAAAAGGACTCAGATTATGACTTACGTTGAGGCCGTGATGGTGATGAAATAGAAGATCATAGAGCCAATACTGGAAATGTAAATTACTAGACATAATTCATACCCTGAGTCACAAGATTGAAACCTATCCCGAGTGACTCCACAAATCCTTCGCAGCAGCTTCAATGATGTTTCCTTATATATGTGTGATATTGCTACGCACATTCTAAAACTTAAATTTCTCTTCTCTTGAGATATGTATTTCTCGAAATAAGCTGACTTTAATTTTTAAAAAAATTGTTTGATTAATTTAATATGGATGACTACTTATTGGAATAATGATGTTAATCAAATTACAAATCTAAAGATATATATTGCTCAAGAGTTTTTTCATTTTAGAGTCTGAGGACATCAGCAGCAATCTAGCTCTTCCATTGATGTGGAAAGAAGTTCTTGGTAAAGTCATATCTCACCCATCACGTCAAACTGATAACTGCAATGTGTAACATATGCATTTGAATAATTTTTCTACCTTCTGGAATTGAATAACCTGCCAATGTTAAAGTTCTATAAGAGCATACACAGAAATGTTAATTGAAATGCTGATAACAATATCCTAACTTATAATTGTTGTGCTGCTGCAGAGGACGCTGAGAAGTCTGCCAGCATATGTTTTAATCCAAATATGTCTATTCTAACTTCTATTTGAAATTATTGATTACATTTAACACTAGGGTTGTGGATTACATTATGTTTTTTGGGTTAGGTTCTTAATCCGTGATGTTTTGATGCTATGCAAGTGACCACCTCCAATTGTAGTTAAGTTCTATATAACAGTATCATTTAATATTTTAAAATTTACAAAATGCTCTATGTGCAGGCAAGTTGGTTTATTTTGAAACCTTGCCTGTGCATATCTTATATGAATGAGCCGTGATGAGGTCTGAATTAAAAACGTTGGACATGAAGGCTTAAGCTTTTAAAGGAATTGGTGATTAATCATGTTTTAGACTTTGGACTAAAACAGTTGTCCCTCAAATTTCTCCATCACCTAAAAAAATTTCCATGTGCAATGCCCTGATAGAAAGTAACTTGTCTATGGGGTCGTGCTGGAGGTTAAAAATATTATATGATACTATAAAAATTTATGCAAATGCAAGAAGATGGTGGACTATCGATAGATACATATGAATTTTTAAAGAATGACACGGCGTTCCTTGCTTGAGTTTCAACTCAATTAAATCTGTTCCTACTTCCTCGTTAAAGTCTTTATACTGGGTTTCACTTAATGATATTTGAAATCATGAAGATGGTAAAAATATAACCGATGGCAATTCATAAAAATTAGTGGCTGCCCTTTTGTCTTCTGCATCCATGGTATTGCTTTCTTGAGTTGATATCAGTTTCTCCTTTTGGAATTATTATTCGATTGTCAGGACACCTATGGTTGCTGCTATGCATGAGGATGATTCCCCAAACTTAATGGAGGTTGCCAGAATATTAGAAGACACTCTGGAGGTCTGAACTTATCAATTTCCTTATATTCCTGCACTTTATAATATATTTAAATCACTATAATATAAGAGTACAATATCTTTCACTTTTACGCATTGATTTGGCATATAAGTTAAATTCCACCCAACAAAAATTCCAAAACACACATCTTATTATATATCAGGACTTCAAAATCCCTAAATTTTAAAAACCAATTTTTATAAACCAAAACAAACATCACCATATGGGTTAGCCACTTGTTCTTACTTTTGATGACTTTGCTTTCAGATACCCGATGTTCCTCTTAATGTCCGTAAGCTTGTTGTGAAGATATGTGATGTGGTAACCCGGAGAGCAGCCCGATTGGCTGCTGCTGGTATCGTTGGAATATTGAAGAAGATCGGGCGGGACGGGAGCGGTGGAGTTACGAGCGGTAAAACAAAAGGAAAGAGCCAACAGAGCAAGATGAGAAGAACAGTTGTGGCAGTTGAGGGGGCTTGTATACAAACTATACAATGTTTAGAGAGTATATGAAAGAAGCAATGGGACAAATATTAGGGAGGATGTGGCCGCCCATGTCATTATTAAGGTAACAGATGATGGGTCAGGTATTGGGGCAGCACTTCTTGCTGCATCTCATTCAACGTCTTCCGTACAGTTGCTATAAATATTGTATATATAGCCACTGTAAATTTGTAGGAATTATATCTAAAAAGGGAAGGGTTGTGCATATGTGTCATAGTCGGTTGATCTTTATAGGTGGTTATGATTTTCTCAATGATATTTGGGGATTCATTTTAGATTTATAAGGAAGAAACTGAAATTGTCAAAATCTCATTTTGTCTGTGTCTGTACAATAGGGGCATAGGGTCTGAAGTATTATTGGGATTTATTCTATTTATTCATTTATTTATCAAATATTGGAGTAGAACTTCTTTGATTAATGTTACATTTGATGAGCTTTTTCCTTTTTATTTGGTCATTAGGGATGCATTATTTTAACATCAATTGTTCAACTAAACCAAATATTGTAAATAAGTTTTATATGTGAAATTTGTTTTGAGAGTATTAGTTATTTTATTAAAAGATATTAGTCGTTTTATTATAAGATAGTATTAATTTTGAATGGTTTCATTAAATACTAGAGCCGGCAATTTAGGCCCTGTCCGATGGGCCCGCCCGGCTCGCCCGCATATTTACCTAGGGCCGGGCCAGATAATTATAGGCCCGAAAAAATCGGGCCGTTTTGGCTCGGTCCATTTGGCCCGACGGGCTTTACGGGCCTCGGCTCGACGGGCCGCTCGTGACTTTTTTTATTATTTTTTTAGTTTTTTTATATTTCAAAGTATAAATAGATTAGTGTTAAGAGTAAATTACACTTTTGGTCCCATAGGACACGCCGATTTCAAAATGGTCCCTACCATTTTAGATATGGTCCCAATCGGTTATTTTCAAACACTTTTGGTCTCGAAGTTGGCCTTCTTTTAGGGTTCCGTCAATTTTGATTGCAGATGTAGTCCCATTGGTTATAAACGGAAACTTTACGTAAATCATCCCAAAAATGTTCATATATGGTCCCAAAATTAGGCGGGAAAATCGAAATGAGAGGAAAATCGGAGGAAAAAAGAGGGAAAAAGTGGGAAAAAGAGGGAAATAGAGGGAAACCCGCAACCTCTATATATATGTATAAACTCTCCACAAAATGTGCACAACAAGCAATTTTTTCAATCTTAAACAAAGAAGATAAACATATCACAAGAAAAAATGTCTTCCTCGTCTTCAACCCGATCTCGACAATACCTTGTTTGCCATTGTGGAAAGGCTCGCTCAAATGCGTACGTTTCACAACAACCTAAAAGTAAGGGAAGACTATTTCACAATTGTGCGCAGACACTTTGAGTCATGGTGGTGACTGTGGATTTTTTATGTGGGCCGATGATGTAGGTAATGAAGTTACTAGCAAATACAAGAAATGAACAAAATGGTCAAGAGATGAAGAATATGGCTCAGAAATCAAGAACATGGCAAAAGAAATGAAGAACATGGATCAAGAGATGAAGACACTCACCGAAAAAATGCAAAAATTTTTTGCAATTGTTGTTGTTTTTACTATAGCACTCATCTTCAAGTGGGTGAATTAACCTCGCATTCATATGCAAGAATGTAGTAGTAATTATTCCCATTTTGTCAATGAATGCAAGTATTTCTATTTTGTCAATTGTGCTCTAGTAAAAACCAATAAACCGTAACTTCATAACAACAAACAAAATTCAAACAAAACACAATAAACCAAGAATTCATACCAAACAAATTCGATTAAAATAAGCAGCCCACGATCATATCATCCATCCAACCATAAGTAGCATCGGTTTCATAAGCAAAAGATAAAAACTCGGACTCGATCACATCATCCATAAGTAGCATCAGTTTCTTAAGCAATTAAAGACAAAAACTCGAAGGCTTTCTAAGGCTAGTTGTATCAAAAGGCATAACAATAAACCATCCCCGATCCAATCCTACTTCTTCTTTGACTTTTGATAAGCGGCCTCATTGAGGCTAGACAAGCTCACAAATTTCTTACCTCCAGTTGTGATTACCTTCATTCCTTGTATACGTGTGTTTGTACTTGTACCACCTTGATCACCAATTGTACCTCCAATGAATGAGTTTGGGTGGAAAGCCATTGGAGGAGGTGCCACGATGTTAACTCCATGTGGCCTTGCAAATTGCTTGACCTCCAATGAAGCTTTGTGAATTGAACCCAACACTTGATTGTATAACCGAATTAGCTGTACTAGCTGAAGTGGCAACCTGAATTTATCAAAACAAGTATAAGCACATTTAAAAAAATAATGATAATAATAATAGCAAACTAAATATACAACAAATTATAAAGAAAACTTACTTTCCCTTCATTTACTATTTTTCTTTTCTTTGATTGTACATCCTTTCTTCTTCCTTGCCTAGTGGTTGGTTTGCCACTAGGTTGGACATCGATTTTCTCTTGTGTCAAGGGGCGAGGGGGATTCTGATTGGCTTCAGCAGCGGGCGTTATTGGCATCGATAGCAGGGGGTTATTGGCATCGGCGGCAGGGCAAGAGCCTATACATATTAATAAAAATAGTTAGGATGTGTAGAAACTATAAAAACTAATTAATTAAAAAAACTTACAGGGTCTTCCTCTTCTTGTGTCATGGGGGATTCTCATTGACATCTTGTGTCATTACTTCGTGCACTCCTTCGGTTGTCGCATTGGTCTCCTCATCCTCCACAAACCGTTGTGCAAGTTTTCTCCACTTACAACCCTTTGAATTATGCCCGGTTTCTTTACACCACTTGCAAGTAACTTTGAAGTTTTGTTTAGGCATCACTTGAACACCCTTTCTCTTGCCAGAACTTGTATCCTTCTCACCACTCCTTCTCTTATTCTTTTTGAGGCCTGCCCCTCCTTTTTTCCCAAAATTAGGTGGTAGTGGTGGTATATAACCGATCCAGCCACAGATCTTCACCATTCATTGGAACAATATAATTACTATACACCTTCCGATATGTATCAATTGAGTAGCAACTATGTACAAAATCTTCGTTGTTCAACCCTTGAGCACGAGATAGCACTCATCGCATGCATACAGGAATTCCAGATAATTCCCATTCCCTACAATCACATGTATTCCCTTCCAAGTCAACAAAGATACCTACTCCCATCAAAACAATTGATTTCATATCTATGATGATCGATTTTATTGGCATACAATTAGCGAGTCCTTCATCTTCTTTGTTAAGTATTTTCCTTATTTTGCCACACAGTTCTGCCCTTCCCAAAGTCTTTCACATTTGTCTCTTTTTCTCTCCACCTTGTCATAATAAAATCCCTTATCCATTCTAGCATTGTCAATATCGGTTTGGATCTTGCTTCTAGAATACAAGCATTGAACCGCTCACACATGTTATTCACAAGTGTGTCATATTTAGCAAAAGTGCTAAAATGTGATCTAGACCACCGTGATGGAGGCTTGTCTTCCACCATTGTAGACATTTAGGATCTTGCTCACCAATTCTCCTCATTGCACTCATGAAGCTTGGAACAAGATTAGCTCTTGCTGCAGCCCAAAGTAGTTTTTTAAAGGCATCACCTTTGAATCCAGCCCTCTTTAGATTCCCATGAAGGTGCCTAACATAAAATCTATTTTGTACAAGAGGAGTACATTCTCAAAAGTCGGTATCAACCCCTTCTCGCTTGTCGACATGAATATGTAGTTATCCTCTCTATTAAACATCAAATCATCCTTGATCAATTGCAAAAACCACTCCCAAGATTCTCTTGTCTCCTCCTACTACCGCATAAGCTAAAGGGTATGGATCATTGTTGGGATCCATACCAACAGCAGAAGTGACACCCACTAGTAGCACCTTTTAGGTGACAACCATCCACACCTATCCATGGTCTACAACCTGCCCTTAACCCTTGCTTCAATGCATCCAAACAGACGTACAACCTCTCAAATCTAGTGCTCCCATCGTAGTTGTTATTCCACATTCGAATGATGGTGGATCCGTGATTCTTCTCCAACAAAGTATTTACATAATCCCATAATTTTCCATATTGCTCAGTTGCATCACCAACAATCTTCTTCAAAACTTTCTGCTAGCTCTATATGCTTGAGTTCTTGACACATAACAACTTAAATCGAGATAGCAAAATTTTTGAAACCCCTAGTGCTCTTATTTGAGTCTGCCTAAAATCTTTTTCAAATCTCTTTGCTAACCAAGTGAGTTAGCATTTTTAACATGGTACTTCCTAGCACAACCGTGATCTGGATTGTACATTCTAATCTGGAAAGCTTCTTGATCCTTCATCTTCAACGCATGAATAGTCCATTCACACCCTTCACTTTTGCACACCGCATATATTCTTCTACCATCATTTTTTGAAAATCCAATGCTTCTTCCAGACTTCACACCATGGGTATTAATCTGCTTCTTTGAACGATTGCCTTACTTGCAAATATCTGCTCCAAAAAGAATTGAGGATCATTTAAGCGAGATAGCACGAATATCAATTGTCTCTCCATAATTTTGTTTTCATCATCTGATGAGGCAACACTATTCTCCTCTTCAATTTCTTCACTCGAACTCCGAATATAAATCCTCACTTGATTCTCGAGTTCTCCTTTCCATGAAAACTAGAACTGATCCCTACATACTCTACCGTGTCATCCACATTTTGCTCAAAGATGATATCGTCAAGTAGATTGTCTCCACCGTCCTCTCAAGCCGTGAAATCGGCATCATCGTAATCGAGTCATCTGCAGGGATGATCATCTTGCTTATCCTCCACATATTCTTCAACCTCCACATCAAGTTCATCTTGCACATCTTCTACGCTTTGATCAACTCCTACGGTTGCCTTCTCACACACCAACCACATTGTTATTTCAAAATTTTTATGACCTTTAAAAACCTGCTCTATATCAAATTTGCCTTCAATCGATCGAATGCTACCATTTTTCCACAAACCATAGAATTTCTTAACACCCTTATAACCCAATTTTCCGGACAACTCATCGAGATACTCCATTGTCGTCTTTATAGGCACAAAATCAAACATTGCATGTGTACCACCATTATACTAATATCGATGCTTGTCTCCAACAAGTTGCATCATTCCACCATGATGCAATTTTAAAGTATAAAACATAGAGTTATCACCTGTTTTAGCACAACAAAAATAGGGTTTAGGGATAACCTGAAAGCAGGGGATGATTTCAAGTGAGGATTTTCCGATAAACAAATAGCAAGAAATATAGGGACGATTGAAATTCCTAAACCCTAACATAATAAACCCTAACCAAATAAAATAAACTATCAAATCAACAAATACAAAGAATTCATCGATTATAAAATAAACAGGGAAGGATTAAAAAAAAAGAGAGAACTACCCATCGAATATACACACATAATCAAAAAAAGAAAGAACTAATCGACTCTACCCTACTCATTCAACATTTAGAAACTATCCCCAAATCATCGACTCTACCCAAATCATCGACACACATAATCAAAAATCCAAGTGATTGAATGCAAAGGCGAAAAAATAGCAAACATACCGTATTCGGGGCTACATTTCCACGAATGCCCGTTCCTCGCAACATTATCCCCTTAAAATCACGAGGATTGTTGATCGAATTGAGAAATTAGGGTTTTTTCATTTAGAACGTTTGAATTCCTTCGATAAAGACGCTGCAAATTCAAAAAAATTAAATTTTTTTACTAAGTTAACCGATAAAAAGATCACGTGCATTGCGTGGCGATTTCCGTTAGTTTTTTTAACTCCGTTTACTAACACGGGATTAAACGTGCAAGTTGGGAGAGTTATTGGACCAAAAGTGTTTGAAAATAACCGATTGGGACTATATCTAAAATGGTAGGGACCATTTTGAAACCGAGGCGTGTCCTATGGGACCAAAAGTGTAATTTACTCTTAGTGTTAATATATGAAATCAATATTAAGTTAGTAACTAATAGTTATAATTTATATGAGAATGTGTTGTTTGGTTAATATGGAAGACGTGGAATGCAATCATATTTCGTGGCGAATAGATTGTGAGAGAGAAAATTATAAAAGATCTTTATTCATCTAAATTTGTTAGTGGCATTTGATAGACTAACATATATATTCTGTATAAATTGAATTTGACCTCACGAATATCTCTTGCATGAACCATTTTAGTTTAATAAAATTTTCTACTTTTTGATCAAAATTTTTATAATTTATAATATTTTCAAATTTTGAAAGTGAACCCCATCACACCAACATTTAATTGAGTCATTGCTACTTTTATTTTGGACTTGCGAATTTTAATGGACTAATATTATGAGCTTATGAATTATGATAGTTTATGTATTTTACATTAACTTATTTTATATTCTTTTGTATAGATTTATTAGTAATGTGTAAGTAATAACTAAACTTATTTTTTTTTAATAAATAAACATTATATGATCACTATTTTAATACAATTGTTATATATAATTTTTGTAAATTTAAAAAAAGTAATGGGCCGCCCGGCCCGATAGCCCGATGGCCCATACAAGTCGATCGGGCCTCCATTTTGTAGGCCCGATCAAATTTTGGCCCGGCCCGGCCCAAAAATTCATTTGGCCCGGTGGGTCGGCCGGCCCGGCCCGCCCGATTTGCCACCTCTATTAAATACTCACTCCATCTTGCGCTTACTTTCATTTTTTTCCTCCCATAATTACCTTCACACCCTTTAAATGGAATATCCTTTATAAGTTAAATTCTCATAATACCATTTAAATTTAAAAATAATATCACTTTTATTTTATTTTAGGCAAAAACTTGTATGAGACCGTCTCATGCATGAGACCGAATCACTTTTTAATAAATTGTTATCACTTTTTTAAAAAGTGATACAAATTAATATAAAAGTGATAACAAATTAAAAAGAAATAACAATTTATGAAAAATGATAACAATTTATGAAAAAGTGATAACAAATTATGAAAAAGTGATAATAATTTATTAAAAAGTGACTGTTCTCATGTCCGTCTCATGCATGAGACGGTCTCACACAATAGTGCCCCTTTATTTTATTTTTTCTACATTTTATCTCATTTAACCACTCAAAATATATTTACTCTTTATTCTCTCTCTTATACTAATTTGAATTCTTAATAAGTGTGCCCGCTTCCCTATGAAAGAAATCTTTGGACGGAGGGATTAATATTTATTAATTAAGGGTATTAATTATTTCACTAAAGGACATTAATTGTACTATTTGTAAACCAATTTTACGTGAAATGTCCATACAATATTGAACAACCAATTAAGTTATGAACATACAATATCGAACTCTTCAACCAATTAACTTATTCATGACAAAAAGTTTGTGTGAGATGGTTTCACGATGAGACGGTGCACAAACTAGTGCAAGTTAACACTCATTTATTTCAAAATGTTAAAATATTACTCTCAAATTAGGCCAAGCAAGACCTAATTCTATTCATTTCATTTGAGAAGGTCTCGAGATATTATTTACTAAATATATAATGCTTAAAAAAAAAAATTTAGTGTCTTTAAAGAATTTGACCAGATTAAATATACTTTCAGAATTGTTTCAACCAGGAAAAATGTATCTATTTCTTAATTGTGTTTCAATTAATGGAGGTAATTTACATTCCTGTCAAAAAAATGGTGGTAATTTACATTATCAATTATATTAGTGAGAATTTCTTTAACGACACGAAAATAAGAAATGAGGCTGCGCCACATATAGTATACTAATTTCATTTGACATGCATTATGTTCGATAATGATTTTCTTAAATCTTAAAAAGGTAAAAACAATAGTTCCCTAGCTTTTATAAGTTATCTTTTGAAAATGACACAAATTATAAAAAAATATATTATTAAATGTGAAGTGAATATTGATATGTGATAGATAAGAGAAAAGGTAGAGAGGGAAAAATGTGTTGAATACTTTATCAGAAAAATGAATAACATATATAGAAATGCCTGTTTTAATAAAATATGTAGTTTAAAGAGGAAACCGAGGGAGTATATCCTTATTGACAAAAATTTATATACAATATTTTATGATGGATCTAGATCCGTGAAATAACTCAAATAAAGAAATTCGTGGATCCTAGGTGGGTCGGGTCGGACCCAATAGATATTTTCAAAAAAATTCGCGCAAGGGCAAAAATAAAATTTTCGTTCCCAGTGCTCCTAGGGGTGATACTATTAGGTTAAACATGTGTTATTCAGAACGATAAATATATATTACTTTGTAAAATAAATAATACATATTTGTCTAAAATACTCGCTCAAATGCAAAAATAAAATGGAAAAATGATCAAATAAATCTCTAATCTTATATGTGTGGATCAAATAGATCTCTAATATTTGACAACTTTATTTTCACTAATAAAGTGTGATTCTATTAAGATGAAGGACTTATTTGATCTCAATATTAAAGAAAAATAGTTTAAATGTGTCAAGAAAAAGTTCATGAGTCTAATGTATAAGATTTGAGGTAAACATGTGTTACCGTAAGGGCAAATATGTGTATTAAACTAACGCAAAGGTAAAAATAAAATTTCACTCTTAGGTTGTGTTACTATAAGGTCAAATATGTGTTCTTGTATAGAGAAAAATGTGTTATTATATGAACAAACCTAGTACATCACATGAATAAATATTTTATTTTTTTAAGGACTAGTAACAGATACTTGTCCTTACAAAAACATGTGTTCTACCTTATAGTTACACATGTTTGACCATATATTAATACACTTGGGAGCAAGATTTTATTGTTGTCTTTGAACGATTTTTTTTTTTTTAAATGTGTCACTATATGAAAACAAACTTGTTACGGTATAGAAATAAAAATGTGTTGCTATATGAACAAACCAAAAATAGAGTAATTGATTGCGATATTAATTCCAGTTTAAGCGAGTAAACAAAAATTTATCATTGTTCGTATAAATTTTGTATTCACCACTGTTTAAGTTTTCTCCACTATTGTTTGTATCCAACACTTGATTATCGGCAATTTTAAAAAAAATTATCCATGTTTTCTCCTTTTTTTCTCGTATTTTTGTGTGTTTCTCTTCAATTCGATGTCGTCATTGAATTCCACCTGTTGTTTTTCGCCGACGTTCGCTATTGAATCGCCTCCTAATTGTCGGCGTTTATGCGTTGTTTGTTGTCTACCGCAATCTATGACCACAAAAATCTGTTTTTGATCCGTTTTGAATATTAACATGTGAGATTTTGAATTTTCTATTTTTAGTGCATATTTCACGATGAAATATTTCACAAGATACTTCCTCATCCTTATTATACCTCAAGCCATACCTTCAAAATGTAAATCACGTTTCGTTATTCTCCATCTCATTTTTGGGAGGATGTCTTTTGATTTTCCCAATGAGAACTTGATCTTTATTGAAAAATGAATCCAGATCACGCTCAACTATCCAAACTAATACCTTTAATAATATAAGTCGTACTGCTCAATTATTATAATTAATATCTTTTGTAATATTGTTCTATTAGGACCCATTTATTTTGGAGTATTAAATTTTGTGGGATAGTGAAACATGTGATACATTTTACTTTTTATGTGTGATATATTTTGGGTTAATTGCACATTTAGTCCTCAGGAATCTTTCAAATTAATATTTGGTCATTATGTTTGCAAATAGTCCTTTTACATGCATACTTGGTTCTAACCGTTAACTAAGTTAATAGATTCCGTTAAGTGCTAAAATTGCAGGGGAAATACCCTCAATAACCCTAAATAAATCATTAAAAACACCCTATATAAGCACTTGGTCGTGTAACTTTATATGATTAACCCTAAATAAATCATTAAAAACACCCAGCTAAATTTATGATTATCGTCTTCAATATTTTTTTACAAAATCCATCTTCCATGTATTTGATCCAACAACCCAAATAAAACTTAAAAATGTTAAAGAATCATAAAAATGAAAAGAGAAAAAAATATAGAATCTACAATGAATTTACGATGACGAATAAAAAGAAAAAAATATTTGGGACAAATATATTTTTATTTATTTGCAATAGAGTTCTTTTTAGTTTTAAATTTAAATATTTTTGTTCATTTGTGATTGATTATTTTATTTTTAAAAATTTATTATTTTATTATTTATATGTGATATATCTATGTTAGAATTTAAATTTATATTTTATTATTTATTTACTATGAATTTTCTTATTCTTATTTTATAATTTATCTTAGATTTATTTTAAAATTTTTATTGTATATGACAAAGTAAAATAATTATCAATAAATTTGAATAAATCTAATATTATTGTGATAAAATAAAATTAGAGTTTTGATATTCTAAAATTTTTGGGATTATAAATTAATATTAATAATTATAAAAATCTAATAAACAATATGAAATAGAATTAAAAATGTTAATCATAATTCTTCAAATTTAAATTATGATATTATCTAAAACATTTATTAATTAACATGGCTTCAAATTAATTATAATATTTATAAATTAATTTTATTGTTATAGAAAATCTTATAAATAAATTGTGATAAAAATTAATGTTAAAAACATAAATAAAAAACTTGTAGGACTAAAAGTGCAAAATTTAACGGCGCGTGTTATTTATGCGCTCAAAATCCTTTAAAAATTAACGGAATATTATATTAAGCCTTACAAAATGTTGAAAATTACATTCCACCACAATTCATTTTGCCATTATATGTCTTCCAAAACAACATCACACACAACATTGAGACTAAGACGACAACTTTAAATTTTCCCTTTTTGTAGTTGTTTTATGTTTTTCCATCTCTGTTTCTACAGAATTTAATTTTCTCAACAATCCTAGAATAAATGTATATTATCTTGATCTTCGACACATTGGAGTCTTCTCAAGCGCCAAAAGAGCATCCTCCACGCTGTAATTATATAAAACAAATTTAAAATTACTCTGAAATTTGGGGAAGAATTTTTAATTGAAAGTGCGAGAAAAAAAAAAAAAACCTCGCTTTAAAACTTACGATCATCTTCTTCCTTTGAATTTACACACTTTAAATTGGACAACTATATGCATACATATCCCTAAGTCTTGAAATTATATGTATACCAGGTTATCCCTAAGTCTTGAAATTATATGTATACCAGGTTCAAATCTTTGAGTTTAACAAGTGAAATAAAAATTAAAAATAAACCTTTGAGTTTACACAAGTGAGAAATCTTCTTCCAGGATTCTCATCTGTCCAAGAGGTGCACATTAGAGCTGTCCCACCACAATAACACTCCACAACAACATTCTCTGAACCGGACATTAACGACATTAAAGCTCTCTTCATGTCTAGGGCTTTTTGATTTGGGTATTTTGATTTCACATTTAGGTCGCCCATGTATTCATTTCTTATATGGGTAATTAATTTTCTGAAGTGACGTGGAGGATATGTGGCAATTTTTAAATGAGTTGGAGTCGAGTTGGCATCCATGTCGTTGATTTCAGCACAAAATCGGGCTCACGTGACAGTCACATGCTACTTTAGCCCGATTAAGTGAAATACGGGCTATTTTTTCCTTAATTTTAAAGTTACAGGCCTTGTTTTGCCAAATTAAAATTTACGGTCCTTATTTTGCCACTCCATCAACGGTCCTGAATTTTTTTCCCAATCTTAATATGATAATTGTTTTTAATTATCATACCTTAAGTTAGGGAAATAAACAATGTGGTAATTAAATGCGACCATTCAGTGCATAAAAATCATTAAATACTTGGCAAAGTATGGAGGGGACAAGTTTCACGTGGAATTTGTCCTGAAAGTATTAATTGTTTTATTTAAGGGTATTAGTTGTTTTATTTTAAAGTGTTAGTTTTGAGTGATATTAATTGTATAATTGAAGGGTATTACTTGTTTCACTAAATATATTACTTCACACAATACTTTGCATATATTTTTATACGACAGTTGAATCTACTTAAATTCCTTGCCCTTTGTACGATTAATTCAACGTATTTATGATCCGCTTGACCAATAAGAATATACTTACATGTATAGATGATCATTAAGTAATTATTAGGGGATTTAAATTATTTTTGTCCTCTAACTTTTCACCTTTATTGAAATGGTCCTCTAATAATCTACTTTATCAATTTAGTCCACTATGTTTACATATTTGGCCAATTTAGTTCAAATTAGCCGGAAAACACATTAAACGATGCCGCTTTGATCACGTGTCCGCCGCTTGCGATCAGATTCCAGTGATAGTTGATGAGTTGACATTTTTATTCACATGGCTCTGAAGTAGCATTTTTGGCCATAAAAAATTCAAAAATTGCTAAAATTTTTATTTTTTTATGTTATATTTTTGAATTTTTTTATTACAAAAATGTCACGTCAGCGCCATGTGGATAAATAAAAGCCTACTCATCAACGATCGCCAGAATTTGGTAGCACATGATCAAAATATCGCTGTTTAATATCTTTTCCGGCTAATTTGGACTAAATTGGCAAAATATGTAAACATAGTGGACTAAATTGAAAATAATCTAGATAATTAGAGCACCATTTCAATAAAGGTAAAAAGTTAGAGGATGAAAACGATTTAAATCCCATTAATTAGCTTGATAACCAGATAATAAATAATTTAATTTTTGATCTCCTAAATTATAAGATGATTAAATTATTCAATTTATTGAAATCTCCAACATCTAGTATAGATATGTCAAATTTCCAAGTCAATTAAAAATTAGCTTAACATCATTTACATCAGGTCTCTATAATATAAAATGTAGACAAGTAAATTCTCTATATATTTGCAAGTTGTAAGTTTTAATTAATCGGAGATAGCAAAAGTAAATGCTGCAATTCCCAATTTTTATTTTTATTTTCCGTTTATTTTTTTCACTTTTTCCTTGCAGCTAGATTATTCTTTACCACAATTAAAATTTAAGAGCTAATTTAAACTGTACCTATAAATAGGGTTTGTTTCAATGAAGTTCATCACACTCACATATCTTTTCTGAAAAATCATTTCTTCATCATGGAAACAAAGCTTTTTCACCTTCTATCATGCACTCTCATCCTCTTCCTACTAAACTCAATATTTCTAGTGCTCATTCATGCAGATTTACATAAACAAACCCCCATGGATTTCTTCAAACCTTTAATTGGAATCAAAAAGGAAACTCCGCAAATCGCCTTTCTCAACTCAAACATTACCTTTCAAACCTCGGATACATGTCGTATTCCAATACGAACGATGATACTTTTGATGATGCCCTAGAACAAGCTATAAGAAAGTACCAAAATTCTTCAAACTCCCAGAAACTGGAACCCTAGATGCAAACACAATTAAACGAATGTCACAACCTCGATGTGGAGTGCCCGATTTTCCGAGATCTAAAAATCACTCTACCCCCATTGCATCGTCACATTACACTTTCTTTCCAAATTCCCCGAAATGGGCTAAGAAAAACCTCACCTACTCATTTCCACCAGGAACACGAGGCGACACGAATAAAGCCATCCTCGATGCAACAAATATATGGGCTAGTGTGTCACCTTTTAGGTTCACATACATAACGGATTACAATAACGCTGATGTCAAGATCAGCTTTCAGATAAGAGACCACGGGGACGGGAGTCCATTTGATGGCCCTGGAAATGTATTGGCCCATGCTTTCGCGCCAAGTGACGGGCGACTTCACTTCGATGGAGACGAGAAGTGGGTGGATGGGGTTGTGGGGGTGCATTTGATTTACAAACAGTAGGGTTGCATGAGTTAGGGCATGTTCTTGGACTAGGGCATTCCAGCGATGGGGGTGCCGTCATGTGGCCTTATATAGGTAGTGGGATCAGAAAGGGTGTAGGACAAGATGATATTAATGGGATTAAGGCATTATACCCATCTTGAATAGCAAGGAAGACAATGTTATACTATTCCATATGATTTATGATGAGTTACATTAATTATATATGAAATAAATATTTGATTTTATTATAACATTACTCTTGCGATCTTTTGAATTTTTGTTGATTTATTTTTCTATTTAATAATATTGTCCTAGTTTAGTTTGCACATTTTTGATGTTTGGAATTTGGTATGATTTAATTTGGAGAATTGGGAATAATTCTTTTAAGGACTGTAATTTAGAGGGTGGCAAAATGAGGATCAGAACTTTTTGTCTTTGGACAAATGAAGACTCAGTAACTCTTCAAGATGCCAACCTAAGGACAATAACTTTTAAAAGTCGCGAACTTAGGACAAATGAGCCCAAATTTACGGCCCAAAACACCCGAATATCAGCCCAATTGGGGCCAAATAGTGTGATTTGGGTTGATTCAGCTGATTTGACCTCAATTCGTGATTTTTTAAAGTTATTGTTCTTAAATTGTCAATCCAAAGAGATACCGTCCTTATTTTGCCATTCCCAAAAATATTATTCCCTGGAGAATTGTAATGAGTTTTATTTAAAAGAAAAACATTCATTATATTTGTTGAAATCAACCAACTCTGATTGACAAATAAAATCTGGTGAATCAAACCACCAAATTACGAACTCAATATTACATTTAGCATAGTACGCAAAAGAATGTACAATAACCATGCTGGTTTTAGATTGTTAAAAGACACCATAAAATTATAAACTCTTGTTTAGTAAGTGACCGTCTTCAAGGATGAAGAACAATCAGATTCCTCTGTTACAACAAAGATAGCATATGTTGCAAATTAAGAACTGCAGTTGAGGGCTTCTCACCTTATAGAAAAAGAAACTGGCATGATTTTGCTACAAGGAAGATTTGGTCGAAAGTCCCCGTTGACGTAAAAATTATTTGTAAATTAGGGATAGTATTATTTTTATTCTCTAAAGTTTATTTTTTTCCAGTTTTGATCTCCCTCTTTTATTCACAGTTAAGTTTGGTCTTGAAATTATATATACTTACTCCCACATTTAGTCTCACCGTTAGTTGACCATTTGTTAACTAATACAATTAACTATTTGAGAGTGTTAACTATAACATTAAAAAAATTATAATTACACTTAAACACAAAACTTTTAAATAATTACATTTAGCATAAAAAAATTGATTATGCCATGATCGACTAACGGTGGAACCAAATGTTAGGATAAAAGTGTATTTTCAAAACCAAATTTAATAAAGAGTAAAAGAGGGGACAAAAACTTGAAAAAAAAAATTGAACTTTAAGGACCAAAATGATATCAAGCCGTCTTGTTACAAATAACAACGAAAAAGTCTACTGATTGGCATTCACCAACTGAGATAATGTTTTTGAACTATAAAACAAATTAAATTCGGCTGCTCATATGCAAAAACAAGATCATATAAACATGAAGCCGTCCAGATATTTTTAACATTAAATAGAAATATTAATACAAAAGATTAATGTAGCCCCAAAATATTACTGACTCAATCGCCTTATTTTATATTAATGTGGGACAAAAATTAGAAGACTACTGATAAGAGCAAACTAACACTCACCTCCCAAGTGTAGAAGGATCGTGTAGCGAGCAAGTACCGGGTTAAATTATCGAATCCGTGGGAATCAAGTGGGAGATAGCCCTAAATCTACTAGTTTAGTCATAATTACAGTACAACCCATTCAACAAGAACAATGATTCAAGCAACAATTAACAAGCAACTATGTTCTAGCAAGACAACTAAATTCAAGCAAGATAAAAGATGTGTTCGGGTGTTCTTCGGCTATAGACTATGAAACACGAATCAAAACCAAATAGTAACTCTCTCGTCGGCAAATTGATAAGAGCAATTCAAGTAAGAAAACACGACACCATACTTTGTAAGCCTAGGAGTTATGTTTCGTTAAAGCATGAAGATTTGATTAGGCCAACGTCCCCGTTCTTCCCGATTCTCTCACGAGTCAATAGGTTTCCCTAGCGTGATTAATCTTCGCTACTAAGGTTCGTCCCTTTTGTCCCCTCACTAATCACCCGACTATTAATCCTAGCAATTAGTGTGAATTGATGTAATTCTAATGTAGTTAATAACCAAGTCTCCTTGCGTTACACAATATCCACTCTAATTATCCAATTAAACTTTTCAACCAAGCTAGAAACCTAATCATCCAAGTATCCTTGCAATAATTAAACACTAAACATGGAATTCAAGCTCAATCAAACAATAGATCATGCAAAACTCATCAATTCAATCAATCAACCTTCAATTGAAATTACCCACTCAATTAATCAACATAATCCAATCATCCATAGCCTCAAAACACCAAAACACTTGAGAAATTAGCCACTCATAGCAAATTGAAATAAATCCATTACATTAAGGAAATAAGCATTCATCATTACAAGTAATTAAACCAATAAAACTGAAAATAAATGAAAGATATCACCTAATTAGCTTCCAAACATTAAGATTCCATGTATTAATCTTCTAAAATGATAGAGAAATGCAAAATCTACCTATGTGTGTGTAAAAGTGTGTAATTGTGTGTGTAGGGGTTAATCCCCTTCCCCTTTCTATCTATTTCTCTCTAATAATTTTCGCTGGTATGTAATCCGCCTCTTCTTCATTCATCACTGGGAAAATGAAAAAGCGTGTTGCGACGGTTGTCGCCATAGGTGCCACCTCGACTCGAGCTGGGTGTCTCGAGTCGAGTCAGGGAAGGCGTCTTGGGTCGAGGTGGGCGATCGGCGAGGTCGAGACGAGCTCGAGATGGATTGTTGAGGACGATGGGGGTGAACTAATTAGTTTTGTGGGTGTAGTGGGTGGGTGCACTCACCAATCTGGTGGGTGCATCGGTTTTGGGTGTAGCAGTTTATTTTCCCGCCGTCTCAACTTCGTTCGACCATATCTCCTTCATACGAACTCCGATTGACCTCATTCATTTTGCGTCACGACCGTCTCTCGACCGTCTTTCATACCATGCAATTTTCCAGTTGAATTGAATATAATAACTGTCCTCAATTTGCATTCAAAATGGCATCAAACCTACACATTAAAATCTCAAACATCAAATCAAACAATGAAATGCAATTTGACCAATTAATTGTGAATTAACATGAAAATCATATCAATTTGAGACAATTAAACACACAATAATCATGCAATAATTCACCCTAATCAACTACATCTGCACAAAAAGTTAAAGTTAATTATTGCATTTACAATCCATTATATTTCTACGAGAAAAAAATCACAAACCGTCCGGTATCTTTACTCGAATTCAATTTTAGTCCTTTTTTTTAATCTATCAATTTTGGTCTTTACACAGAAAAATTCCAATTTTTGTTAATTTATCAATTTTGGTCCTTTTCACCGAAAATTCCAATTTTTCAGAAATTGCCCTAATTTTTATTCTTGCCATGTCGTGCGGCCATGTCAAGTCTCATTTAAATCGTCACTTATCCAGAAGCAAAACCCTCAATATTTTAAATTTTGATTACATCTTTTTCGTAAATTACGATTTTAAAATCATGAATTTTATCAATTTTCGTAGCTAATTCCGAGTGTTTTACGATGAGGGGAGAGTCGAGGCCTATAATTTTCTTTTCCTCTTGTCGAGCTCGTCATTTTGGTGCATTTTCTTTTCATTCTGTATGCTACAACAGATTTTTGACCATTTTTCAGTAATTTTTCCAACCAAAATTTGAATTATACGGTGAAAATATTTTGTTTTGATATCAAAAATACCACAATTAAAAATAAAAGAAAAAGGACCAAATTTAAATTTGGGCAAAGTTACCGAACCATTAATGAAATTATCTCTATTTCTACATCAAACAAGACGAGAATTCCAAAATTAGTTTAAATTAAGAAAAATGTAATTTTCCCTCAAATAGTATATCTATATTTGTATTACTACAAAATTCGACAATTAAAGAGGAATTCTCTGCAGACGCACTTGGAGATTTAATTACGTTCTTCACGGCTTCAAAGGTATTCCTAGTGCAAGTCAACTAAAAAAACGCTTGATCTCGAGATCAAAGTGCTCAACTTCGATCGGTGTTTCTCCACCGGGTTCTCTAAACCTCCGCAGAAGCCCTCCGAGTTTTTCATCAAGAACGGTGTTTGATCGTAAATCAAGGTGTTCAACCCCTCGGATCGACGTTCTCCTCAAAAGACATTCCCTCAAAAGGCATTATTGAAGATTCAAAGGCATTCTTCATCAAATTCAAAGAATTTTATCTAGCCTTCGTAGGAGTTCGACAACAAAATTTGCGAAAATAACATTTGATCCAAAATAAGGCATTCCGCCCTTGAAATAATGTTATAACTCTCTAAATCCAACCTTGGACGAGATTAACCCAAATATTTTGCCAAAATTATCCAAATCAAAGTCCACATTCGAATAGAAGAATCAAATAAACAAATTAGAGATTGCAACCCACAAATTCTCAATCCAAAAGAAATTAAATTTCATATTTTATATTAAATTACACGAAATTTGTTATTACAACATGAAATATTTGCGATGACCCTTGCTCGTCACAAATCCCAAGCCCTGTCAGCCAAAATTCAGCCCTCATTGTATTTACTTTAAATGAGTGAATTTTCGCTTGGTTTGCACCCCCGATCTCCTCCTCGGCGCCTTCCCGAGCTTTCTTCCAGCCTTTGCCCAACCCCGCGCTAATGGCCTCGGCAATGGCCGCAGCTCGGGTGGCCTCCCGTGTCCCTACCATCCTCTCCAAGGCCTTTACCATTTCCTCCAGCTCTCGCGCTTATCTCATCAAAGGCTGCTTGGGCCCGCTCCCGCTTTTCCCGGCTGGCGACGAAGAGCGAGGTCCTCATCGACCTCATTGTCCATTTGGATGATGCCTTCTACATGAGTGAGATTCTCGCGGCCACAAAGCGTATATTTATCGAATCGGATGCCACCTCCTCCTCCTAGTCCAAGTTTTAGTGGACACATCACTCATCGACCTTTTGACGTGTTCGATGAGCTCGATTTGGGGCGACTCACCTCGAGGCGAGGAAATCTAAGACCATCTGGGGCGCGAGGAGTATTGGCGAGCAATCTAAAAGAAACCAAAACATAGGCCTATAATTCACAAGAAAAATAAAAACAAATGGTGTGATACTTACCGAGCATATATGGCAGGCTCCCAACCCATCAAAGTCTGGTCTAAAGGATTGCGGATGAATCCATTACCCGGCACCGGACTTGTCGGGGTAGGGGACTTGAGAAGGGCAAGTTTTGTTACGTTTAGCGGCTAGAGCTGAAGCTCTTCTTCGGCTTGCTCCCGGCCTCGCCCTCTGTGGACCGTCCTCTGCTGACGCCCTTCATCGGCGAGAGGAGTTGGTTAAGTTGTATTCTCATAATGCACCATATTTTTGGTATGCACCTCCTCCTCGATGCGCTCAATCCATAGGATGTTGCTCGTCAGATGCTAGCTTGACCATTGAAGTACCTCGAAGGTCAAACAGAGAGCAATCATTGTGCCACTATCCCTAAGGCTATGTTTGTTTTGGGATTTAAGTGTGCGGGGAAGTCATGACTTTACATCCATGAGATGTAAAATCTTTGATGAATAGTAAAATTATGTGTTTGTTTTGGGATTTTGGTAGGATCGAATTTTGCTTTATGTCAAATCAAGTGTAAGAATAAAGTAGGAAAGAGAATGGATAGAGAAAAGTGATGATGTAAGTAATGATTGAGTGAGAGAGTAAGTGGATTATTTTAAATGGGACAAAGTGATTTATATTGGAAGAGTAATAATAGGTTTTATAGGTGTGGATTGAGTATAGGATTTTGAAATCTGGATTTCAAATCCCTAACTCTTATAGGACGGGGCCGGAAAGTCCAAAGTCCATCCGTGTGAGTCTCAAAACAAACACAACCTAAGTGATCGAGCTTGCCACGTGGACGAGCTCATCTTTAAGTGACCTTTAGGTCGTGCAAACAGAGCCTTTGGCAATGGGCGAAAGGCGAGCAGCTCAACCATCTGGAGAAAGATGCTCGACATGCGAGCAACTATTTCTAGAGAAGAATTAGAGGTGAGGAGCGAATTCATCAAGCCTCGACCAACAAGCATCAATCGAGCTATGAGCTAGGCTCCATCGACCTAGCCGATCCGACAAGATCGTTTCTAGTTAGGGAAAACATCTTGTAGTAATAGTAGTTAGTAGTCAACCTACCTAGTATGGGTAATAAATCCCAAGGATGTAAAAAAATCCTCTACCAACGGACAGGATGACGAGTATTAGAGAGTTTGAATCTGTCCATCGTGTGAAAATTCAAAGTGCAACCTCTGTAAAGACAAAATTCATGCATTTAATGCAAGGATCTCGTAGAGATACTAGGGCAACAAAAAGTGTTTACCTTGTTGTGACGCCTAGTTTTTAAAAGACTTGGACTTTCAAAATTTAGTTAGAATTAACGATTTTAAAAGCGCCCAAACTTTAATTTAAATAAAAATAACGGTAAAAATAAAATAATATTTAAACTTTTCAAAAGTACTTTAAAATTACTATTGAAGCGTAACCTCAAAAGAGACTTATTCAAGAATTATGTTTTGCAAACCAAGTGCAACTCTTCCAAATAAATAACTCAAATAAAAATATTTTCTAAATTCAACATAAATTTATTTATTAAATAAATAGTAAAATGAAACATGAGCACGATGTCCCTTGTAATCACTCCTCACCGTCCAAATCATTACCCGAAATGAAGTTTATTGGGGTGAGTATGCAAGCACACTCGGTGGAGATAAAATTTATTCAAAATTTTAATACACAAGTAAATACATGATAATCAACTGAAATTAAATAAATTCACATGAACTTCGCCAATAATAAACTTTGCCAACTTTGTCACTTTGCCATTGATACTTTGCCAACATAGAAATGGAGTTGTGAGCCTTCTCAAAGCCATTGTAAAGGCCCGGTATTTTCACATGTAGAATGGAGCACGACGGGTTAAACTCGAGGATCCGTCGATCCCGGACCCCATTAGGGACACGGACTATGTTGGTCCCGAGATTGAGTAGTTAATGAAATCAAGCGGACCTTCTAGAGATAATCTAGAAGGGGGTTGAATAGATTATCTAAATCTTTTACAAAATTCGCATTATCAATTCAAATTATAATTGCAAATCCCCAAAATCAAAATTCAACAATGGAAACAATTTTGAACTCAATCTATAAAGTTGGATCTAAAGCCATCTAAAACAAGTTTGATTTGAGACACATATAAACAACATAAATTTAATGCGAAAGTAAATGACACACGATTTATAGTGGTTCGTATAAAAGATCCTACATCCACTCTCCTTCTTCAACTTGAAGAAGGGGCTCTACCTTCTTACTTACTCTCCGACTTACCGTTGATTACAATTTACAAAGTTAGACAATCTTCGTCTTCGATTCACCTTCAATCTAACAATCTAACCGGCTAATCTAGAAATTACAAAGGTGCATTGTGATTTGAAGATGTACGTAAAGTGTTCTTTAAACACTTTAGAAAATATTGTGAAAATCTTTGAAGATATGTGAGTGTTTTTTGTGAATGTGAATTTCGGTAAGAATGAATGTTAAGAGTCCTTCTAAGAACTCGTGCTTAATCCTATTTATAAGCTCAGAAGACGGTTAGTTTGTTGTAACAAACTTAAAACCATTTAACAAACTTTTCCTTAAACTACCCCGACCTCGGTGATCTTGAGTTAGACGTCCTGTCTTTGACTTGGTGAAAACCTCGCCTTTCTTATTCTACTCACCGGTCTTGACCTTGTCTTGAGCTTTTCATTATTCTCTCCAACGGATGACTTCTTCAAGACTATCTTCGTATGACCTTCTACTTCCCGATCTCAAATGACTTCATTTACCATGCCTAGTCTAATTAGCCTAGTACGAAGCTACTACTTCACCGGTCTATACAATTTCAAATTGGTCATCCTAATTTTACATGTGTTTTTCTAACCTATACGTTTTAACTAATCAAAACTAAAAACCCGATCTAACAGACTATTACACTTTGCCATTGAGCACGGTGGGATACACCCGAAGACTCGTCGATCCGGACCTCACAAGGGCCTGGTTATTAGAATGACATGGAATAATAAAATTCAAGCGAGATAATCACATACTTTACAATAAGCATTAAATATTGAATAAAATAAGCAATACTCTACGATACCACTATAGAGCTTAAAGCAATTAAATTTCCACCTTAGTTGATCAACTGCAGGAGTACTATAACAAAATAGCCTCGTAAAATTAGCTTTCGTAACTTTCGTTACCTAGCATTAATAATTATTTATATTTAATTAGCACATTTCCTAATCAAATTTGCAAGAGACCACTACAAAAAAGGTGGAATTAACGAGAAAAATTACCGAGGCGAAAACCCTCGCTAATTAACGAGGGGCGAGGCGAGGGCATTTTAACGAGGGCATAGACGAAGGAAAATAGCCCTCGCCAATTACCAAGCACATTACCGATGAAATACCCTCGACAAGGCTTAGCGAGGGCTCGAACCCTCGGCAAATATTAGCGAGGGTCCACCCCCTCGGCAAATTTTTAGCGAGGGCCTACTCCCCCTCGGCCCGTTTAAAAATTACCGAGGGCCTTTCCCTCGCTGGGCCCCTCGGCAAAGCCTAGATATAAGCCCAGCAGGCTTTCTTCCCCTACACAAACAGATCCCCTTTTCCGGCCGTGCGCCGCTCCGTCGTCCACCGCCGCGCCGCTTTGAAATTGGTCCGTACAATAGTCGGGCTTTGTTCTACTTATTCCCTGAACATTTCTACGGTGAGTTTTTATGATTTAATCGGTTAATTTTGTTGTTATTTTATAAATTTTGTATTTTTCATATGCATGTATTTGTGTAATTTTGTTGTTATTATACATAATATGCATGTATTTGTGTAATTTTGTTGTTATAGTTGATGATTTATTAATTATTTAATGTTAATTTGTATAATTGTTATGTGTATTTTAATTATTTAGGAAAATATTAATTAATTAGTAATTATGCAATTATGTAATTTTGTTGTTATAGTTGGTGATTTATTAATTATTTAGTGTTAATTTGTATAATTATTATGTGTATTGTAATTATTTAGGAAAATTATTAGTATATGAATTATATATAATTATTTAGAGTTAATTAATTATTAATTATGCAATTATATAATTTTATTGTTATAGTTGGTGATTTATTAATTATTTAGTGTTAATTTTTGTAATTGTTATGTGTATTTTGATTATTAGTAATTATTTAGGAAAATTAGTAGTATAAGATTATTATATAATTATTTAGTGTTAATTAATTAGTAATTATGCAATTATATAATTTTGATTAATAATATTATTATAATTTTAATTTAATTGCTATAATTTATATATTTGTAGGTGTGTACGTTTATTGGAAAAGATTCGATCCGGGAGTATAATTTCATAGCCACCACTATCACCGTAAGTATTCTTTTTGTAATTAATTATTATTTAAATACGGTTTTAATTTAATTATAATAATTATTTGATTTAAAATTATTTTGCATGCATGATATAATAATAATTTATATATATGGTGATCGATGTTCGATCAAATTTTGTATGATAGTTCAATTATAATATTAATTTTGAAAATCGAATCGATGTTCGATTCAAGTTGATGTTGGAGTTGAGGGTTGATGAATTGTTTGGTATTGTTTCTTTGTAGAATGTGCGTTCCGACTTGATTAATTTTAATTAAGTCGGAAATGGATGCACTAAGAACTTGATATATTGACCGGGAATACGATAAAATAAGACAAAACTCGCGAAATTTTTAGAAAATATATATATTAATATTAGGAAAAATATATTAACTGGAAAAATTAATTATGATTTAATTAAATTTTGAATCTTCATTAATCTGAAACAGATCTATTCCTATGAATTATTCAAGCCGTAGTAGTTGGATGTATGGTCCAAGAACGATTAATGACATGATATCTCCCGAATTTCTTAGTGGACTTGAATCGTTTATAGAATTCGCTACTAGTAACCCGGAATGGATGAGTGGGGAAAAGATTAGGTGTCCTTGCTCGAAATTCAAATGTAGGAACCAGAGTTTTAGAGAACTCATTGACGTGAAATCACATTTGTTTAGACATGGGTTTATGTTTAATTATCACAATTGGATTTTGCACGGTGAGCAAAATTGGAATTCTATACCACACTATGATTAGCCAGGCGTCGACTTCATATAGAGTTGACGACACCGCAACATCTAGCTCGTACCACAATATGATGATGGACTTAACTTCTGGTCCTAACATTAGTTTCCAAAATGTGGAAGAAGAGCCCCTTAGCGAGGAACCTCCTAATCAGCATGCCGCACATTTTTTGACATGCTTCAGGCAATGGATCGAGGATCTCAGATCACAGGTTGCGAGTCTCATTCTCGCTTGTCATTCAATGCCCGTCTTTTAAACATTAAAATCGATAACAAATCGTCGAAAGGGGTTACAATCAAATGGTTGATTTGATTAGTGAGATTTACCCTCCGTAAAATCCGTGCCCAAGAAATTTTCTCGATACTAAATAGTTGATGGGTGGGATGGGTCTTCCGTAGAGAGGATTGATTGTTGTGCAAATAATTGTATGATATATTGGGGTGCAGACAGGGGAACTTGAATCGTGTAAGGTTTGTGGTCGGTCACGATTCAAACCTCGCTAGACGTGGTGTGGATGGTCGATGGAAAAAGAACAAATTCTTTCAAAGAGATGTTCTATTTTCCTATCATTCCTCGATTGCAAAGATCTGTATCACCAAGACTACCGCTAAGGATATGATATGGCATGCTAGTTGCTATAATGATGAGGTGGTGTTATGCGTCACCCTACAAATTCGTTGGCTTGGAAACACTTGGACTATTCATATCTTGCGGTGAAATACGGAATGTGAGGTTGGGTTTGAGCACCGATGGTTTTCACTGCGTTTGGGCGATCGGGAAAACAAGATTCGTCATGGCGGTGATAGTGACAATTCATGTTTTTGACGGTTTTGGTGCCTCGGTCCTAAAATCCAAAGGATAATTTAGATGTATTTTTACAGCCACTAATTCATGATTTGAACATCTTTGTGGGGAAATGGGGTGAAAACGTATGATGTTGCTAGAAAACAATTTTATGATGCGAGCCGCATTAATCTGACCATTAGCGACTTTCCAGCTTACTCAATGCCGTCTGGATGGAGCACCATGGAAGGATCGCTTGTCCATATCAGGCCGAGTACTCCGATGCCTTCACTTTAAAACTCGATCGTAAAACAGCCGTGGTTTGATAACCATCGTAAGTTCTTACCAGTGGACATCCGTATCGCAGAACAAGACCGCATTCATGAAGAATATAGTAGTTACAGATGACCCACCACCCATCCGAACAGGTGAAATGCTTCTACAAGAAATTGATTGGTTGGGGTACCGGAAAGTGACGGAAGAGGGTGCCGAGGCCCACAACAAAAGATTAGATGGTGGCCGGAGGAAGAAAAGTATTTTTGGAATTTGCCATATTGGAGTACCCTCTTGATCCGGCATAATTTGGATGTGATGCACATTGAAAAAATGTGTTTGATAATTTGTTCTACACTTGATGAATGTGGAAGGGAAAACAAAAGACACAAATAAGTCTAGGGATGAACTTAATGAATATTGTCGTCGCCCTTCTCTATAGAAATGTCAACGCACGGAAAGTATCCCAAAGCTTGTTATTCACTTGATAAGAGTCAAAAGGATGATACGTGCGGATGGGTAATCGAGTTGAAGTTTCCCGATGACTATGTGTCTAACCTGTCTCGATGTGTAGACTGGAGCAAATTGAAGATGTTTGGGATGAAGAGTCATGATTGTCATGTGTTTATGCGAGAGACTACTCCCGATTGCTTTTCGTGAAACTCTGCCGCCGAATGTGTGGAAAGAAATCACTAAACTTAGTTTGTTCTTTAGGGAGTTAACTTCGCATCCATTACGCTTGAGAACATGGCTCGATTGGAAGCAGATATTCCAGCTTATATTGTGTAAGTTAGAACGTATCTTTCCGCCCACCTTCTTCAATTCGATGGAGCATCTGCTGTGCACCTTGCATACGAAACAAGAATAGCCGGTCCTTGTGGCAAGATAGATGGATGTATCCATTTGAGAGGTAATTTATAACTCTAAATTATTTGATTACCTAAATTTGTTATACTATACATATATAACACTTGATTCATTTAATTAAGTATCTTTACAATTTAAAGCTCGGTGTTGGGAACAAGATGCATGTTGAAGCATCGATTGCAAATGCGTATTTAACGAAAAGAGGCCTCAATATTTTGTTCCTCTATTTCGCGATCACGTTCAGACGAGGCGGCACAATGTACCTCGAAATTACGATGGTCGTGGCGAGGTACCCCAAGTAGCGAAAGGTATTTTGTCCATATTTATACCTCCGATCGACATCTTGGAAAGATAAACAAAAGATGGATTGTAGATGAGGAGAAAAACATGGCTCATACGTACGTGTTCTCAATTGTCCCGAGTTGCAACCGTATATCGAGTAAGTTTATAACGCTCAATTTTTGTTAATTACAACGTCAATCCGTATATTAAATAATCAAATTCCCTTTTGTAGTATATTTTTCGAGCAACCGCAACAATTCCAACCGGGACTCTCGAGGGCCGAACAAGATGAAAGACTACAAGAGGAGTTTGCATCGTGGTTTGAACAACTTGTAAGGATAAATAATATTCAAAATCGGTGGATACGTGATCTTTCTAGCGGACCTTCGAGTTGTATCACCACATACCCTGGATATTACGTGAATGGTTACAAATTTCACACACGAACTTATGGCTCATCAAAATCTACTTCAAATTGTGGAGTTTGTATCAAGGGTAAAAATTATGATGCAGATGAGAATGATTTCTACGGGATCCTTGAGGAAGTAGTGCAATTGGAGTACCGGACGTATTGAGAAAAATGTTGTTCTGTTCAAGTGTGAGTGGTTTGATCCATCCGTGCTAAATGGAACAAGAGTACATCCTCATTACAAACTTGTGGACGTTAATCAAAGGGGTAGATACGACCGCTACGATCCTTTTGTGTTAGCAAGTCAAGCCACTCAAGTTTACTATTGCAAGTACCGGAAAGCATAGAAATGAATGGTTGGCCGTTTGCAAAATCAAACCGAGATCCTTGGTCGAAACCGTGCCAACGAATGAACAAGAGCTTCCCCTTTCAAGACGACCTTGAGTCCCAAATTAATGGTGCGCAAACGGATGATGATCCAATCATATTGACAGATGTTAACGGTGCATTAATTGATATTGAAAATGAAGAAGAAGAAGAAGAAGAAGAAGAAGAAGAAGAAGAAGAAGAAGAAGAAGAAGAAGAAGAAGAAGAAGAAGAAGAAGAAGAAGAAGAAGAAGAAGAAGAAAATGATGATTATGAGGAGGGGAGGACGAGGAGGAGGATGAAGACTCGTATGAATATTGAATATATAGTGTAATAATTATTTACTATTGAATAATGTAATAATTATGTGTGTTTCATTTGCATGTTATATATATGATGAATTATTTATTATTGAATAGTGTAATAATGTGGTTTTATTTAATTATTGTTACTGATGAGCGGACCGTCTGGATCGAGGGGACCATCTCGGGTCTAGAGGAGGCTGGGTCGAGCGGACCGCCCTGGGTCCGAGTCGAGATGCCAGTGGTACCAGACGCACTCTTCCTTCGTGAGGATGAGGACGAGGTTGTCGGCCCTAAGGCCTATGAGGACCATCATCCAGGCTCGGCTCCAGCTCCAGATTCGCTATTTAATTTTGATTAATTTATAAACTTTAACGCTTTTATTAAGTACAATAATATTTTGTTTGGCAGAGACAAACTAGGTGGGACCCTACCGTTACGAACTCAACGGAGGTGTGTGAGCTGTTCCTTCGTAGGCGTGCAAGAATAGATACACGATATCTTGAACAACGTGAGAACGTTGTGGGTCACCAAGCACCAGAGGCCTGGATGGGATGACACCGTCTTCAATGGATCGCTCGCCATCGATAGAGAAGACGTGAGAGCAAAAACGAGCAAAGGTCGCATTTAATCGATCGCCGGAGCTCCTGGAGGCCGGGTATCGCATCTCCGTCATAGGGGCGGATCCCGTGGATCAGCCGAGTATGCATATGACTTTGTAAGTATTTTTTAATGCTAGTTCAATATTTTAATTAAACACATGGTTCTAATTAAATAAATACAGGAGAGGAAGCATGGACGACCCCCACGGATCGGGACATAGTGCAAAGATTACCACCGGTATGATGACGGGGAGTACACCTACGGGGCTATTAGTGACACACTTGTAAGTATTTTTATTTTATATTATATAATAATTTATAATAAAATATTATATATATGTCTATTTTTGTAATCTAAAATTTTAATTGTCGAAATATTCGTACAACATGAAGTACAAGAGGTGGCCTCCCGGATGCCCTCCGAGGGGTCGAGCTCCGAACCCCAACCCGACTTATCCTGCATTATGTCAATACCGTTGAAAAACAACACGGGAGGGTTCGGGATCTTGCGGATCTTGCTCATCGAGTGCACCTCCTCCTAGTGGCTACACCCAAGCCGATATCGACCGGTTGCTCCAAGAGGAGCGTGAGAGGATGCGGGAGGAGATGGAGTGTAGAGACGCAGCTTTGCGAGCAGAGATGCGAGTGGGGTTGCGTGACGGAGATGCGTGCGGAATTTCAGGCGGACATGCAACGGCAAATCCAGGAGATGATGCAGGGTTGCGGGGTTCCTTGCACAGTGGTGACCCACCGGTCCGGGTGGTTCCGATCACCATCCCGTAATTCCCGGGTTCTAGGCGACGGTGAATGAATTATTCGTGTTTTAAAACTATCACAATTTTTCGAATGTTAATTAAGAATTTGTGAATTTTAAATATTTACGAGTGTGAATTTTAATTGATTAAGATGATGAATTTTAATTATTTAAAGTATTAATTTTAATTGTTTAAGAGTACATATTTACACATGATAATAAATATATGTAATAATAATAATAACAATAATAAATAATATAATATGTATATAGTGAATTATATATAGGATGCAATTTAATTGAATATATACAATATTAATAATTATAAAATAATAATATACATACTAAAATATAATATACAATTTAATTGAATATATATGTGATAATAATAATAATTATAAACATGATAATATATATATATATATATATAGAAATAATGACAACCTGGTTCATGTGACAAGCCCGAATTACATAGAGGTGCATCCTTTTTTAAATGGTGTGTAATTTGTCCAAACTACCCTTAATGAATTCAAATATTTCACTGTGAGCTTTCTCTCTCCTCTATGACCTCAATATCCGTAATTCTCTCTCCCTCTTTGACTTTCTAGGATATTTTTTTAAATTCAATTCAAATATGTGTTCCTCATCCCTAAATTTCAAAATTATTTCTCTTACTCCCACGATTCACAAATTACGATCGTCCTCCCTCTGCTTCACCGCTGCGTTTAGAGCTCTCAAAACGAGGAAAACGACACCGCCGCTTGGCCCTGCCTCGCCGCGCTCCTCCGCCTCTGCACGAACCACCCCGCTCGGGCCCCATCGTCTCTCCCCATCACGGCCATATGCACTATGACATCTGGCATATTCCCTTTATCCTTAACTGGGAGAAGAGTTCCGTGGCTTCGTGGGTCAATCCGTCTTTAGACAATCCGCCGAACATCTTGGCCGCACTGTTCACGAGCCCATCCTCGCGTATTTTGGCAAACACTTCACTGGAGATTCATGGGATCATCGGGCCCTTCCAAGGCTGGTTTCTTGTCGAAGGGATAGTATGGAGGTGGGAGCTTGGAT